>ML779024.1:409761-436508 GCA_009831015.1 Picea engelmannii | reverse complement strand
AACAAGTGCTAGACGGGGGGGTGGGGGAGAGAAAGGGAGAGATATAGAGGGGTAGAGAGAGAGAGAGAGTGAGAGAAGGGAGAGAGAGAAAGGGGGGGGGGAGAAATGAGGGTATAGAAGGAGCAAGGAGAGAGGGGAAGAGGGAGAGTGGTAGAGAGAGAGTAGGAGATATAGGTGGGGAGAGAGAGAGAGGGGAGGTGTTTATTTACTGAGATAAGTGTCTTTCATGTGCTTATTTCAATTATTGTGTGTGTGCAATTATGAGTTTTTGTCATGAAGTCCTTGTTGTTAAATTCTATATATGAATTTTTATTGTTGCATGCATGTTGTTTTTATTTCCTCTTAACTCTATTCATATGAAAAATTCATTATTTAATTAAAGGGTATTAGAATTCAGAATTTGGATGTGGCATTTCCCACCAGGTGGTTGGGGATGTTACAAATTGGTATCAAAGTTGATAAAGAGAGAGTGTTTTTTTGGTGTGATGTGACCCAAACTCGGTGGTTGGGTACGTTAAAAATTGGTACCAAAGCCCATATTTCAACAATGATTCTACATGGGCCATTTTTCAAAGTGAACATGGTGAAATGGAATGAAATTGGGAAAAAGCCCCAATTTCTTGCAGCTAATTAATGGAAAATTCAAAGTGAAAGAGTCGAATTTAAAAAGAATTGAATAAACATTTGTGTACAAGGCTTGATTTGGTTGTATTTAGCTTAGTCACATAGCTCTAATGATGGCCCAAGAAGGAATTTCATTTTTTTGGGCGAATTTGAGCATTTTTGGAATTTTAGAAAGTAGGAAAAATTGGAAAATTGTTGGTATTTTTCCATACACTGACGTCAGCATGATGTGGGGGGCCCACGTTTCAGATGAAGTGGTGACAAGTGATGTGTAATACCATGGTGGTAGGTACACATAGGTAGAGATGTAGAAATGGTGAAGTGTTGGGAGTTATCATGAGTCCGTGAGTCCGCAAGTCCGAAGAAGTGGAAAAATGGTTAAGTGTTGGGAATTATCATGAGTCTGTGAGTCTGAAGAAGTGGAAAAATGGTTAAGTGTTGAGAATTTTCAAACAGACTTATGAAAGAAGGGTTACAATACTATGGGTCTGTGAGTCTGCAATTCTACAAGTCTGAAGAAGTGGAAAAATGGTTAAGTGTTGGGACTTATTATGAGTTCGTGAGTTCGAAGAAGTGGAAAAGTGGTTAACTGTTGAGACTTTTCGAATGGAATTATGAAAGAAAGGTTACAATACCATGAGTCTGTGAGTCCACAAGTCTGAATAAGTGGAAAAATGGTTAAGTGTTAGGAATTATTATGAGTCCATGAGTCCGTGAGTCCGAAGAAGTGAAAAAATGGTTAAGTGTTGGGACTTATTATGAGTCTGTGAGTCCACGATTATGAAGAAGTGGAAAAATGGTTGTGTTGGGACTTATTATGAGTCTGTGAGTCTATGAGTCTGAAGAAGTGGAAAAGTGGTTAAGTGTTGAGACCTTTCGAATGGACTTATGAAAGAAACATGACAACACCGTGAGTCTGTGAGTCACAAGAAGTGGAAAAATGGTCAAGTGTTGGGACTTATTATGACTCCATTGAATCTGCATAGATGAAAATAATCTAAGTGTGGGATTTATGCTTTCGTGATTCCGCGAGTCCAAAAATATGAAAATGGTTAAGTATGGGAACTCTTCGAATGGAATTATCAAAGGGAGAGCTATTACTTCGTGAGTCCATGAGTCCGTGAGTCCGTGAGTCTCCATAGATGAAAATAATCTAAGTGTTGATACTTTTCAGGCAGACTCATGAAAGAAAGAACTATGATGCATTATTGGAACAAAATTGTACATAATTTCATTGATCTTGTTAAACTATTTTAGCTTAATAAATTTTGTTGGCTCACATTTTGCAGAGTTAGCAAAATTTATATCAGAACAGGATCACCACAAAGTTCAAAATCACAGAAGATTCACAGGGGGCTTACAACCAATAATATGAGATCTGAGGGATGTATGTTAATATGGGTAATGAAGGTATTAATTCAAATGGACATGGAGAAAGTAAGAAAGAAATCATGAACTTGGTAGAGATTATAAAAATTTTGAAAAAGGATGTCCAAAGTTATAAAGTTGATAATGAGAGACTTATGAAATCCAAGGAGAAGAAGGAAGACTTCAACATCAAGTTAATGTAGATATTGGACAGAATAGAGAAGATGATGGATAAGGAGATTGATTCAAGCAGATCAGGGAGCCATAAGTATCATGATAAGAGGATAAGAACAAGAAGTGTTGGCAGACATCACCATCATTCTCCAAGGCAGTCAACTAAGATAACACACAAAAGTTCCAGTCCATCCCCTGTTAGGAAGCATAAGAAAAGTTCTAGGGTGGATTAGCTACAAGGGGAAATGAAAAAAATCAAGCCTCCTACATTTGATGGTGAGCACAAGAAGGATGAGGATGTAGAGACATGGATGTTAGGCATGAGGAAGTATTTTCAATTTCATAATTACTCTTCACAAGTAGAAGCAAGAATTTCCATCTATCATCTCAAAGGAAAAGCATCAATGTGGTGGGATCAATTTGTGTAGGTGCAACACATTGATGAGAATAAGCTCACTTAGAGGGACTTTAAGAGGTATGTCCAAAATAAATACTTGACTAAGTGATACTATGATAAGAAAATGAAGGAGTTATTTGAACTCAATCTTGGGAGTATGTACATGATGCTAATCGTGTCATTGATTGGAATGTGATTCAGGTGGAGCAGGAAGGTGACTTTCAAGTGCATCTGGTGTTCATATTGGACCAGAAGACCAAGAATTTCTGAAATTATGCCATAGGGATAATAAAGGTCTAATGGACCTGGTACATTCATGAGGATGCAACTTGGGAGCATGAAGAGGCTATGCGGGAAGAGTATCCCCATATTTTTGAAAACTATTAAAGTTTTGATTGTATATGTATATATACTACACTGAGGATAGTACATAAATAAGTGGGAGGGGAATGTAATAACCCTAGACCGAACCCAAATTGTACATATAAATGTAAAGGTTTTATAGGTTGGTGAGCCAAGTTGTTATAGGCCAGAAGGATTATGTCGTTATTAGGCCGGAGAGCCTAGATGATGAATTCCAATGAGCCTATTTTTATAATTGTAAATCATACTCATATTATTAATAAAGTACACCATTGTTGCAGATCAACCACAAAAAAGAGATGGGGGGATAAACTCCACTAGAAAGGGAAAGGGGAGGCTAAGAGTCTAGGAAGGGGATAAGATATGTTAAGGTCCTAACCCACACATAGGTAGATCAATGTATTCGGATGTAATAAAGGTCAATATTAATAAGTCCTTTCAATAAAATAGAATAAGGCGGATGTAAGAAGACCTAATAGAAGCTTCCACTTCTAGAAGGATCTTCCTCTAGATGCTTCTCTTAATAGACATATTTAATATAAATAAGAGTCGAGGGTATGAAAACCCTAGCTTGGAGATTATTGTAACAGAGCGTTGCTCGACTGGAGGTTTCCCCCTCGAAGAGGCCTGTGAACATTGCTTTCTGAATCAAAGTGCTATTTCAATTGTTGTTCTCATATTATTTCAGTGTTATTGTTGAAATTATGCTGGTTATATTACTGTTATTCTGCCATTTCTAGCATTTTATTTCTGTTCTGCGTATTTTTTATATATGGTATCTTACAAGTGGTATCAGAGCACTTTCCTTGGCAGAAATCGTGGGATTTTTTTTTCAAGGTAGAGACGTATTCCAATGTCTTTAAGCCAAAGAGATCTGTCGTTACGTGCATAAAACCGCGGTTGAGGGATTCATACATGTAGGAAATACAAGTGGTTCTTAAGTGCACATTTGTTGGCCACCCTTGTAACCCTTGTTGGTACCCCTTCAAGTGGTAGCCCATCAGACAACACTTGTGTACAGATCGGCCTAGATTTCCTAAAGCTCTCTTTAAATAAACCTATCGGTTGCCGGACTGCTATAGTGTCACCGAGAACAACACTCGGGAAGATACTCTCTAGTACCTGGGTAGTCGGGTAGTACAGCTAAGGGTACGGTCTATCCTCCTTAGTTAGTACCCTAAGATATTGGTCTGAGTACTACTGTTGGACCCCACACGTATATCAGAGAGCTATAGCACAGGACAAACCCTTGTCTGTAGAACCCTTGAATACCTAACCCTTGGGGAACATAAAAATAAACAAATTAAACCATCCAGATCTATTGCCATGCAACTATGTTCAGGTTGCCAAGTAAATACACATTTCTTTTTGGTTAAGAATTTGGGGATTTCAGCACTGCAACATTCTTCAGACCGAAGTATAACCCCGCAGCTATAAAAAAAAAAGGTCTGGAAATTTTTTCACCATTATTTGAGACCTATTCCCTTAGATTCATCTCTTCTCCCTTATCACATTCATCCATATCATTTTTCTGCAAAAATTTCTAACCCCGCCCGCTCCCTTTTCAGTTCACCCATCCTCATGGCCCATACCCATAGCCAAGAACTGGAGTCTCGCTTCAACACCTTGCAATCTAGTTTCCTCGAGACCCAAAATGAAGTGCAACAACTTAGTGCTACTATTGCCTCCTGAGATACATCCATCAATACCACTATAAATGCATTCGTGCAGTCCGCAATGGAGGAAGTCAAACAAGAACTGACCACCCAGCTTGAATCTATCTTTGCATCACTCTGCACCAAACTAAAGACCCCTACCGATGACCCTTTTTTTGATGCACATACAAAGAATGAAGGTGAAACTTCTTCCCATTCCCATACCTTTCAACCCCATCACTTTCAATGGGACATATGCCTTCCGCAGGTGGATGTAACCAAATTTGATGGCTCGGACCCCACTGGGTGAGTCACCCAAATGGAACATTATTTCTCTCTCTACAACATTACGGATGACTTGGACAAACTCCGGTATGGTGTTCTCCATCTAGATCAAGAATACTGGCAATGGTGGCAATGGAGAAAAACTTCCCGTCAAGGGTATATTGCTTGGACCCAATTTGTGACTGAGCTTTATGAACACTTTGACACTGACACCAACCATTTGGGCCGATAGGTGGCTTACTTCCAATGGAATATTATATTAGTATCCCTTAAAGCTAAAGTAATGGGTATGAATATATCCTAAGTTCTAAAGAAGGGATAAGGGAGTCCCTTGGGTGCTAAGTGTGTTAAAAGACATAAGAATATATATAATTGTAGACATAGTGTGAAGGGGGGAAATAATTCCTTCATGGAGGCAGTTGTGAATCATACCTTATGGTACTGGACTGCAACGAGAACCTATACCTGTATTGGTTAGCTCGAGAGTTAAATTGAAGAAGCAGGTTGTCAGGCCCGTGAGTAGTTTCTCTAGGCGAGAAACTACTCGGAATTGTTCCTTGGTGCACTTGGAAATAGCTACAGGGTTCTCAGACTTCCTTTCTGGCCTATTGATGAAGCCCCAGAAGGGAAGTGGGGAAACCGAGGGACTATTGAGATGAGAAGGAGCACACTTCCTGGGGTGGGACAGGCATGTGGGGAATGAGAGACTGTAGGCTAGTTGCAATAGTTGGGCACGTTGGACTGAGCAATTATGCTCCTTGTAATACCTTATATTGGCTTAGTATTCCCTTTTCCTTGGTAGAGTTTAGCCCCATCTCAGGGGTGACCCACTGCTAGGATTATGAGTAGTGTGGTCTATGGCTGGGAGGAATGTGGAAGGTTTGCATGCAGTTGTTTCTTAATTACTGAGATAAGTTTATTTCATGTTCTTATTTCAATTACTGTGTGTGTGCAATTATGAGTTTATTTCATGAAATCCTTATTGTTAACTTCTAGATATGAATTGTTATTGTTGCATGCATGTTGTTATTATTTCCGCTTAACTTTGTTCATATGCATAATTTATTATTTAAATTAATGGTATCCGGATTCGAAATTTGGATGTGGAATTTCCCACTAGGTGGTTGGGGATGTTACAAATTGGTATCATAGATGATAAAGAGAGATTTTGTTTTTTTTGTGTGACGTGACCCCATCTCGGTGGTTGGGTATGTTACATTACTGCGCATTAGATTTGGTGTAGAACATGAGAATAAACATATGGAGAAATATGATGGAAGAGGACAACCAAGAAAACATATAGATATATGCATAACCCAATGGAGACTGGTACCACCAGAGGAATGGCCACATCACTTCATCCATAAATTAGAAGGCATACCAAGAAATTGGTATACATAACTGGAGCTACACATAGGAGTTGTAAATTGGTGATATTTGCAGTAGAACTTTGTAATCATGTTTGCATTTGAACATGAGAATCCAGTGATGGATGCAACACTGAAGTTGATAAAAGAAAATATTTTTGAAGAAATTGAAGTTGAAATTGTAACAACTTATCATAATCACAATCGAAAAATAGTCAAACAATGGTTACATTGTTACCATGTCGCAGAAGAAGAAAACCTGGGCGATATTAGGATAACAAAAGTTGAAGGGGAAATAGAAATAGAAGGCCCACAGTTACAGTCAGAATAATTTTCTGCACCACTGAATATAAAGAAAGTCAATATTGGAACATAAGAGAATACAAAAATTGCAAGTATTGGTGACTATTGGGACAACCAGACAGTGGAAAGAATAACATAACTACTGAGCGAATATAGTGATTTATTTCCAGCAACATTTTTAGAAATTAAAAGGGTAGCAGGAGAACTTGGGAAATGAAAATTCCTCTACGACTAGATGCCATACCAATAAGATAGAGACCCTATAGGATGAATCTAGTATATAAATAGAAAGTTAAGGCAGAGATTGATAAAATGTTAGAGGTTGGTATAATAGAACCTGTTGAAGAATCTGAGTGGATTATCCCTATGGTAGTTCAGGAGAAGAAGCATTGGGGGATAAGGATATTTGTAGACTTGAGAAAGTTGAATGATGCATGTTTGCATGATCCCTTCCCTACTCCATTTACATATGAGGTATTGGAAAATGTAGGAGGACAAGACACATACTCATTTACTGATGAATTTTTATGGTATCACCAAATCAGAATAGCACTAGAGGATCGTTATAAGACTACATTTTCCATAGAATGTGGGTCATACCAATACACAATGATCCCCTTTGGATTGAAAAATGCCCCTACTAGTTTTCCAGGGGTAGCATTTGGATGATTGGATAGTATTTATCCTATTAAAAGATAATGTTGAAGTTTTAAGATTAATGCTAGACAGGTGTAGACAATGTCAAATATATTTGAAAATTAATAAATGTATATTCAACAAACCATTTGGAATTCTACTAGGACATGTGGTTTATAAACAGGGTCTCTTGGTTGACCATGCAAAGATTGTTGTCATTGTTAATTTATCACCACCTAAGTCAGTGCGCCAATTAAGAGATACACCAGGTCATACATGCTACTATATAAATTTCATAAAGATCTACACACAGATTACTGCGCCCATGAAGAAATTGTTAAAGAATGATATCAAGTTTCAATGGAATGACGAGTGTCAACAAAGTTTGGACATCTTAAAAGAGAAAATGGTGACAACACCAATTCTGGTGTTTCCATATTGGTCAAAGGAGTTCCATGTTCATGTGGATGCCTCTTAAATAGCACTTGGAGCGGTACTAAAACAACCAGGAGAAGCTGACATAGATCACCCAATAACATTTGCAAGTAGGAAACTGTCAAAGTCATAACAAAATTATAATACAACAAAGAGAGAAGGTTTGGATATGATGTATGCATTACAAAAGTTGACATTATTTATTAGACAAACATTTTAAGATGTTCACAGATCACTCTGCTCTCATATACCTAGTCAACAAGATAGTGTTGGGGGGAAGAATATGTAGATGGTTGTTGTTATTTCAAGAGTTTGATTTTTAAGTAGTAGTGAAACCTGGAAGACTGAATGAAGGGATAGATCATTTGTCTAGGATAACTAATGGAGAGGAACCAAGAATATTGGTGGACAATTTTCCTGATGCACAACTCTTTTCAGTGCATATTTATGATGAGTACGTTTACAATATCATTGAATTTTTTAGTACAAGATTTTCCCCAAAGGAATACAACACCCCGCATAATAAGAATTTGGTGGTTAGAGTTGCAGATTACCAACATATTGCAGTACACTTGTATAAATTAGGTACATATAATATTCTAAGGAGATGTGTCATGGAACATGGACATCCCATCATCTTGGCAGAAGCACATGAAGGAATAGATGGAGTACATTATGCAGAAAAATCCACTGCACAGAAGATACTACTCACATGACTATGGTGACCAACAAATTCCAAAGACACAAAGGAGCATTTCCAGACTTGTGATGTATGTAAGAGGGTAGGAAATCCATCTAAGAGGGATGATATGCCCCTTAAACCTCAGGTAACTCTTAAAGTGTTTGAAAAATGGGCAATAGACTTTGTAGGACCAATCAACCCACCAACTAGAAGATCATGAGAAAGGTACATTGTTACAATGACATAATATCTAACTAGATGAGTTGAAGCAACAACAGTAAAATATTGTATTGTAGAAACCACAACACACTTTCTGTTTGAACAAGTAATTACAAGATTTAGATGCCCTAGAATTTGGATGAGTGATCAGGGAACACATTTTCTCAATAATACCATTTAGGCAATGACTGAAGAATTTGAGATACACCATCAAAAGAGTAATCCATACCACCCTCAGGATAATGGAACAATGGAAGCATTTAATAAAATATTGGATAATTCCCTAACTAAAATTTTCAATTTAAATATGGATGATTGGGATCTGAAGATACCAGCAGTGTTATGGGCCTATAGAACTACATGCAAAAAAATCACAGGGAAAACACCTTTCATATTGGTGTATGGTCAGGAAGTAATAGTCCCTTTAGAATATTTGATACCTATTCTGCATGTTGCAGCCATTACAAACTTGACAGAAAAAGGTGAAACACAAGAAAGATTGTCTCAACTCATGGAGCTAGAAGAGGACAAGATTATAATTGGTTTCCATAAGGAAGTACAGAAAGCCAAAAACAAAGCTTGGAATGATAGACACATTAAAAAGAAAAACTTTAAGGTAGGATATCTTGTTCTTGTCTATGGCAACAAATATTTACAACACCTAGGAAAATGCAAGGTGCATTGGCTAGGGCCATATGAAATAAAATCTATCACAGATGGAGGTGTTGTGCAGTTGCAGGATCTAACAGGAAAATAGATTCAAGGATTGGTTAATGGAAATAGACTGAAACTATATAGGGGCAGTCGACCTAGTAACCCTTTGTAGATGCATCCCAAAAAATTACAATTGTACATAGTGTATATAACAGAAGCTGAAAAAGAAAGAAAAAAATTGGGAAAATAAGAAACATACAAAAAGATGCATTAGATGAATAAGTGTTAAACATGTAGTTAGCGAAGACAATGCACAAAAGAAATTAATTGGTATGAAAGAACCTAAATACACTTCGCACTATAGAAATGTGACCAAGCATAAGAACCGACACGCCGATACAAAAAAAAGTCAGAAAAGGAAAAAAAATGGTGATCGAAAAATTGTGGCGTGATAGGGAATTTATGGCACGACCTATAAAAGAAGAATACAATAACGACATAGACTCATTATGACTGTTGCAAACTAGATCCAAGGGAGAAAACCTAGTGAGAGCAGGTGAGTCTGAGGTGTTCACTCAAGATTCAAAGCAACCCTTTCCGAATTTAGCAAAATGGCACCCCCGAATCTTGGAGATCCCAGTCGAGTCGTAAGGAAAATGTGAAGTGTCACGAGGTCTACACAATACCTAGAATTTGATGGATCAAACCAAAATAATCTTGAAGTATTGGTGGATCTTGACTCCATTGCATCCCCATTAATCAAACCAGGTAGTCTGACTTTCATAGAAGAGAAGGAAAAACAAAATACGATGACAGAAGAAATGGACATCAACCCATGGAGAGGAATACAAAACCATAGCATAGAGAAAAACCCTATGCAGAAAATAGGATTAGGCATAGCACAACCATAGGAATAGTTGAATGGGGAAGATGATGAACAAACAAAATCTCACGAGTTCTGAAAACAGATAGAAGAAATGCAGCACCCTGCAATAGAACAAGTGAAACAAACAGAGGAACAAGTGAAGGTTGAAGATATTATAAAAAAGAACATAAACATTGAATAAGAGAAAGATAATGAGGAAGAGAACCAGGCGGAAATAACAGGGCCATAATCAAAGAAAAATAAGACAAGGGGAAAACCTATAGTTATAAGAACATCGAGCAAGAAGAAGGAACTAACACTTTCATTGTCGCATATACCTGAAGGTGTTAAGATACTTTATGACATGTTAGGATTTGTAAATAAGATGAAGTATGTTGACCATGAATTTACAGACATGGAGAAATTTCCTGAGTTAGTGCAACAAGCCTACATGGAAATTAAGGGATAAGTTCCATTAGGAGATCCCATTCTAAAGCAAAAATAATGGATTATAGGGATATACAAGACATGAATTATGAACTTGTTGGAGATTCCTCACTTTGGGAGAGGAAAGGATGTGAATGCATGTGTCAAACAATTACTAGCACAGGTACATGGATGCATATTATGGATGTATAGACCTGTATTTATAGATGTGGACCTAATTGTTGAAATCACGGGATTACCTAGAGATGGAGAAAAACTAGAGAAGTACTTGGATGAAAAAACAAAATAAAAATCCATAATAGATGAGATAAAGAATAAATATGGAACTGACATAGGATCTAGGGGTATGATTATTAAAAAATAAATGAACCAACAACTAAGTTTCCGACAAAACTGATGGCATGCAAAATCTTGATAAAATGTCGCAAAGAGGAAACCCCTACAGGTGTATTAGCAACAGTCGTGCAGTGTGCAAAGGGAAGTCTACTTAGCTGGGATCCATATATATTAAACTTGTTTTTGGAGGATTGCAAGGATGCACAGGACCTCATTTTAAAATTTCATTATTCATGGCTAATCATATTGATAGCATTGGTTGGATGGGGAGAACCAAAATACAGTGGATTTTACCAAAGGCTAGGGAAATAACGCACAAAAAAATACACAACCTTATAGCACACTTCAGATCCAAAGAAAAGGAAGGAGAATGATAGCATTTTTTCCATGTTATATGATGAGATGCAAGAGAATATGGAAAACACATGGAGAATACCACCAGAAGTTGTGAGAGAGAATCAAGGAATAACCAATTTTCAATCTTCAAGGCATAATACATGGATCCAGGCTAAGAAGGATCCTAAAAAGGAATGGTTGCAGTTGAGATATTGTGTCATAGGGGAATAMGTATAGTGGGCTATGAAGGATTGTCCTAAAGAGTGTAAGGTGCCAATAAGCTCAAAGAAAGTACCAAAATATAAACAACAAGTAGAGATTGGACCTTCACAATAGTCAATCAGCCCAACAACAAACACAWGGAAAGTGACAAAGCACACAAAATAAACAGGGGGTAGCATAAAAACTAAAAATCCATTTCTGAAAAAACATTATACCAAAAACTTCAACTCAGGAAAAGGAGCACGAAGAAGAAATAAATGGAGGAATGCATCTTGATACCAATATTCCTATGCAGGAGGAAATAAAAGGTGGAAATTTCCCATATTTGGATATACCAGCTCAAACCGCATAGACAGAGACACCACCAAGGAAAATAATATCGTTCCAAATAGCAGGACAACACAAGAAAATGAAGGCACATAAGGAAAGTCCTCAACTTACACTTATAGAGGATGGTACAGAATTAGTAGCAGAAAAAGTGAAGGATCACACGAGAGAATCTTGGTATGATGCTGAGACACAGAGGGAGTAAATGGTGAAGGAATTGACAGAGGTCAAAGATGCATTGGAACAATTTCAACTTACACAACAAAAAGATCAGGCACAAAAACATCAAACCTATCAAGAAAGAATAATCCCAGAACAGGAGACAATGTAGACCATAGTTATGGGGAGTGAAATTTTTTCTATTACCCAGGGGATGTTGTAAGTAGATGAAGCTACAAAATAGATATCATTGAAGGATATATATCATTTGGAATTTTATTTCCCAAGATTTGAACTAAATAATTGTACAAACTAAAAATAAGTGTCATGCATGAAATATAGTCAAGGGCACATGCAAATGCCACAAGCTTACAGTTGGCCAAGTAAGTAAATAATATATTGGAGATGAATCTTAATGAGGTGCAATTTGAGATGGATGAAACAAAGAAGTGCACTAGAAGGATAGATAAGCAAGTTAAAGAAGTATTTAAAACCATTTATGACAGTGCACAAGGAGAGAATATACCCACAGGGTAATATTGAGAAAATAACACAAGATATGGAGACCTACAAAGTCCAAATTACAGAGTTAACAGAACTCCTAACACCTAGTACTCCACCAAAAGTAAGAATACAAAGAGAGTAGGAGGATACAGGTCATACAAAGAGCATTGCGCTTGTAATCCAGGAAGAAATAGAGATATCTAATAAGAGTGCGCATCTATGGACAAACCTTCAGGAGGATGGGAAACTTCAGGAGTTGGACCAAAAATAAGAAGGGATAAATGCTGTGATGCAAGAACTGAAGCAAAAGAAGAAACTATGACAATACCTGACATACTGAAAAGTGCACAAGAGATGAAGAATTTGTAGGTAGAGATGAAGTCCATACAAGTAGATAAGCAATCAAGGTAGGGTCATTTAGACCCATTAAAACAAGGAGCAGAACAAACACTCACTGAGATTAACACAACAAAGGGATGAATTGAACAAGTTGGCTTGGAGAGTGGGGAACTGATGAAGGAACACATTATTGCACAGACTGTGAAGATTATAGCAGAAAAGAGTGTGAAGATAAAATATCAAGTTGAAGAAATTACAAAGAGCTTTCAGGTGCTTGAGAAGTTACTACAGGAAGCACACACATACCGGAGTGGCTCGGGATGAGCCACAAGTGAGTGTTGGGGGCCCGTTGGCATAGGCCATTTTGGGGAAAAACATGGTATACATATGTTATCCATCTTTTGTATCCTCCACCTCCATAACTAAATCAATAGAAATAATAGCTCGAATAGAAGCATACCTAGTGACTGGAGCAAAAATATCCTTGTAGTCCACTCCCTCTTTCTGGGAGAACCCTCTCGCCATAAACCTTGCCTTGAAATTCTTGATGATGCCATATGAAAAATCCTTGATCTTGTAGAGACACCTAGAAATCACAGCTAACTTCCCCTCTGGTCTTGGTACTATGTCCCAAACACCATTCCTCATAATATAGGTGTACACCTCTACCAAGGAATCCAACCATACCTATTGATCTGGTTCTTCCAAAAAATAGGAAGGCTCAGGATCAATGATGCTAGTCAGAAGTGCCATATAGTTCAAAAAATTCCTTGGAGGCCCATTCTCTCTGACCACACTCCTAGGATCCTCACCAACATCACTCAATATTTTTAATAGCCACCCGGGCCTCCTGATAGGATAGGAAGGGGATAAATCCTCCTCCCCACCTGAATTATGAATTGGCAATTGCTCCTCATCCTTCAAAGCCTGCTACTCTTCGTCCTGTGTCACTTTTGATGACTCTTGATATCTCCTAGATGCCAATTTCTTCTTGAAATTAACATATCTATTCATAAATTCCTTCCTATGCACTAGAATGAAGATCCTATAATCCTTTGAGGTATCACTACACCCGAAAATTTTACCCTTTTATCTTGAAGGATCTAGCTTTGTCCTCTTCTCCACATGAGCATGGATGTAGAATGGACAACCAAAGATCCTAAAATGTCATATATTTATCTTCACTCATGATCATTCCTCATCAAATTATTATCCCCCAATATCCTGTGAGGAATCTTGTTCATAGGAAACTCCTGGACATGTATCATAGTTGTTGGCACATGCCATTTTGCGGAAAAGTGCGGTAATAATGAAGGAAGTTAGGAAATGGACCCAAGAAGGGGCGCGTGCCAGAAAATATGGAAAAGAAGTGTCGGGAAACCTAGAAAGTGAAAGAAAGGAAGAAATATGTGAATCAACGAGGAAACGGTTGGATTTTGGACCAATCGCGATCAGGGAGTTAGAAAGTGGAAAAAGGTCATAAGTCATGAGTTGTGGAGCTTACTGTGATCTTGTTAGCCTCAAATGTAATTCACTCAACACTATAACCTTGATGCAAAATAATAAAAGAGCCAAGAAATCCAAATCTTTGTGAACATAGCCCAATGGGGGTGAACCACGGTAAGCTTTGTGTCTCTATGTGGAATGATTATGTTATTTCTTGCAAATGTTTAGTTATGATGAATGGATTAATCTGTTAGTAATAAAATGCATCACACAATAGGTTAATCATGATACTTACTACATAATAAACCCTAAATGAATTCATTTGATTAATGAGTGGTAGATTTGAGATATAATGAAGTGTTGATGATCCAGGTAGATATTGGTGGCCACCCACCTATTCCAACTGGCTCCTCTTGACAATTTTTACTTCAACACGTTCTTTTGTACTTCTTTGTAATTATGGGTTATATACTTCTAGGGTTGTCTGAAGACCTACAAATATTCCAGGAGGACAATGGTGGCCTCCCACCTATTCCAATTGGCTTATTTTGTATGTTTTAATGTCAACACATCTTTTGTACTTACAGGGCCGTTTTGGGGCCCTAAACAGTGTTTTTTTGGCTCACCATAGTCAAAATATAGACAGAGTCAGATTTTGATGGAGTAATGTGTATTTATCAAAATACCTTTCCAACGGGCTATCACTCGCCTAAAATAGTGGTTGTATGGAAAATTTATGACCTTGGGAATTTGAGGTACCAACTTACCCATAGGGGCCTACATAACGTTTGGTGTTTCATCTCCTAGGGTTAGGTTTTTGGATGTCTAGGATTTTTGCATTCATGAGTAATGTTAAAAAGGCCTCTGGAGCCTCTTTGTAATCATTTTTCTTAGACGGATGCATGTAGAAACCACATCTCTTCTCATAGATAGCTACCACCATTTGAGCAAGTGTTTCGGTTTTGCAGTTTTACAGTTTCATCCTATTTCATTTATTCAATAGAAGATATTGTTCACTGGATATCTGTGTTGTTCTTCATATCTCTATGTTTTATTGTATTCAGTTTGTTAATCAGTTCGTTCCACTCCTAAATCCAGATCAGGGGTATTAGAGCGGTCTTCTCTTCATTTATTTTTCTTCGTGCATGTCCCTGACAAGATATGGGCACAAGAAGTTGGAACTCAAACCAATCGATCCGTTGCAATTTCGGTCGCGCTAAGACTGAAAACAACCCATGGGGGATGAAAATAAATATTATGGAGAAGGAGAACCTTTTAAAATGTTGCTCGAGGAATCCCTTGCGTGACAAAGGAATGAAATGATGGACAACTTTGCGTAGATCCTTCGACAACTTCCCACAGGAAAAGCATCTTCATCAAGCGGTCATGCAACCCCCTTCAAGGTATAGGTAAATTTTGATATTCCATTATTTGAAGGACTAATAGATGCAGATGTTGTAGATAAGTGGTTGAATCTGCTCAAAGGGTATTTTTCGATCCACAATTTTTTCGATAGGCAAAAGATTATTTTTGCGCTCCTCAAGGTCGCCCCCCATGTTAAGGACTGGTGGGATACTTACTCTGAGCAAAGGGACATAGAGGAATATGAAATATTTGTGGTTTCCCCTACATGGGATTACTATTGGGATTCCATTAAAGAATAGTACTACCCTATTGGAAGATACGAGGACCAATGCACCAAATGGACCACCCTCCGTCAAGAGAGGGACCAGACAGTACCAGATTTCACCAATATTTTCCATACCCCGCATACCAAATTGGGTATCAAAGGCTCTGAGAAACATCTGGTGCTTAAATATTGTGATTGTTTTCATAGATACATTAAAAAAAATGGATTTTTTGGACATCACCTCATTGGGTATGACTTATAGATATGCTGTCAAGATCGAGAAGAAATTTAAGTAGAAGAGGCGATAGTTTGGATATGAAAACTCCTCGTAGCAGAAGTAGCAAAAAGGAGGCCCTAACCCACATAGCAAGGTACAGAGGAAATATGGCCACTCTCAGAACAACTAGTCCAAGCCGCAATACAAGAAGGGCAATGAGAAGACAAAGAAGGACACGAGAAAATGGTGTGAATACCATAAACTCCCTTGGAAAAACACTAAAGAATTACACTCCAAGCAGTCACTTGTGGTCGAGTGGAAGGATTTCGAGTGAGAGGTTGGTTCTGAATCCGAATCAAATCTAGAAGGAGAGAAGTGTATTATCGATGTTGAACCCAGTGCCACTGTCACTACCACCAAAGTCTAGCTAGAAGAACTAGAAGAACCAGAGGAAGGGGAAAGCCTCTTTCACTCACAGATGTGGGTAAAGGGGGCTACGCTTCATTTCATTATCGATAGTGGCAGTCAAAAGAACCTAATCTCAACAAAGATCATCAAATGACTCGACCTGTCGATGACACTGCACGCATAACCATACACCATTGGTTGGCTTCACCAAGAAAGAGATCTCTATGTCAGCCAATAGTTTTGTATTCCCTATGGCATCAAGCCTTTCAAAGACGAGGTATTGTGTGATATTTCTCCCCTTGAAGTTTGTGATGTTCTTTTAGGAAAACCATATTTCTGGAAGCGTCATGATGTGTATGATTCTAGACCCAGTAGTGTTATTATTACTTTGGGTAGAAAATTGTACAAGATACCAGAGGTAGCACCTCCTACTTCTATTTCTTTAATCTCTGCTAAGAAACATAGTAAGGTCATTTCACATATCGGGAAGTTTGTCTTCTTTGTGATCCATGCTCACAATAAGCATAAGGTCGTTGCCACATGTGTGACCTCTACACATAGCCTCTCTTTACAACATAATAAATTGTATAGGATTGTGAAAGAGTACATAGACATATTCTCCTCACCCAATGGGGTACCAATGCACTACCAAGTCAAGGATCCAATTTATCTAACCCCTGGTGCACCTCTTCCTAATGGACTAATATATCAATGCTCACTGATGGAAAATGATGAGATCAAGTGTCAGATCCAAGAGCTTATTCTAAAGGGGCACATCAGACCCAGATCGTCCCTTTGTAGAATCTTGATTGTACTGGTGCAGAAGAAGGACGAGACCAACTAAAGTGGGGGAATTTCTTCAGCGAGATTGACCTGAATTCTAGCTACCACCAGGCTCCCATTGAACCAATTGATTTATGGAAAACAAATTTCAAATCTAAAGAAGTTATCTTCGAATGGCTGGTCATGTCTTTGTATTAGAAAATGCACCAGCCACTTTCATGAGGTTGATGGATGATGTATTGAGACCCTTCACCAACTCTTTTGTGGTGGTATATTTGGATTCTTCAGCAAAACTTGGGAGGAGCACATGTGGTATATTCAGCAGGTTTTAAGCACTCTACGACAACACAAGCTATATGCCAACTTGGAAAAATACTTCTTTGGCATGAACATGGTCCAATACTTGGGCTACATTGTTGATGATCATGGGGTACATGTTGATCTAGATAATATCCAAGTCATTAATGAATGACCATCCCTGACCAAACTAACCGAGATTCAAAGCTTCTTGGGTCTGGCCAACTTCTACCGATGGTTCATGTTGGGATTCTCCCATATTGCATGGGCCCTCAGCCAAGTGAACAAGGGCTATGCCAAGGAAAATTTCATGTGGGGGAAGGAACAACAACGAGCATTTGATGATCTAAAGCATCGCTTGTGCTCAACTCTAGTACTCTCCTTTCCCGATCTGCAACAACCATTCGAGATTGAGACTGATGCATCTGACTATGTTGTAGGCACATTTCTCACTCAGCATGGTCATCCGATGGCATACCATATTGAGACACTCTCAGATAATATATGTAAATAACCCACCTATGACAAGGAAATGTATTCCATTGTACAAGCCTATCGTTAATGGAAACATTACATTCTAGGAAAGGAGACAATCATCCACACTGATCAAAATCCTCTGCAGTTCATACAGACACAAGGGAAGTTGCAGGATGACCACCATCAGAAGTGGTCCACCTAGATGCAACAGTTCAATATCAACATCAAGTATAAGACATGGATCACAAATTGTGTCACTGACTTCCTTAGTCAACCTCTCGTGGATGCACTCACCACTGTTATCCATTCCTGTGGACATGAGGCATCTGAGTGGCCCCAACTTTATTAGCAATATCCAGACTTCGCCACCACTTATCAGTTGTTACATACATGCATGAATGTCACCGATTTTCACATTCAGGGCGAAGTGTTATGCCATATGGTCCATCTCCATGTTCTTACAAGAGAGTGTGCAAATTTGAATTGAAGATCCCACTACAGTCGGATGGAAGGAAATTTTGGTGTGGAGAAAACTATGGTCGTTCTACAGAAACATTTTTATTGGCCAAAACATCGACGAGACATCAACAAGTATATGAGATCTTGCACTACCTGTGCCATTTCCAAGCCAACCATCAAGAAGCAAGGCTTATACATTGCTATTCCTACCCCTAAGAATCCTTGGGAATCCATCTCTATGGATTACATGGCTGGCCTTTCATCCACCAAGCAAGAAAATGATTGTTTATTTGTGGTCATTGATCAATTTTCGAAGATGGTCATCCTCATGGCCTGCAAGAAGAATATCATAGCACCAAATACTGCCAAGCTATTCTTCAAACGAGTGTGGGTCAATTTTGGGATACCACAGACCATCATATTCGACTAGGACAACAGGTTCCTCAACACATTTTGGTCAAGTCTCTGGTCATTGTTGGACACCAATATCACTAAATCCACTTCTTTCCACCCCAAAACATATGACCAAATAGAGGATGTCAATTGAATGATTGTGCACATCCTGTGCATGTACAACTCTAAGAATCCATGTACATGGGATGAGAGTCTCCCCTATGTTCAACATAGTTACAATAGGGCTCTCCATAGCTCCACCAGCCGTAGCCCATTTCAAGTGGGGCTAGGATTCCAACCCTTGTATCCCATTGATGTTGCACTACCTCTTGAAACCAAACAGACAAAATCTTCCCATGTTTAGTCTGAGACCGACAAAGCCACCAGATTCATTGAGCAGATTCAACACATCCGCCAATATGTCCATGAGATTTTTTAGAAATCTAATGCTAAGTATAAGCAGCGCCATGATCAACATAGGGTACCACACCAGTTTCAGGTTGGAGACGAAGCCTGGTTACATTTTCATAAGGATCATCTTACAGAGCCCCATTGGAAGCTCCTCCCACTTCGCTATGGGACTTACACTATCACCAAGGTTTTAGTTTCCAATTCTTTTGAGCTCAACACTCCAACCTTCCTTGGCTTGCATCCAATGTTCAATGTATACCTTCTTCGGCCATATTTTCCACCATTATTGGACACCTCAGAGATCGTAGAACAGCTGAAACCAATAGAGATCAACCCTGGCTGCATGGAACAATCATCCACTGATCAGATAGTGGACACATGGGTTAAGGAAACTCACCAGCAGAGGATCCAACTTTATCAGGTCATCAAGGCAGGGAAACTCCTCCACCAAGGAAAGTGGCTCACCCTTGGCCAAATTCAACAGAAGTTTCCTCACGTGATGGGGGAACTCAACAAAATGGAGACCATTGCTTCCTAAGGGGGGAGGACTGATCCAGGTGGATATTGGTGGCCAGCCACCTATTCCAACTAGCTCCTCTTGACAATTTTTAGTTCAACACGTTCGCTTGTACTTCTTTGTAATTGTGGGTTCTACACTTATAGGGATGTATGAAGCCCTACACATCTTCCAGGTGGATACTGGTGGCCTCCCACCTAATCCAACTGGCTTATTTTATATGTTTTCATGTCGACACATCTTGTTGTACTTCCAGGGTCGTTTTGGGGCCCTAAACAGTGTTGTTTTGGCTCGCCACAGTCAAACTGTAGATGTAGTTAGAGTTTTGTGGTGTAATGCATATTTCTCAAAAATACCTTTGCAATGGGCTATCCTGTGCCTAAAATGAAGGTCATATGCAAAAGCTACGAACCCGAGAGGTTGAGGTACTAACTTAACCATAGGGGCCCACATAACTTTTGGCATTTCATCTCCTAGGGTTAGGTTTTTTGATGTCTAGGTTTTTGGCATTCATGAGTAATGTTAAAAAGGCCTCTGGAGCCTCATTGTAATAATTCTTCTCAGACGGATGTGTGTAGAAGCCATGTATATTTTCAGAGATAGCTACCACCATTCAAGCAAGTGTTTTGGTTTGCAGTTTTACAGTTTTAGCCTATTTCATTTATTCAATAGAAGATATTGTTCATTGGATATATGTGTTGTTCTTCATATCTCTGTATTTTATTATATTTATTCTGTTAATCAGTTCATTCTTCTCCTAAATCCATATTAGTTGATGTAATAGAATAATGAATATGATGTGTTTTGAGGTAGAAATAATGTCCCTCAACCCCAAAAAAGTCTCCCTTTCAAGATTGCAAACATTTGGGTCCTGCAGTCACCCATAATCCATATCGGGTGAGACTTCATTGTGCACTCTGTGTGCAGTGTTTCCTTTTGTTCTTCAGAACGGCTGATGGTTTGCAGGGTTTTGATGGAAACCTAAAGTAGAACATGGGTTAGCACACAAAACCTCCAACAATATCCCAAGAAGAACCGATGATAGAATGATTCTTTCTCTCAACAACCCCATTTTTCTAAGGTTTGTATGAGAATTTCATCTCCCTCTTGATCCCTTCCTCATTGCATAAATTATTGAAGTCATTAGAGGTGTACTCTCCACCATTATTCGACCTTAATGCCTTGATCTTGTTCCCCGTCTAGTTCTCCACCTGATCTCTAAACTCCTAAAACCAATTGAAGACCTCATCCTTGGTCTTCATAAGAAGATCCGCATTTTCCTGGAAAAATCATCAATAAACATTACATAGTATGATGATCCCTATATTGATGCTATTGACATCGACCCATTCACATCTGAAGGGATAAGATAAAATATCCCCTTGGACCTACTCTCGTTGCTTGGAAAATAATCCTTGGCATTATTTCCAAGTGCAGACTCTCTACACACTCCTTGCTACTTAATATTGAACTCTAGAAGACTTGTAACAATCCCCCTCAGAATCGACAATGATCTATAGTGTAGGTGTCCCAACCTCATGTTCCATAACTAACATAGGTTGTCACTGTCATGTACCAAAGCTTGAATAGTATTTCCTTGCAACTTGAATAAATTTCCCTCTCTAACCCCAATGACCACTGCTATGTCTAGGATATATTTCTTTATAAATACGAGTACTTTCTCTCTCCGAAAAGTAACCACAAAACCCTTGTCCTCCATAGATGATACAAAGAGAAAATTCTTCTTCAAAATTGGTATGTAAATCACATCATGGGAATCTAACGAACCTCCTGAATCAATATGGAACATAGCTATTCCCTCTCCCTTCACTGCATAACTGGCATCAACACCAAGATGCACATGGACATCTGAGTCCCTCTCCATCAGACTAAGAAATAGGTCTTGTGGTTTTTTCATTTGATGAGATGCACTACTATCTAAGAACCACACACTCCTAGTAGTTGTGATGGTAGAAAGGAAATAAACCAATGAGAAATCCTTCTCAAAATTCATTGTAAACTCATATATATGTGTCTCTACTGATGTTTTTGTCTGTGTATTTCCTTTACCCTTATTATTATTCAGACACTAAGATGCATAATTTCCATTATTATGACATGAGAAGAACTTTATTTTACTGAATTCCTTCTCCTTCCCTTCTTGTAATGATTCTCCATGACTGTTACCCTTATTTTTGTTACTGACAAGAGCCAAGTTATCATCACTACTTCCATGTTTGCTGATTTTGGACTCCTCCTGAGTCTCCTCTTGGATGCAATCATCCCAAAGTCTCTCCCAGTATGTGATATTTTCTTGAGCACATACTCCCTTGAAAAATGGTTCCCATGACTTGGGAAGACCATTCAATGCCACATTCATTAGCTCTGCATCCTCCATTATCTCCCCTATGGCTGCAAGTTGATCACGTAACTGAGTGATCCTCATTAAATAGTTAGTAACATTGTCAGATCTAGACATCTGGACCGATCTGAGTCTATTCCTTAAGACAATATTCTTATTCATGTTAGTGCTATGGAATAAACCTACCAAGGAATCAAACATCTCTTTGTAATTATTCTTATTATATAGTTGAGGAATTAGATTATCCTTCATTGAATCCAATATGACCATTTCTACTTTGATCTCCTTCTTCACATGTGCTACCAAAGCTACCGGATTTAACGGTGGAGAAACTTCTTTTTCCACTAACTCCCAAAGGTCATACTCCTTCAACACCAAATTCATTCTTGCTTTCCAAGATAGGAAGTTGGATGCCCCATCTAATTTGTATTCAACTCTAAGAGGTGTTGATTCCATGCATTTAAACCTAATAAACTACCCTAAAAATAACCTCCTGCTAAAAATGCTCCTGTACTAACCTGTTCAAATTTGTACGCTCTTGTCACCACTGAAACCAATGTATTTATGTGACTTCCCTTACTAAAACCCACATATATGTTATTGTTCTTACTTCAACCCAACTATACATGCTTGTCTCCAAAGAGACTCGCGTATGTACATGCATGTTCCTTGTGTAACCTGCGTATAGATCTATATGACTGCAAAACCCTAGTTTTGCCTCGGTACGACTGTTTCCCTAAAACCCGTCCTTCAATTTTTTCCTGTTGGTTATGGATCTCAAAAGATCTCTTTCAGATATGATAGATATTCTATCAACTACTATGGATCTGATATCGAGATTCCTCTTAGAGCATTCACTTTAATACCATGTTGAAATCCTCTTACTCGAGCACCTAGGTATCTTGTTATCTAGTGATTTCCTTACTGCAAATTAGATTAACATCTCACAAAACAAAAATACACTGCAAGAATATTCAACTCAAAATAAATCTAGCGGAAGCAATACTGGAAACCAAATCATGCACACATAAAAACCAAAATTTTTGGGTATATACCCCTATAAAAACCCCAAAGGGAAAAAAATTACTGAGATGATTTCATTATGATAAAATAAGGGCTCTCATAATAGGGATAATGACCCACTAAGAGAAATACAACTGCAAAAAAAACCTAGCAAAGTTTGATATGTTGTACGGCCCAGATATGGCATGCATTTTTAGGTGTAAGGACCTTTCCTAATGTAAACCCACTTGTGGATTCCTTTGATATCTCTTCTCCTTGAATTGATTTTTAGATGGAAGTGCTTCTCCACCTATCCAATATCTCCTTGAATCATAGTCCTTCGTGATCCAAGATCCGAGAAAAAATCTTTCTTTTCTCAAGTGTCAATTCTATCAAGTGTCATCTCCTTCATCCTAGCCTTGATTTTATAATATTGAGTTATGACATAACACTAATCTCCAAAGTGATTGATGACCAAGATTAATTCTCACCTAACTTGAGATCAATGGCTAAGATTAAATGCTAATTAATTTTATCATTTCCTTAAATAACTCAACTAATTAATAAAATTACTTTACTTTAATAATTCCTTTAATTAAATTAAAGTCAAGGATAGAAGTCTTTGGATGATTTCCACACCTCTAGACACATAGACTTGTGTAGAAATACATGTCCAATGATACAAAACATCAACAAGTACAAAGGAGAAGGAACGCTCTATAGAGTTACCTAAGACCCGTGGCCTATTATCATATTATAGAAAATTAACCCCCTCTGTTATTCTCTCTAATTTTATCACTCCTAGTTTTTCTTCTCTAATATGAAACAAAATATAATAACATAGAGTGGAACACCTTCTCCTCCTAGTGGCCTAGTATTTAACATAGCATGATAGTTGTCTAGGGTTAGGGAATTAACTTCCTCAACCCTAAATTAGTGATCAAGTTTGGAACTTCTAGAATTTTCTTAGAAAATAAACTATGTGGCTAGCCCCACATGTTTAAGTAATGGAGGATGATGTGGAATCCACTTGCACCATGGTCATCAATACTCTAGGTACCTCAAAATGGATCCAAAATATTTTATACATTTTGGACCCAAATTTCCAAATTTGGACTAGTTGCTAAAATAACTCTACAAGTTGATTCCTTCAATTTTTTCACCCATAAAGAATAGAGATAGATGAAAAATAATATAATGATCTATTTGGGATCAAAGGGAGAGAGTGGTAGAGGGAGGACATAAAGGGATATGGATAGAAGGGGAGAGAGAGAAAGGTAGAGAGAGGGAGAGACTGGAAAAGAGGGGGGNACAAAGGGATGGAGAGAGAGTGTGTAAATGGAGGGATGAGGGAGGGAGGGAGAGAGAGGGAGAGGATAGTGGGGGAGAGACAGAGGGATAGAGGGAGAGAAGTAGAGAGGGGAAGAGGGGGCAAGAGAGGGAGAGGGTAATATATAAAGTGAGTGAAAAAGTGAGCAAGTGAGAGAGATATAGAGTGGTCTAAGAGAGAGGGGATGATACAGGGAGGGATGTAGATTAGGGTAGAGTGAGACAAGGGGGTAGAGAGAGAGTGATTGAGAGAGAGAGAGGTTGGTGGGATATAAAGAGAGAGAGAGAAAGAGAAAGTGAGGGAGGGGTTGGAGTAAATATTGGTGAGAGAGAGAGAGAGAGGTAAAGAGAGAGAGGGTGCAATGTAGGGGATAGAGACACAAAAAAAAGGGGAGAGGATAGAGGGGAAAAGGGGGGTGGGATTGAGAAATAAAGAGAGAGGGAGAGAGAGGAATGAGAGAGAGAGAGAGGGATGGGGGGATACATGGAGTTTGAGAGAGATAGGGAGAGGGAAGTAAAGACATAGATAAAGGGAAATATGGGGGAGAGAGAGGAAGGGTAGGGAGTAGGAGAGAGTGAGTGAGAGTGAAAGAAAGAGAGTGAAGGAACGAAAAAGGGGAGAGAGAGAGAGAAAATGTGGTGGTGAGGGGGGGTGAGGGGGGGAGGGGGAGAGAGAGAAATAAAGGAAGGTAGAGAAATAGGTAAAGAGATATATAGGGTGGGGAGAGTGGGGGAGAGATAGATAGAAAGAGGGAGAGGTGTTATACCACAATTTTCCACATCAATTGTATTTGTGAGATGGCTTAGTCATTTCCCCTAGCTTACAATCTTAAATCCCATCCTCCTGCATCAAACTCATCTAAAAAATAGTATTTTCATTTCTATCGGCAAATCACCAGTATGAAAAATATGGATGTCCATGCCTTGCTAGTTTGCAACCCACGGATTCCCTCAAAAAATATGAAAAAAAAAATATTCCACATTTTCGGGTGAAGTTTTCAGTTGACCTCTTTCCTAAATTTCCCTTGGATCATACACAATAGAATTAAACCACCTTAAACACTTGAGGATGGTATAAAGTCACCTTTGAGGGCATGAATGAAGGGGAGAACTTAGGTGCAAGATTATGCTGACGAATTTGCAAGTTTCCCTAATTTCCTTGATCCTTTGAGTAGCATCCCCTTGATTTGGAACTTGTTTTCTAGAATTCCTTCCTCTCCCATATGTGGTTGTAGGGTGTGTTTCTATCCCCTTTGAGTCATCCTAGGAAGATACATCATGCTAAGTTGATGGTTGAAGGACCAGTGGAGGAACTTGGGTGGTTTTCTTTGAGGCAGTGTCAGGGGTTACAGTTGGGTTGTAATTACTAACTTTCATTGTTTTCAATAAAAGAGTTATCTTTCCCTCCATACATGTGTAAATTGATTCAATCTATTTATATATGTTATTTTTCTTCATATACTTGAATTTTTGCACATTATATGTATTCTTTTAATTCATAACTACCTTGTTGCAGAATAGACTTGGTCTTCTTTTGCAGTTTGATATGAGTGGAGATCAGGAGCAAAATCAAAGGTGGAAAGCGAGGATTGACATCAGAAATAGTACACCAAATTCGTCAGCATAATCTTGCACCTAGGTTGTCCCCTTTATCCATTCCCTCAAAGGTGCCTTTATACCATCCTCAAGGGGTTGAGGTGGTTGAATTCCATTGTGTATGAGCCAAGGGAAGTTTGGGAA
The DNA here is from genome assembly GCA_009831015.1 of Picea engelmannii. Lineage (NCBI taxonomy): Eukaryota > Viridiplantae > Streptophyta > Pinopsida > Pinales > Pinaceae > Picea > Picea engelmannii. Next base: position 410,340 of record ML779024.1, on the reverse strand, counting down.
CGATCCCAACCAAAACATTTACCTGAAAATGTGGAATTTCTTTTCATATTTTTTAGGGCATTTGCGGGTTGCAAACTAGAAAGGTGTGAACATCTGCGGTTTACACACTAGTGACCCACAAATGGAAAAAATACTAATTTTTAGATGAGTTTGATGCAGGAGAATGGGATTTAAGTTTGAAATCTAGGGAAAATGACTAAGCCGTCTCACAAATGCAATTGATATGGAAAATTGTGGTATAACAAGAGGGGGAGACATAAATCTAGTAAGAAAGTGAGAAAGTGTGTGTGTGAGAGAGGGAAAGATAGAGGGAGGGAGGGGTAAAGTGAGAGAGTGGGAGAGGAAGAGGGAGTGAGAGAGAGAGAGAGGGATGGATGGAGGAGGGAGAGTAGGGGGGAGAGAGGGGCCGGGAAACAATGAGAGAGGGGGAAAGGGGGGAAGAGATCGAGCAAGAGATAGGGGAAGAGAGAGAGAGATAGGGGGGGATTTAAAGAGATGTAAAGAGAGATAGGGGAAAATGGATGGGAAGGGAGAGAGAGAGGGAAAGAGGGAAGGAAAGAGAAAGTGGGAGAGAAAGAG
>ML779024.1:359765-409247 GCA_009831015.1 Picea engelmannii | reverse complement strand
GGAGGAAGGTGAAGATAATATAGAGAGTGTGAGTGGGGTATATAGGGGGTGTAATGATGGGGCGGAGATATGGGAAGATGGGGAGAAGAGAGAGGGCGAGGGAGAGAGAGAGGGATGAATACAAAAAGAGAGAGATATGGAGAGAGTGGGTGGAGAGAGAGAGTTGTTGGAAACAGAGAGGAATATAGAGGGATGGAGGGAGAGAGAGAGGGGGGAAGAGAGAGAGAGATATAGTTTGTGTTAATAATAACATGTGCGGGTTCCTATTCCTAATAATGAATGTCTGCTTCAGGAAAGCGTGTGCATTCATAAAGCTCACATGTGTTATTTTCATTTTAATTTTTTTTCAGGAACATGCACACTTTCATGATTTCATGTTTCTCAAGAATGTGCATGTGTTCATAAAAAATATGAGTTGGAAAGACTGTGTGGAGGTTCAGTGAGTACTGAGGCTTTAATACTAATAACTCATGCATGTTTATATGAACGTGAACATGTACCTGTGTGCTTATTTTTGTTCACACCCCATTGCCACATTTTTGTCCATTAACTTCATGAAATAACCAAGACCTCATTCGAGAACATCAAGCTGAATTAAGGATGTCCTGTGGTTTATTTGATTTAAATTTGCAGAGGGATTCGAGGCATAGGATTGTTACAAAAAACATAATATATCTCCTCGCATTTGGCTTCATAATATAGAACCTCTCAATCATTAGATTTGGATGGATATATCATACATTAATGCTAATAAAATTCGTATAACCTATTCATTATACCTTTTATAAGAAGAAAAATATAGATAAAATGGTCCCTATAATACCCAAAAACAAGATATTTACAGTCTTAGAAATCAAGGTAATATCATCCTTCTAGGAGACTTCAATGCTAGAAGTATAATTAACCAAGATATTCTTTTAAGTAATTATTCCAACTCTAATCTTATATGGATAGATGGATACCTTGCTTTAACTAAGAAATACAAAAGAAACTCTTCAAAGTTGAATGAGAATCTATTTGGTACTGAGATAGTCGAGTTCTTTAGTTATCATGACCTAATAATTTTCAATAGGTTAATGAAGTTGCAAAAGTCTGACCAGATGATCCCTATATGGGCATGTGCATTAAATTAATGGACAAAAAAGTGGTTACAAGGTGAGCATGAAAATTCTCACGCAGTAACATGTGCATGTTATTGAGAACACACATGTGTTCCTAATGTGACGAGTTTAATAAACCCCAATCTTCCACTTGATATGTTGCATAGGCTCCTTGGCAGGAATGCATGTGCATTCTTAATTATGCACACTCATTCCTAGGAATGTGCACGTGTTCCTATTGGGCCCAGTTGAAAGGGCCCACTGGTATTTATTTTTGCATATTCCACCATTGCATCGTGCATTTGTGAAAGTATTGAGCCAATTGAATTCTTGGATATTGTTGGAAAATTGTCCAAAGGATCTATTGTGATGCACACAATAACCCACATAAGCTCTCAATTTTTAGTGCGTACCCACACTACCAAAATTTTGCAAGGTGCTAATCTTTCTACCCTAATGGTTATTCACTTTTTATATTGATGCTTGTATTCAGATACCTAAATTAATTTTATGCTTAGTCTTCCATTGCTACTCGAATCCAACATAATATACCCTTTCTGCAATTTCCCCCAACTTCCTTGAAACTTATTTAAAGTCGTAACTATCTACAACTACTTAGCCCCCCTCACATCCTTACCCATGTGACCTCAAATGATATCATTAGTACTTGGCCTCCGAAATTCTAATGCTCTCGAATTTGAAAGCACTACCAATGCTATCTTTACAATGTTGTCGTCGACGAACTATCGTAGAAAGAAATCCTTCATGAGATACTCCCGATGAAGACACTCCTAGTTTAAAGTGTCGCATCATTACACAAGTGGCCAAATGCGATTGGTTTCCAAACTTAACCCAATAGTAATAATGTACCATGTTCTAGATGGGCCCCAACCTTTATGTCCCCACATTATGACATTTATATAACTTTCACGGAACTTTATGATCACATGTGTCAATCTTCCTTTAGCTTATCCATTTCGGTGGAACATTTCGTCGTCAGTAAACATCATAGGTTTACATCTATTCTCCATGAGTAATTTGCTGACCATGATATCACTCAAACAACATCACCAATGATCTAACCTTGGAACTATTTGACAACCCAGATAAATCCATCACTTATCGAATACATCTCGACCGCTAAAATTTAACCCTTTCTATGACCTTACACATAAGATTTTAATCTGATGACGAATAATGAGAGGGAAATTTTTATCCAAAGTGGTTCAATCATAAATCCCATAATCTCTCCACCTCCATTCAACACTTTCTTTGAAATTACCCATTTCGATGAAGCTTTTCATCATCGGGAAATTGTGTTTTCCATCCTTACATATCGAGCCTTGTTTTTACAATTTGGAAATGAAAATATCGACAAGCCACTTTGCTTATTGACTCCTACTCCCCGTCGATATAACAATGGTCATAACCACTGAGTTGTGTACGAGAAATATTTATGGCACATCATACCACTCTAACCAAGTCGAAGATGTAACACATTTACATTAATTACGCATGGTTTGGGTAATTTGGGAAATATTAAAACCCTGTTAAGAAATAATCGAATTCACTTGAATGTAATACTATGAAAATTAAACTAGTTCTATTGGTGCAAGAATCGAGTAAATAGTACTTTGGGATATAGTATTCAAAGTAGAAGGTAAGTTTCTTGCACATTTTTATGTATCATTATTCTCTATAACATTCTAATGCTTACTTAATTCCATTTGATGTGACTGTTTAAACAGGTAACAAAATGTCTCGGATGCAAACCAGGAAGGGAACAAGTCAAATAGTTTTTGTTCCCACTCCTATTCCTGGACAAGACTCTCTCAATATTTCCGACATAAACAACAATGATGGAATAGACCACCATCCCAAGTACTATGAAATTCACGACATGTTCCAGAAAGAGGATTTCCTGTTCGACGTTGAATACATTGATGAGTACCGAAATATCCACAAAAGTGACATTTACACTATAGCTACTCATCCAAAAAATTTCCCTTACAACGAAGTTGGAAAATGGTGTTTTTCACATATAAAAAAGGACATAGGGTTGACAGTCAATGCCTTAGGTGTTATGATTTCATCTCTCAAGATAGAATACATTGAGGTTCGGTATAAAACCTCGTAGCTCACTATTGTACAAGATTAATCATTTCTAGACAAATTTGAAGTCGATCACAATGAATTTGAAACTCTAATGGAATACTGGTTTTTTTATTAAGAATGGTCATTGGAGAAGGGAGAGAGATATGTCCTAGAACAATATATGAAATACCTATACAAAATCTTAAATGCAATTATTTGCATACTTTATGGAGAGGAGACCAACACCCACTTCAGGATGGAATGGTTTCTCATGGCCTACATAGTGGATAAGACTGCAAAAGTATTCAATTGGGATAATATCCTATCATTCAGCATCGTGAATCGAGTTTAGGATCCTCAAGGTATGAACACATCTAGTTTTAATATGATGATCTACCTTATATATGCAATTTTCATATCCAATATATTTCCTTCCTATAATTGAGATTGGAGCCCATATCAAAGCCCAATCCATGTTTATTTTTCTTAGTTGTGTGAAGTTAATTGCAAAAAAAATTTATACAACCTGTGTGATTATTTCCTCGCTCCCCTTCACAAGGACATATTTGGTGTTCACCCATAGAGGATATCCCAAGGGGCCATCAAAGTCCTGAGAGGAATAGGGGACTGGCACCTGAAAAAATATTATACACTCGTAAGGATATTTGGGGCCATGATACTACCACATTTGTTACCCAAATATGTCCTCGATAAATTGTTGGCAAGAAAGATGATATACTAGATAGTATAAAAATGGGCCACTTCCTACTTATTAGAGAAAAATAAAATATATTGGCCCATTTTTCCTCTCCACATTTTCCAATTCTCCTTGCTAAATAAAAAAAAAAAGTTGAAAAGGACATTGAAACCCTTAAGGAATTATTTCTATGCGTTGCAAACCAAAAAGGGAATGACCCACAAAATATGGTGTATGACCATATGAGGGTTGTCAAGTTAGTACCATAGTTAATGCATGAAGTCAATTTTGTAGAAGATATCTTTAGGGGAGCCCTGCATTTTGGAGAGGTGATAGATAGACTCATTACTGAAACAAATTGAGAAAATATTCAGAAAGAGGAAGACAAATACTAAGACATGATATTAAGAATAGAAAAATTTTAAGCCTTAATCCAAAAGGAGAAAGAAATATTGGAGGCTCAAAAATGTGAAAAGAAGCTCAATGAATAAGAATCTATAAGAAACATTGAGGAATCCCAGATGAGATATCAATAGAGAAATAAGGTCAAGGCTAAGAAAAAATAGGTTGAGTTAGAAAAGAATAAAGGTGAACATCCATCCTTTGAGAGAAATAATGGAGAAATTTCAGTTGATACAGATCTTGAGAAGAAAGAAGCAACATATACAAGACAACCAAAGGAATAAAGAAAAAAGAAAGAGGATGAATAAAAAAGAAACGTTGCCAAATCCCAAGAGAAGGGATTGGAGAAAGGTAGCACAAGTGTGACAACATGTCCTAACATAGGCATACTTAACGTTACATAGGAAGAAATTAGTCCCATAGCATCCATGCCAGATAGTCTTTCGGTCACATCTGCAGTGGTTGGAATTAAAGGAACAATTGTTGTTGTAGGTGACTATTACTACAACCACAAAACTAAGGCTATTGAAGAGATAATGATCGAGACAAGGAGAGAAGGAAGTGATACAACCCATGGAAAAATTGAAAGATTTATATAGAGTAAAGCAGGACTAGATCCCAAAGATAATGCAATACATGTGGCCTCAACACTTAATGCATTTTCTTATGAAACTTTTGTGTTAATATATAAAGTTGTAGAATCCCTTGATATTGCAAAATAAATAATAGTTGATACATAAATAAATAATCATCAAACCAAACCTTGGTGGAATACATGGAAATCAAGAGAAATCTGATCATAAGAACTATTGAAGCAATGACTGAAGTTGATACATAAATATTGGAGACCATGCTTATACAACCAATTAAACTGGTTGCATCAACTGATTTTTTCATACATCAGATGGAGGATGTTTTAAGGGAAAAATTCTTAAGTATGATTTGTGATGGGGAAATAGAACTTGAAAATATCCAGTTAAACATAGTAGATTCCATCCTCAAGGACTTCAAGCTATGTAAAATCTTCATTGAAAAAATGCAATCGTCGAAACCCTCTTGATCATTGTAACTGAATTTTACATTATAATAATTTTTGTACTCATTGCGATACCCCAATCGAAAAGGAGAACTGAAGCGTCATAACTTTCCATTGATAATTTGATGGTTATATAATTTGAAAGGCATCTGTTCATATTCCATAAAAAGATGAATTTAAAGGAGAAATGACTTTTGCGCTTTGTGTTGTAGGTTGTACTATTACTTATATTTAATGAAGAGCAAGAGGAATTTTTGAAACTGTGATTGTGGTGAATTTATTTAAGACTATTCTTGATGCATTTAAATCTAATTTGAGTATCTCATGTTCAAGTGTATGAATTTTTTCTGCAATGTTCTTGTATGCTCATACTGTCATAGTTTCCCTTTTTTAATGCAATTTTAATATTATTCCAGACAATAGCAGCTAATTGCTATTGTTTTCTTAAATATATTATTGTGCTCATATTCCATTTGAATATGTGAACTGATTCTAATTCAAAATGATTTTTTTCCTAATTGTATTCAATCTTCCTTAGTTATCTCCTGATCAGGATAGGATTATTATAGTTTAGGATTGCATCTTAGAATAGTTACAAATAGCATCAATTTAGTTTATTTTTAGATTTTTATTCATTTGATAACATTTGTTTCTAAGATTCATATTTATATAGTAGATTTAGTTTGAAAACCAGGCCAATATACTAGTCGGAAATGCCATCCCAAAAGAGAGTAATTCGAATGGACTTTCCATTGGGAATTGTCCCTTACTTGATTGACTAGGCCTTTTGGACGCGTCAATAGAAATGACACTAGAAGGTGGGCAATCAAATTGAATGGCTTATAAGAAATCTAAAATCCCTATATGTTCTATCTCGCTCATTATCACAACTCAAACTAGTGATTCTCATCAACCTCGTCTTGATCACGCTTCATAGCCCTAGTATGACTCTGTGAACACACCCACTCAAATGACCACATAACGCACTATATTTTTCTCTGAACCTAACTTTTTTTCCTTGAGTCCACATGATCATTTCACTAAGCTTGAACTCCATACTATTATTAAAGAATCCCATGAATGAATATATTGTGTTCTCACTAGACAGTGGATTAGACAAACTGTCCATCTACCCATCAACTCTTCGTTATCCTAGGATCGAGAAAACTGGTCGAGCGGAAATATTTTCCTACCCAACTCTTTTACTTATCAGGAAAATCCAACTGCCGAGACCCAAAGTTTCATTTACCTCCTACTCCACATGACTTCTTGGAACCATTTGAATTAGAGCTTGAAAGTTTCTTTCTTGACGACGTTGGAGGTATACCTCCCTCTCCACCAAACTCTCCACCTCTCACACCAAGGGGTGAATCTAAAGAAGATTCAAAAGAGAAAGAGAGACTAGAAAATGAGTCTAAATGATAAGAACACCTACAATTGCTTCTATATGACCCCCAAGTTATGGTTGGAAACAACCAAAAACACCCACCTTATGAACCTTGGCTACTCTTAAAAGTAGTCACCATACCTGGGCTACTCCACGACATGCCTAAACATACAAAAATATTTCTCCCCAAGTTCGATCTAGATAAAAAATATGCGGTTGAATACCATGTTAAGAAGTTCATATCATCCATAAGGCTCCAAAATGTTCGACATGAGGATGCCATATGTCGATTATTCCCCCACACATTTGAGAATAAATCCATGACCTAGTTCTACTCTTTGGAAGAAGCCTCCATTACTAGCTAGAGATTTTTTTAGACTATATTCTTGAAGAAATTCAGTGAAGACAAAACCCCAACTACTTTGGCCTTATATCTTTCAAGAATTAAAATGGATACGAATGAAAAAGTTGAAGATTTTAATCAATGTTTTTTTTCTTTACTAAGGCAGATCCCTTGAGCTTCCAAACCTATTGAATATGTGACTATTGAGTTTCACACTTCATCACTACCTATGCCCATGGAAATGTTTGTAAAAAATGCATAGAAAGATACCCTGGAAGCAACTTTTCAAGAGGCCCTCAAAATTGAAAAAATATGCTAAGTTTGAAGGGGAACTCAGGAGCATAATCCTCAAAATACAAAGCTAAAACTAAGACCAAAGCCATTGTGACCAAGTCTTAAGAAGAGAAGAAAGATATTGATTCTATGGACATGGAATCCCTCAAGAGGATTGTCAATAAACTATCCAATTAGCTTATCGATTTGAAGAAGGATAATGTAGAAGGCTCTTCAAATACCAAGAAATATTTTAAATTCCAATATAAGAAAGATAAGAGTGCTCCTCTCGGAAACAAAACAACTCCTTCTTCATTAGAATTGATTAATATGGAGGATATTGTCCAAGCTATATAACACCGGGCCACTGAGAATTTAGTTGAATCTAAAGATGGAGAAGAATATGAAAATGAATAAAATACCAATCCCGAGAATATGATGAAATACAGGAGAAAAAATTTAATTCTTCTAGGACATCTCATATGGAGTGGAAGAAGAGGAAGAAATAGAAGAAATACACATGTCCAAAATTTTTATGACGACTAGGAGTGCAAGTAAGAAGGCTTCCTCTGATTTCACTTCCCCTTTAGAACCGTCTAAAATCGCCTCTCACACTCAGAAAACATCATATGGTTCCCCTAAAACAACTGATCTTTCCAATTTTGTCACAAAGTTGGTATATGATTTCTTGGAAGACCTAAAGAAAGCTAAGGAGAATATTTCTTTGTTTGAACTGATGAAGCTTCCACATATTCCGGATAATTTTATCATAACCTTATAAGGTAGAACTGCCAAAAAATCCAAAGAGGTTAATGTAAGAAGAAACAAAGGGACAATTAAAGATACCCTATTTGACAATGCTAATGCACCTAAAATATGGGTAGTTATAAACACTTCTCTATCTGAACAAAGGTCAAGATCTACCACTCCACCTTTTTTGGTTACCTTTGAAATTTTCAATGGAAATGTGCATAATTGTATGATGGATTATAGGGCCTCCTCCAATGAAATTCCCTTTAAAGTTTGTGAGAAACTGAATGTCAAACCTGAGGAATGTGACATCCAAATCATATATCTTTATAGGACCCTAGTCAAAGTAATAGATGAGATGAAAAATGTGTTAATGAATATGTCCTCCAATCCTAAAATACATCAAACTATTGACATCATAGTTTTGGATATAGATGATACATATGGTATTCTCTTAAGTAGAGACTGGTCTTCTACATGTAAAGGGTACTTTGCCACAGGTTGGTCACACCTTTGGTTACCCTATAACAACAAGCCCAATCAAATAAGTTTTGAAAGAGAAAGATACATGAAACATGTGGTAATGGACTTGAATGACGCAAATGAGTTAGTTATGCTTAACCACTCCATTCTAGGAAATTATTCATGTGATTCATTTTTTGAGAATTACTGTGCTGAAATCTCCTCTTTTGTGGAATCGAACACACAATATGAAATCCTTCATTTCACTCAGATTGTTGAGCCCCACTATAACATAACAAATGTAAATAGTCTTGATATTATACAATCTAACATAGTATCTAGAGATAAGTTAGAAGTTTTTTATAATTGCACTAATCACACCAATGTAGAAGCAAAAGAAAATCCTAAGTCCATACATATTATTAAAATATATACTAATATATTGAATTTATTTTTGGATGGGTCAAAATGTATTGAAGGTGTAGGTGATAGATTCATACTAAAATACCCTACTTGTAAGAAAGTCATGATAACTTGCAGGCTCAAATTCCAATGCACAAATAATACTGTTGAATATGAAGCCCTGCTGAAAGGACTGAAAAATTAAATTGATTTGAAAGAAATCAAGATAAAGGTATTTGGTGATTCCAATATTGCCATAAGATAGGTAAGAAACACCATACATTGTCTCTCTATTCACCTTAAACATTACCAACAAGATGTACGGGAATTCATTAAGTCATTTGATGCATTCAACATCAGTCTTATTCCTCGCTCTTTGAACTATGATGCCAATTTACTAGCCAATGTAGCTTCTAGTCGCATTCTTTCTGAAAACTTATTTCCTAATACGTTTTCTCTGGAACTAATCTACAGACCTTTGATACAAGATAATGTGACCAACTGGAGAGTCTTTGATGATGACCAAAATATTACAAGTTTCCTACACCTTGAAGGTACATTCAAAGACTCCATAATTGGAGAATATTAACATGATAAAGAAATGAATACAGATTTTATTGGCTAAACCAATCAATCAACTAAGAAAAACATAACCAACTTGATAAATAACATCCCTAAAAGTGTGTTAAGGCTGGAAAAACTATATGACCTTCAAGACAAGTTTACGAAAGTGACGAATTGTAAGAACAACACTGCTAGCAGGAAAAAACCCCCCTATGACTACACCAGGGTTTAGAATGTAGGTAGATCATTTAACCATCTAAAAGTCAATTAATTCTCTAAACTACCCCAAACATACCAAAACTCATATGAAGAAAGCAAGAAGAAGAATATTGGGTAACTATACCTCGAATCCCACGTCTGGTGATGACCTCCTCACACTTGGAAGTTTCGTTGACTGCACACCTTCTCCCAGGGCTGACCTGCATCCAAAGATTGAAAAACAGAAAACTACAAGCATGTTATTCCATATACAAGTTAGGGTTATATGTTAGAATGTCATACATAAATCAACAAAAGTATTAAAGATACCATCATTTGGGACAGGAAAAGTAATTCTTTTATTAATAACTCAATGATTATACCTTTACAACCAAAGTCAGCTACCGTTCCGTGAACCTGGTCTGGGCTCCTCTGCACCAACATCCAAGTGCACCTTTGTATAATCTTCTCCTCTCAACCTTCCGATCTCTTCTTAGAAAGTGAATGGGTTAAACAAAGGGAGAAAGGGCTAATGATGGAATGTTGAGGAAATTCTCGCAAAAGGGCTGCAATATCTTGGGCAAGGAGGGGAAGTGAAATCGAGAAGAGTTTCATTGTTCTTATGCTTATATGTGAAACGAGAGCCCAACACCTCCTTTTGTATGACAAAATGATGGTTATTTAGTTGGGTGATGGGCTATAACAGGTGGATTAGTTGGGAAACTACCCAATAGCCCGTAATCTCAACGAATTCCTTGCAACTTTTTATTTTTTGCAACTTTTGCAAGTATACGTGGGATGTAGTGGTGAAACATGTGTATGTACATGAGATGTAGTTGTGCAACAAGCGTATGTATGTGGGAAGTAATGGTGTAGGGCACATACATCTTCAAAAAAATGGTTTTTTAAGAAGAGCAAATTGGCAGTGCTTTGGCAAAAACTGCAAGTAAGAGGGCCAAAGGCCATGTATGCATGTGTGGAGCAATTTAGGGTTATAACAAACACTTCATCAATGAAATTTGAAGTGATAAATCTGGGATCATATGATATTCCTTAGAACATTAACTTGGGAAAGAATTGTTCCCCTAAAGAAAGACAAGCCTTCATAAAGTTGTTCAAAGAATACAAAGACATATTTTCCTAGACATATGATGATCTCAAGACCTACCACACAAAAATTGTTCAACATATTATCCCTATGAAGCCACAAATGAATCATTTTCAACAAAATATAATAAAAATGCACTCAATCTTAGAACCACAGGTAAAAGTAGAGCTTAACAAGCTATTAGTAGTGAGTATAATATTTCCAGTCAGGCATACACAATGGATCTCGAATCTTGTACCTGTAAGGAAGAAAAATGGATACATAAGACGTATGTGTTGACTTTAGAAATATGAATAAAGATTTAGCGAAAGATAATTATCAAGTGCCTCCTATGGAGTAGATTCTTCAGTGTGTCTCTATTTCCCATATTCTCTTATTACTAGAGGGTTTCTATGGCTATAACTAGGTTATAGTTGCTCATGACGATCGATTGAAAACTACTTTTCGAACCAAATGGGGAACTTATGCTTACATGAAAATTCCTTTTGGATTAATCAATGTAGGGGGACATTTTCAGAGAGCCATGGAAATAGCTTTCAGGAGGCTCATTGTTGAATGTTTAGTATTCTATCTGGATGATGTCATTGTCTTCTCCAAGGATAGGGTCGATCATATTATTTATCCGAGGAAAGTTTCCAACATATGCAAAAGGTATGGAATATCACTTAATCCCAAAAAATATGTATTTTATGTTGATGAAGCTGGACATTTGGTTCATTGTATCTAAATAAGGCATTATGATTGAAACTGAAAGAATGGAATCCATTTCCAAAATACCTCCTCCCCATAATAAAAGGTCTATGTAGTACTTTCTAGGAAAAATAAATTTTGTGAGGAGATTTGTTCCCAATTTTGATGAAATTGTAAAACCAATCCAAGACATCATAAAAAAAGGGGATTATGATTGTAAAACCACCCCCACCACCCTTTCCATCACATCCATCCATAATCAATGCATATTTACACCACCCACCCACACCACCTTTTTCATCTCATCCATCCACAGTTGATGCACCCATACGCCACCCACCTACACCACATTTTCCATCCAATGCATCTACAATGGATGCACCCATACGTGAACCAATAGTTGTCTATGTTGCACACCAAACTATGCCATCAACTAAGGCTACCACGATAGATGTTTCCTTGGAGTAGGTTTTATAGCTGAGCGCTCCACCTGCTAGAAACTCTCCACCATTTCCAGAGTTATTCATGGTGAGATCATTTGTTGATGAATTTTTATGTATCATTAATGGAATTGATTTTATTCATTTTGTTTAAATTCCATGTCTTGATCCTTGTAACTACTATAGGGTGGCATCACTGAGAGATTGAGTTTGTGGAGAAAGGTAACACCCTTGCGATTGTTATTATTATCTATGGTGAGTTTTCTTAGATTGAATTAAAAAATATCATTTTGTAAGTCTGTTAATTCATTGTGGAATTTTTTTTATAAGAATGGTGTTTCTTTGTCTAGTCTCTAGAGCGACGAACCATGCCCAGGCATAAAACCACTCAAGGTGTTGCTTTGAATCAGAATAGAAATATTGAGTTCCAGGATGCACCTAATAGTTGCGAGGGTGGTAGTGGTCAATGAGTGACCAATGAGTGTCATTTTGTATATAGGGAACAATATGGCACTTTTCAATGTTTGGGCACTTTCCTCCATTTTGTATATTGGGAACGATGTGCCATTTTGGAAAAAATGTACAATTAAGGCAATGTTGAATATATATATATATATATATATATATATATATATATATATATTTCATGTCACATGTTTTATCAGTTGCGGTGTTTGTTTATTTAATGTTGATAAATGTAGGGTCCTTAACTAGATGAGAGTGTTCAACAAGGTAACCACATAAAATTTCAACCCATGGAATCAAGTGTAGTGTTATAATGATACAAGTATCATGAAGAAATCACACCCAACATTTATTTGTAGATACAAGTCCTTAATCAAAATTCCAAATTGAAACTTTTGGAAATATACCCATGTCATTAATAAATATTCAAACTCTAAAATTCGGTATGGTGCTATAATTTTACTTTCCTTTCATAGGACACCCATTTGATGATGTTGGATTAAGCTTATTTAGGAGAAGGAAATCAAGGGATTCCTTAATTTTCATACTCAATAGACTACGGGTCAATTTTAGAGTGATGGGTGAATGTTGATGATGCGGCTATATGAAAACATGGCTAGATTTAAACATAGTCAATTGGAATAAAACGAGCTTGTTTGTTTAGTGTTATGTTTATTTTTTGGATTAGTTTATTTTTTATAGGTATATTTGATAGTTTAGATAGATTTTTCTATCTTTGTTTTTATGTATAGGATGGTGTCATGTTTTTGGGAGAGAAAGAAGATCATCATTGTTCTTGCCTCATATCCCTATCCAACATGAGCATGTACACATTGTAGGAACATGTTGATGCTCCTATTGAATAGGGATATGAGGCAAGCACAATGTCTAACTTCATTTATTTCTTCTAATGAGAGCGTGTGTGAACTCTTATTGCAAAGGATATACCATTTATTGTATTCCAATTATAACTTTATGAATAAAGGAATAGAGGGGCTTAGCGACAACTAAGACATAGGGGCTTATGATTTAAAGTGGTTTGAGGCATAAGGAAATGGTTAGATCACTAGGATGGATGTGTAGGGGTTTTAGCGCCCTCAAAAAGAGGTATGGGCATAGGGAACTTAGGGATTGGGTGTTTGATGCAGGAGCATCGCCCACGTCAAGCGAGCCAGCGCAAGAGCGGAAGACAGCTAGACGAGCCAACAGATTTTCTTTTTGAAAGCACCTTGATATTTGTTGCGCCAAACATTAATGTGTAGAGTTAATGAAGCGCACTTTGTATATTGTAATGGACCTTGGGCAGATAATCTCTCATCCTCAGGTAGATGAGGCATTTATGATAGTTAATGTAAGGTAGATAGAATAGTTAAGTCTAGATTTGATAGTTTAGAGCTCGAGAGGGAAAACGGATATAGACACCCTCCTTTGTACATTGTAACATAACTCAGATGATTCATTCATTCAGGAGAGCAAGAAGAGCAAGCAGAGAACTGTATGAAGAACCTCCATGTACAGATATTGAATTAATGGAAAAGCTTTGATTCAATTCCATGGTTGTGTTATTCTCTGTGTACTGTTGATGTTATGCTCATGACTGTTTGCTTCTTGTCATACATTTGCTTTTATGTGCTGTGTATGTGATTTCATGGTTGAATTGAAGTTTGGAAGGAAGGGTGAATGAGTTCAATTGTTTCTCTAAGTGAACCAGAGAATTCCTGCAAGGAGTTTAGTTGAATTTGTCCGCAAGGAGTGCGTGACTGCAGAGTTTACTTAGAGATAGCTTTTGTTCTCATCTCTTCGAGGGTGCAGGTAGGCACAAAGCCGTGCAAGGCATGCGCAGGCTGGACGAAGACTCAGAGTTGTGATTCTGAGTAAAGGAGATTGAAAGAATTTTGCTGCAGGAGTGCGCAGGTTCAAAGACTTCATCAATTGGGTGTGATTGAAGAGTTGCCGCAAAGGGGTGCATGCAAGAGTTTCTTCCTGAGGGACTTGAAGTCGTGGAAGCTCAGGAGAGATAGACCTTTAAAAGTGTTGAAGGACCGGGATAGAAGTTGCGTGAGCAGGTTGAGAAGGAGCATCGTGGGTTCACGAACAAGTCTCGTGGAGAGACACTTCTTATCCGAGGATTGTGCAAGAAGAAGGAGAATTAGTGAAGACCGGCGGGTTGTTGGATAGCTTGGACTCGCAGGAAGTTGCAGTGCAAGTGCGGAAAAAGGTTCGAAGCTCAGGAGTGCAGGAACGTCGATTGAAATCACGGGGAGTATAGCTCGACTCGTGAGTCGTCATATCGTTATTTTCAGCGTCTCAGGCATCGGGATCCGACGGTGAAGTCAGTTGACCTCACGAACAGTGATGTTGCGAGGTAGCGATATTTCGGATATCGGCATCTCGGGCCTCGGAGGTCAAAGGAGGAGTCATTTGGCCGCGAGAGTAGCGAGGTTCCGAGGGAGCGAGATCGCAAGTTTTCGGCATCTCGGCACATCAGATCTCGGGAGTTTGAACTTCGAGTGCTTAGTGTCACGATCAGCGAAGAGCGATAGAGCGAAGTCCCGACAACGGAGGAAGAAATTCAGCGTTGACTGACACATCTCGGGTCTCGGGGATCCGAGTAGGTAACGCATAATGGTTGAACTCGCGAGTAGCGAAGTTTCGATCCTCCGAGAAAAAGAAAGGGGGATTACGCAGAACGAACTGTGGGTGCAGATCTTCCGATTGGGAGATAGAAGAGTCTTGATACTCTTCGGGCCAAGTGGAAAGAAGGTCCTGGTGAAGCGATCGTGCTCCGAGGAGTGCGGTTGGCATCAGAGTGGTATCAGAGCCGGAAGACTCTTTGCTTTCTGTAGTAGAGAAGTAAATACACCATGTCGCCCAGAAGAGAAAGGCAGTCACCAGATCCCGAAGACAGGGAGGTGCGAAGAAGAGGTAGGCCAGCAGGAAATCCAGAAATGGAGCGGCAAATGAGAGATCTCCGAGCAAGGCTTGAGGAGATGGAGACAGCGCAAAGAAGCGGAGTTGGTGTAGGGGATCTTAGCGATTCCGAAGTTGAAGAGGAAGTTGGACATGCAGAAGAAGTCACAGTAGAGTATGCATCAACCGAGCGGTTGATCAAAGCCATTTCCAGGATGAGTTCCAAGACCAAAATGGACATTCCAGTCTATGAGGGAAGCCTGGATGCAGAAGACTTGCTGGATTGGATCCGAGCTCTTGACACCTACTTCGATTATGAGGATATCGAAGAGGATAAGAAGGTAAGGCATGTTGTCACAAAATTGAAGGGACACGCAGCATTATGGTGGGACGAGCTACAAGCTGACAGATGCTGCAAAGGCAAGGAGAAGATTAAAAGATGGGATCGAATGATCGCGAAGATGAAAGCGAAGTTCATCCCGAGGGATTATCAAATCACACTGTTCAGGCGAATGCAGAACCTGAGGCAGAAGTTGATGACGGTGAAAGAATACACCAAAGAGTTCTACCGATTGAACATCAGAGCAGGTCATCGGGAGAGCGATGATGAGAAGGTGGAGAGATACCTGAATGGTCTGAGATATGACATTCAGGATGAATTGAGTATGGTAACCATCAGGACGGTGGAGGATGCTTACCAGATGGCTCTGAAAGCCGAAGAGAAGATGAATCGTAAGCAAGGTCAGCGAGGGCGAGGCAGAAGTCAGCCTAGAGGCAAGGCAGTGGCCCAGGAGAAATATCAGAAGCCCAAGGAGG
Organism: Picea engelmannii; assembly: GCA_009831015.1. NCBI lineage: Eukaryota > Viridiplantae > Streptophyta > Pinopsida > Pinales > Pinaceae > Picea > Picea engelmannii. The sequence continues at coordinate 393,110 of ML779024.1, read as the reverse complement.
AATGGAAGAAACCTCAGGGTAATATTGAAAGAGGTGGAACCTCACAGCGAGGACCACAAGCTGAACAGAAAGCGCAGCATACCGAGCAGGGTGGTGGTTATGCTGATGCAAATACTTTTCCTCATACTAGAGGTCGAGGTAGAGGAAGAGGAGGAGTAATCACGTGTTTCACATGTGGGAAGAATGGGCACAAGTCATTCAAGTGTCCAGAGAAGAAGAAGGATACAGGAGAAGCTCACATCACAGAAGCGCAGAGGCGTGATGCTGAGTCTGAAGATGCAGAAAGTGGAAGATCGCTTGGAATGCATAAAGTTCTCTTAACACCCGAGAAGGAGGTGGAGGACACAGCTCAGAGAAGTAGACTGTTCAGGACAGCTTGCAAAGCCAAAGACCGGAAATGTAAGGTCATCGTGGACAGTGGAAGCACCAATAATCTCGTTTCAACTAAGATGGTGGAGAAATTAGAGCTGGAGATGACTGATCACCCGAGTCCATATAAAGTCTCGTGGCTGCAGAAAGGACACCAGGTAAGTGTTGCGAAACAATGCTCGGTTGAATTCAAGATAGGTGGGTATAATGATAAAATTTTGTGTGATGTTATTCCCATGGATGTATGTCATTTTCTATTGGGTAGACCATGGCAGTATGACCGAAATTTGGTTCATGACGGGAGAATGAACACATATACCTTGGAAAAGGATGGGAGGACACACAAGTTTCTTCCGATAAAAGATAAGGAAGTGAAGCTGGAAGTAAGCAATACTATACTTCTCATGAGTGGGAAGGAACTTCTCACAGAGATGGAGAAGAAAGAAGATCCACAATTCTTTTTGGTCAGGAAGCCGAGAATTGTCCTGACTAGCACAAGAGTGGACGACTTGCCAGAAGAAATTCAGGAACTGCTGGGAGAGTTCGCTGACATCATCGTGGATGAACTACCTCGTTCGTTGCCGCCGATGAGGAGTGTGAGTCATCACATTGACCTCATACCAGGAGCAAGTTTACCGAATAAATCCACGTACAGATTGACGCCGCAGGAGAATGAGGAGGTCAAAAGGCAAGTACAGGATTTGTTGGACAAAGGATTAGTCAGGGAGAGCCTGAGTCCATGTGTTGTTCCGACAGTACTAAGTCCAAAGAAGGATGGAGGCTGGAGAATGTGTACAGACTCCAGAGTGATAAACAAAATCACCATCAGGTACATATTTCCACTGCCGAGAATGGATGATCTGATGGATTGCCTGAGCGGGGCAAATTATTTTTCGAAAATTGATTTGAAGATCGGATATCATCAGATTCGCATGAGAGAGGGTGATGAATGGAAGACAGCATTCAAAACAAACGAAGGTTTTTACGAATGGCTGGTCATGCCGTTTGGTTTGACAAACACACCAAGTACATTTATTAGACTGATGAATGAAGTCCTGAGGGAGTTCATCGGGAAATTTGTAGTCGTATATCTGGACGACATACTGATCTTCAGTAAGACGAAGGCTGAAAATTTGAAACATTTAGCCATTGTGATGAGGAAGCTACAGCAGGAGAAGCTGTTGATAAATATGAAGAAGTCTTCATTCATGTAGACAGAGCTCATTTATTTGGGTTTTGTGATTTCGGCGAATGAATTGAAGATGGATCCGAGTAAGGTGGAAGTAATCAAGAATTGGTCATCACCGAGAAATGTTTTCGAGGTGAGAAGTTTCCATGGTTTGGCTAGTTTCTATCGAAAGTTCATCAGGAATTTCAGTGGGATTAGCGCAGCGATGATGGACACAGTGAAGAAGCAGCATAAGATTTTTCATTGGACAGCCGAGGCTGAAAGAAGCTTCAACCTGTTGAAGCGGAAAATCACAGAGCAACCAGTGTTGGTGTTGCCTGATTTCCAGAAGACATTTCAGGTGAAATGTGATGCCAGTGGATATGCCATAGGAGTGGTTTTAAGTCAGGAGGACAGACCGGTTGCATATTTTAGCGAGAAGCTGGATGAAGCAAAGCTAAAATACTCCACGTACGATAAAGGATTTTATGCTATCACACAGGCATTGAAGAAGTGGAGGCATTACTTGATACCCAAAGAGTTTGTTCTGTATAGTGATAATCATGCATTGCAATTTGTGAGTCAACAGGAGAAGTTGAACCAGAAGCATGCAAAATGGGTAGAGTACATGCAGAATTTCACGTTTGTGATTAAACACATTTCAGGAACTGCGAACAAAGTGGATGATGCTTTGAGCAAGAAATGTTTGTTGCTGCAGGAGTTCAGAGTCAAAACATTGGGTTTTGAAAACCTGAAGGACATATATGCAGGAGATGCAGACTTCGGAGAAGCATATGAAGCAGCTGAGAATCCAGTTCTCAGGGATCGGAGCCCATGGATAGACTACATGATCCAAGAGGGATTGTTGTTCAGAGGCAATCAACTGTGTATTCCAATTTGCTCCATGAGGGAGAACTTGGTGAAAGAGAAGCACAGTGGTGGATTAGCAGGTCATTTTGGACATGACAAAACATTCACGAAGCTGAGCGAATCATATTTTTGGCCGGGCATGCGAGAAGATGTCAAACGATTTGTTGACAGATGTCGAATTTGTCAGCATTCAAAAGGGAGGAAGCAGAATGCAGATCTTTATCAACCATTGCCCATACCAGAGAGACCATGGGAGGCGATTAGCATGGATTTTGTATTGGGTTTGCCGAGGACGCAGAGAGGAGTTGATTCCATCTTTGTGGTGGTAGACAGGTTTTCGAAGATGGCACATTTTATTCCGTGTCAAAAGACCAACGATGCGACACACATCGCGAACTTGTTTTTCAAAGAGATTGTGCGACTACATGGATTGCTGAGGAGCATAGTCTCGGACAGGGATACCAAGTTCATAGGTCATTTTTGGAGGACGCTATGGAAGAAGCTAGGGACTAAATTGGCGTTTAGTTCAGCTTACCATCCACAGACAGATGGACAGACAGAAGTGGTCAACAGGAGTCTGGGAGACTTGTTGAGAAGCTTGGTGACGGAGCACCATAGCAGCTGGGATAATGTATTGCCATAGGCAGAGTACGCGTACAACAATTCGGTGAATCGAAGTACCGGGAGAAGTCCATTTCAGATTGTGTATGGGACACAACCGAGGGGAGTATCTGAACTCAAAGAGTCAGAGCAGACTGTGACTAGCAGCGCTAGTGCAGAAGAGTTCATTGAAGCAATGCAGGAACTTCACAGTAAGGTGAAGCAACAACTGCAGAAGTCCAATCAGGAGTATAAGCGCAGAGCAGATCAGCATCGGAGACAACTTTAGTTTGAAGTTGGGGATCTTTTTCTGGAACACTTGAGGAAAGAGAGGCTCCCAAGGGGAACATATAACAAGCTCAAAATGAAGAAAATTGGGCCATGTAAAGTCCTGAAGAAATTCGGGGAGAACGCTTATGAAATTGAGTTGCCAGATGGCATCGGGATATCTCCGATATTTAATATTTCGGATTTATACCCATACAAGGCTGAAGAAGCAGAAACTAGAACTGAAGGACCAGTGATCCAGTGGCAGAAACAATTACCAGTTGCAGAAAAGCCGCAGATGGAATGCATACTGGACAAGCGAGTGAGTAGAAAGACCAGGCGAAAGCAGTATTTTGAGTATCTGGTCAAATGGAAGAATCACCCAGTGGAGGATGCCAGCTGGGAGACTGAAGCGACGATACAGAAGCATGGACAGACCGTGCAGGAGCTCATGGACAGGAGCCCATGAAATTTTTCAAGCCAAGGAGTATGATGCAGGAGCATCACCCATGTCAAGCGAGCCAGTGCAAGAGCGGAAGACAGCTGGACAAGCCAACGGATTTTCTTTTTGAAAGCACCTTGATATTTGTTGCGCCAAACATTAATGTGTAGAGTTAATGAAGCGCACTTTGTATATTGTAATGGACCTTGAGCGGATAAGCTCTCATCCTCAGGTAGATGAGGCATTTATGATAGTTAATGTAAGGTAGATAGAATAGTTAAGTCTAGATTTGATAGTTTAGAGCTCGAGAGGGAAAACAGATATAGAAACCCTCCTTTGTACATTGTAACATAACTTAGATGATTCATTCATTCAGGAGAGCAAGAAGAGCAAGCAGATAAATGTATGAAGAACCTCCATGTACAGATATTGAATTAATGGAAAAGCTTTGATTCAATTCCATGGTTGTGTTATTCTTTGTGTACTGTTGATGTTATGCTCATGATTGTTTGCTTCTTGTCATACATTTGCTTTTATGTGCTGTGTATGTGATTTCATGGTTGAATTGAAGTCTAGATGGAAGGGTGAATGAGTTCAATTGTTTCTTTAAGTGAACCAGATAATTCCTGCAAGGAGTGCAGTTGAATTTGTCCGCAAGGAGTGCGTGACTGCAGGGTTTACTTAGAGATATATTTTGTTCTCATCTCTTCGAGGGTGCAGGTAGGCACAAATCTGTGCAAGGTGTGCGCAGGCTGGACGAAGACTCAGAGTTGCGATTCTGAGTAAAGGAGATTGAAAGAATTCTGTTGCAGGAGTGCGCAGGTTCAAAGACTTCATCACTTGGGTGTGATTGAAGAGTTGCCACAAAGGGGTGCATGCAAGAGTTTCTTCCTGAGGGACTTGAAGTCGTGGAAGATCAGGAGAGATAGACATTTAAAAGTGTTGAAGGACCAGGATAGAAGTTGCGTAAGCAGGTTGAGAAGGAGCATCGCGGGTTCGCGAACAAGTCTCGTGGAGAGACACTTCTTATCCGAGGATTGTGCAAGAAGAAGGAGAATTCGTGAAGACCGGCGGGTTGTTGGATAGCTTGGACTCGCAGGAAGTTGCAGTGCAAGTACGGAAAAAGGTTCGAAGCTCAGGAGTGCAGGAACATCGATTGAAATCATGGGGAGTATAGCTCGACTCGTGAGTCGGCATATCGGTATTTTCGGCGTCTTGAGCATCGGGAGCCGACGGTGAAGTCAGTTGACCTCATGAACAACGAAGTCGCGAGGTAGCGATATTTCRGATATCGGCATCTCGGGCCTCAGAGGTCAAAGGAGGAGTCATTTGGCCGCGAGAGTAGCGAGGTTCTGAGGGAGCGAGATCGCGAGTTGTCGGCATCTCGGCACATCGGATCTCAGRAGTTTGAACTCTGAGTGCTTAGTGTCACGATCARCGAAGAGCAATAGAGCGAAGTCCCGACAGTGGAGAAAGAAAGTCAGCGTTGACTGACAGATCTCGGGTCTCGGGGATCCGAGTAGGTAACGCATAACAGTTTCACTCGTGAGTAGCAAAGTTCCGATCCTCCGAGAAAAAGAAAGGGGGATTACGCGGAACGAACTGTGGGTGCAGATCTTCCGATTGGGAGATAAAAGAGTCTTGATACTCTTCGGGCCAAGTGGAAAGAAGGTCCTGGTGAAGCGATCATGCTCTGAGGAGTGCGTTTGGCGTCAGTGTTGAGGGAGTTAASGGTCAATTATAGGTGGGTTCCTAGGGTTAGATGGATTTAGGGAAAAAGTGGAGATAGGTTACTAGGCATAGAGGGGGATAACAATGGGAGAGAGAGGGAGAGATTGATAGAGGGGAGAGAGAGAGTGAGAGTGAGAGTGAGAGTGATAGTAAGAGATAGATGGAGAGAGAGAGAGAGAGAGAGAGAGAGGTAAACTAAGGTAGAGGGATGGGTAGGAGAGATAGTGGTTGGGAAGGGGACGGAAGGGGAGAGAGGGAGGGAGGAGGGAGAGAGAGGGAGAGGGAGAGAATGGGAGAGAGTGAACAAGAGTGAAATAGGGGGATAGGGAGTGGTGGGAGAGAGGGGTATATGTAGGATAGAGAGAGAGAGAGAGATAAAGAGAGACAAAGATAGAGATAGACAGATAGATAGAGAGAGAGAGAGAAGGGTGGGAGAGAGAGGGAGGGAAGGGTGGGAGAGAGAGGGAGAGAGAGAGAAGGAGGGATATATAGTGAGTGAGAGAGGGAAAGAGAGTGAGGGAGATAAATTTAGAGAGAGTGGGTGATACAGGGCGAGGTGTGGAGAGTGAGGGGGAGAGGGAGGGGTATATAGAGTGAGGGAGAGAGAGGGGTAGATGCAGGAGAGAGATACGGTGGGAGAGAGGAATACATAGAGGGTGGGGGTAGAGAGAGAGTGTGTGAGAGTGTGAGAGGGAGAGAAAGGGGTGTATAGAGAGAGGGAGCAAGGGAGACAGAGAGGGGAAGATAGAGAGAGAGAGATCCTAGATATCTATTTATACATTACAAAAAGGGCCTAAACATGGGTAAGACCCATTGGCCGACATCCCATGCCCGTTACATAAACCCTAAACCCAAAAATCTCACAAAAGGGAGCAAGATCCCATGATCTCCACTTCACCTAGCGCTTCATCTTCGACCATCCTATCGAAGTCACAAAATTGGTCAAACATAACTAGCGTTTCCACAAAACCTGGTCAAGGGCCAACATCCCCCCATCACTCACCTGTGACTCATCATGAGTCACTCTGATTTGGGTAACTCTGCCTTGAAGGACTCGAGCTTGGCTCAAGCTGCCTTGACTTTCTTCTTCGCCAGAGCCTCCTACTCGGTGAACTCTTGATTAACTTTCTTAGTCATGGGTTCTTCCAAGCGTTGTTCTACCATGGTGACTACTTGTTCTAGCTGTGCACCTTGTCCTTAAATATCCTCAAAAAGTGTGCAAGCTTCATCATGTATTGGTTGGAGCCTCTGGGTCACTTCCATGACTTTACTCTGGATGGCAGGGACCTGTTGTTGAACAGTGCATTGTTCCTGTGACCTCTTCATCCTCTGAACCAGTGAGAGTAGCTTCAACTATGCTTGCACTGTTGATGCCTGTTTCTTTACCTCCTAGAGCTGTGACTCCAATTCCCTTAGTTCAAGGTCCTTTGCAAAGTTCTCGTAGGTCTGCACAGTTCAACTATTGATTTGCTTGCATTCCAAGGCCAATGCCTTGATTCTTTCGAATGCACTCTTGGCAGTTTCCTCTCTCTGATGTTGCACTTCCTGTGGAGTGCTTGGCACGACTTGTAGTTCTAGTTCTGATATCCGTTCTTGGAGCTGCTGAATGGCTTCAACGAGCTTCCCTACTTGGCTCTCCAATGTGTCTTCTTCTATCTGTGTGAGGCCCATCACATATCGAAGTGATTTGGTGACTACCTCCTTGAATCCCATCTGCTCTGTGAGTAGATAATATTTCTCCTTCTGGATCTGTGCTCTATCCTCTGCAAACTTCACCTGGAGGTCGTCTTTTTCTTGTTGCGCAACCCGAAGTTTCTCTATGGCTTCCTCCTTTTCTTGCTTCAGGGCCTCTATGGCATGTTATTTTTCCTCCTGGATACGATTAAGGCGAGCCTCTGTCAAGTCTGCTAATATGCGTAGCTAGGCAGGCTCATCTCCTACTTCTACGTCCCTTATTGACAACGGCGTAGTAGGCACTACGCGGCCCAAATAAAGATCATGTTGTACCCCTTTGAGCTCCACCTCGATTTTGTCAAACATTGTCTCCTGTTTGGCTTCAGTTCGCTGCAAGATTTCCTCAAAGGTATATGATACAACGCCAATGGTAAGGTCAATGTCATCCATCGTGAGCATAGTGTGGAATGGAGGTTTATTAGCTTTTTACTTCTTCCACGATGAAGGTTTCATCGGGGAACCCTTTCTTTTCTTGGATGTTTCTGTCTCTTTCAGGGGATCTTTAGGCTGTGTTAATTCACCCAGCTTCTACTTATCTTCTTCACCTTCATCCTTTTCTTTTTCTACTTCGTCACCTCCTCCTCCTTTAGGTGAATCTAGTGTAGTTTCCTTTGATGCGCTGCTTAATTCATGTACCTCTTCCTTCTTTTTCTTCTTGTTGCTACTGGGTGCATCATATTCTTCGTGAGTGACCACAAGACTTCCGATGAGGCCAGGGTCAGAGAGTTCTGCCTGGTCAACATGTACAAGGAACTCTACAGGCCATTCCTTGGTTATTTATTCCATGTCCTCCTCTGTGAGTTTGTAATAGGACTGGAGCTCTTCTTTATGTTCATCATCATGCACAGTGATATAGATGAAGTTCTTATCTGGGCAAAACTTCACGAGTGGCCTGAACCTATGGAAAGTGTTTGACGTCATGCGATGGAAATATTTAATGGCCCTCTTCAACTGCAGATAATAGGTGTGGAACACCGCTTTGGACTACCATTGTTTTTCCATGTCGCTCGAATACCATAGCATAGTGAAATTTGTAGCTAATGGTTTGGACGACTCAATTTTAGGGAAGGTCGCTCCTTCCGGCATCTCCCAAGCAATGAAGGCAATGAGGATCAACATCCAACTGAAATGGAACTCGTAGCTCTGATCCTGAGCTTTGCGGCAATATTGCTCAAAGTGGTTAACAAGATTGCTCGCCCAGTTCATTTGCAACCCTTCAACGCATTTTCCTACGAGGTCGACGGCAAACCCCGTGACCTGCGTTGGTCTATTCTTCCTGAAAAGCTTACTAGCGATCAACTGGCAAGCTACGTGCACTGCACCATTCTGGATGGAGGGTACCTTATAGCCCCACTTCCCCTTCTCCACATCACCATAGGTGTGTTTTATTGTTTGTGCCAAGGCACGATCTGTAGCCTTCCCTGGGTAAAAATACTGGGGATCTAGTCCTTGCATGCTTAATCTAGTGATTTGATGGATCAACGTCAGATCTACTGTGATGCACCTGTCCAACCATAGGTAAACGCCATGGAATCACGACAAAAAGAGTTTAATGCACACGTTAACTTCCTGATGTCTATCGAAGTGTGGGATCTTCGTCACATTAAGAATGTTGGACCTCGTGATGTCCATAGTCCACGGTTGGGGGATTATCTTTGACTTATTCCCCATTGTCTTGGTCAAATACTTGTGTGGTGTGAACATTCCATAGTCTTTGCGATCTCCCAAGTTAAATTCACTGATCTTAAGCGTTATAATCCTCTCCAACTGTAGTCCTACTGCATGTATCTCCTTCAGGAGGTACTCGGTGATCAATGTGTATTCGAAGTCCCTCGGGACGCTGTCATGACTCACCACGCCAGCCAGAGGCGGGATGTAGTCACACAAGATTGATGGGATGAGCTTTGTATTCGCCAAGTCATCACGATGCTTGGTTCATTTCTCTGTCATAGTTCAGGAGGGCCCATATCGATGTGCAATCGATGGGGATGCTTGCACTCCTCTTGTCGATGAATCTTGTTCTCCTGCGGACATGACCTTCTCATCCATGAGGTCTATGAGAATCTCTTCGATGGATTTCTCTACTGTGATAAAGTCACCCGACATACACGCTCAAGATTTGATATCTCAATTCAATGAACAAATAATCAAGGTAGAAGAACGAATGGCGAGATCTCAATAAGAATGATGTGTTAATAGTCATCTCTCTATGGGTTCAAATAATCACAATTGGAAAAAGTGTCCACGGTAAGACATTGAACGAGTTAAATATATAACATCGTAACAGATTCTTCCAATGGGTAGGAACGCCTCAATCAATGCAATTCCATCCATTATGGTGCGGTCCCAACGATCCAAGGCAAACGTTCTGGCAATAATTGTGTTTCTAGCCATTATGGAGTGTTGTTCTAATGGTCAGGACGCCTCCAACAGTCACATCGCTCCATCGCGGTGAGGTGCCAATCTGTGCTGCTCTGCTATTCTGGCGAGGTTCAAGTTCTGCAAGCCTTCCTTCTGCGAAGTCTTCTCTGGAATCTCTTGCAATTTTTCTAGCTTTTCTTTCTTCTTACTGAGTTTCCTATCTTTCTTTCCTATGATCTGCGTCTCTAGCTTCCTCTTTCCACTCTTGTTCTTATATTTTCTTAGCATAGTAACTTCACATTGTTGAGGATATTTCACAAGGTTCGATGATAATACTTTTTCTCTTACTGTTTCTGGAGTAGGTGCTCTACTCTTCTGCACGGATAGGTTCTTTAAGTCTTCTTGCATTCTTTCAACTTCAGCAGTTAGGTCTCTAGCCCTCAGTTTCTTAGACTTGTCCTCCTGTTCTTATATTAAGCGTGCTATTCTCCTAGCCATGAAATCCCTTAATTATTGCTTTTTATGTTCTAGAGCTTCCTCTTCTTCTTTCCTTCGGATCTTATCTTTCTCAACCCAGGTCTTTCCTAGCAAAAGAGAAAAGGGGTGATGTTCTCAACAAACTTGCTGACCTAGAATTATTCTTCTTTCGATGTTCCATGAGAAATCATAGGTACATGGGCAAGTCTTCCACATATGGTTATTGTCTTTCCTTTCAACAATCTTATTCCTCCTAGTGAAGGAACCATAGCAGACTTTCCTAATATTTCTGAAGTACTTTCTGTCATAATGTTCACCTGTGTTTCTGCACCCAATACACAGTCTATGTCGAAGTCTCCTATTCTTGTTTCTATGCATTCTTTCTCTTTTAAGATCTCTGATAAACTGATGTCTCTGTAATCGTTCAATGTTTCTTTCATCTGTAATAATATAGCCTCTGATTCTTTCTAGTTCTCTATTATATTATTAGTCTCATGACCTTCCTCAGGGTTTTCTTGTCTCCTATTCATCTTCTCAACTTTAGCAATCATTCTAGGGAAATCCAAAACTTCATGTTCAGTAGCCTTACAACAAAGGCAAATAGGACTTCTACCAGGGAATTCCTTAGAAAGATGTCCCGGTCTTCTACAACTATAACAAAGAGTCAAACCTCTCTTTCTCTTAAATGATCCCCAACCTTTCCTGTACTACGCGGTGGGATCACAGGTATGGACCTGCAAAAAATTATTTCTAGGATCCTACACCCACTTGTTAGTCCAAAAATTCTTTCTATGCATAAGAATAACATATATTTCATTATTTATATTAGATCTATTCATATCATATCTTATTTCTTCGGGTTGTGCCCTAGTTTTCAGACTAGGACCAAATCTATCAAACATACCTAGATCCATTTTTCGAAATTTTTTTCACTTATCTTACCTTTATCAGAGAACAAAGCTTTAAGATCTTACCTATTTTCTTCAGATCAGACTTCTTTTCTTAGCATAGAGCTTCACAAGTGAAGTAGAATACTGTGCAATACAACAATATATCCACGCACAAAGCTTTATCTTTTCTTCAGTTCCTAGCAAACACAATTTCAGTCCCGGCAACGAAACCATTTGTTGGAACATGGGCAGACCCAGGGTTCAACACTACAACAATGCACCAACAAAACCCTAACTACCGACCCTTTCGGAAACACCTGTGAAGTAGATGAAGTCTCACCTAAGGTAGAGGCAGGAGGGTTGCAGGACTCAAGTGTCTACAACCTAGCTGGGACACAGATATGTGATTACAATACTTAACAGAGCACTTAGAAATTAACATTCATTAGCATCTAACCCTTATTCACATCGCAGGTAAAACCTTGATTACAGAACAATGCAGTATTCAACAAGATCTAACACATCCAAGAACTTAGCAAATAGAAATATAGAAGATATAGCATTCATTCACATTATTAAGCACTAAGATACTATATTAGATGCATCTAACATACATAAAGATGAAAACACTGAGCACAAATCACATCAATCACACAAAGCCATAACAAAGGATATATGTGGTTCACCCCCAGCTTGGGGCTACGTCCACCAACTCTTCTTCTTCTTTATTATCTTGTGTCAATCTCCTTACATGCATAGAGCCTCAAAACTAACTCCGCATAGGACATGATATATGCGCGCACCTCGCCAGATCCTCCTTCCCCGATCTTGGCACAACACAGAGTCTTTGTTACAATCACTTGCACTTAGCCCTACAAGTTCTCAATACAAAATATGCACAAATATAACTCAATCACATAGATCCAACCGCTTACATTACTTTCACTTAGCAGAATGCAACACTTAGCACTGCATGTCTCTTAGATCTAGTGTGTTTCTTACATCATCTAGATATTTATTTATACATTACAAACATGGCCTAAGCATGGGTAAGTCCCATGGGCCGACATCCCATGCTCGTTACATAAGCCCTAAACCCAAAAAAATCACAAAAGGGGGCGAGATCTCGCGATCTCCGCTTTTCCTGGCACTTCATCCTCTACTAGCCTGTCGAAGTCCCAAAATTGATCAAACATGACCAATGTTTCCACAAAACCTGGTCCAGGGTCAACAGGTAGAGAGAAATAAATTTAGGGGAAGGGGGGGAGAGACAGGGAAGGGAGGTAGAGAGAGGTAAAGAGAAAAAGGGGGGGAATGTGAGGGGAGAGAGGGAGGGTGATAAAAAGTGAGGAGGAGAGAGAGACAAATAGGTGTGAGAGGGAGATAATGGGAGGGAGGGAGAGAGCCGACAAGAGCATAAGAGTGGTTGAGAGTGAGTAGGAGAGAGAGAGGGTAGAGAGAGAGGGAGGTAGAATGAGGGGAAAGGAGAAAGGGGGGGGGGGGAGAGGAAGAGAAAAAGAGGGGCAGAGAGAGAGAGAGTGAGAGAATGAGAGGGAGAGGGAGGAATATAGAGAGGGGGGTATGGAGAGAGAGTGTGTTATATTGTGAGAGGGAGAGAGGGGGATATATAGAAGGGGGTAGAGAGAGAGTTAGAGGAAGGTGGAGAGAGAGAGAGTTAAGGGAGGTAGAGAGAGGTAAAGAGAGAAATGGGGGGAGACTGGGGGAGAGAGAGGGAATGAGATATATAGTGAGGGGGAGAGAGGGGTTTTAAGGTACCGGGTCTATTATATTAGCAGAGAAGATAAATAATGCAGAAAATAATAATGAGATAGCAATAGAATACAAAAATATTGCAGATATAACAATGGAAGAACAAATTATATAGAACCACAACACCAGAATTATACCTTTATTGATAGGAAACAAGGTTCACTTGCATCTTCAAAGGGGAAACCTACAGCAGAGAAAATCTCTATTACAATAATTTTTTAAGACAAAAATTCTCATACCCTCTACTCCTATTTATACTAAATCTATCGATCCAAAAGAACAATCTAGAGGAAGATCCTTCTAGAAGCAGAAGCTTCTATTAGGTCTTCTTACATTTGACTTATTCCTCCTCATTGCCAAGCCTTATTAATATTGACATTTATTACATGGAAATATATTATTCTACCCACTTGAGGGGTTAGGAATGTTAGGTCCCTAACATGACCTCCGCCTTAAAATAATCCTTGTCCTAAAGGCTTGAGATGAGGAAATTTCTCCAGAATGTTAGCCAGGTCCCAGGTGGCATCTGCTGGAGTTGTATCTTTCCACTGGACTAACACTTCCTTGATGGTGCACTGACGAGGATGGTGCTCACGCTGGTCCAAAACTGCTTGTGGCTACAACCAGATGGATCATTCTTCATCCAACTCGAGAAGGTTGGTTTGAGTTTGGAACTTAGTTCTAATCACCTTCCTTAAGCAGGAGACATGAAAAAAAGGGTGGAGATTAGAAGCACTAGGAAAAAATAATTGATAGGAAACATGTCCAACTTGCTTGAGAACTATATAAGGACTATAAAATTTAGGCGACAGTTTCTGACAATGTTCGACCTTGAGTGAAGTTTTCTTATAAGGTTTTAGTCGAAGAAATACCTGGTCTCCTTCAACAAATTAACATTCTGAGTGACCTTGATCGACTTGTTGCTTCATGTTATTTTGATCCATGACCAAATTCTCTTTGAGAGTACATAGAATAGCTTCTCGAACTGTAAGCGTTTTGTCAGCCGCTTGGACCTTCAAGACACTTGACATGTAGGAGAGAACGAAAGGTGGATTTTTTCCATATACTGCTTCAAAAGGAGTCACATGAGTATTTTTTATATGATAAGAAGTGTTGTACCACTATTCAACTAATGGGAACTATTGAGCCCATTTATTTTTCCTTTCAGAGGCAAAACACCTCAAATAATTCTCCAAACACTTGTTGACAACTTCAGTTTGACCATCAGTCTGTCGATGATAGGTGGTGCTAAGATGAAATTGGGTGCCCTATAGCCTGAATAGTTCTTTCCAAAAATTGTTGGTGAAAGTGGGATCTATTGAGCACTCAACACACCCTAAAAAGCTTATGTCAATTTTTCACTTTTTGGGTACCACTTGATTTTTGCGTTGTCTAAATTCGATTTCCTTTTGAGAAAATGTTTTGTCTTTTCTTATTCTCTTGACTCTTGTTATCTATTTAGGTTTGTCTAACTTATGAAAACCCATTGAATCAAAGAGGCTTAACACTTAAATAAGGAATCAAACAGCCAAAACACTTCACCCGACGCACTCAAGATTCGACATCGAAAGGAATTAAGAGGTGAAAATAATCACTCATAAAACCTCAGTCGTCGAGCGTCAATTTTCATCGGTATCGGAGAAAGTAAAGATTTTGTTTCACGAAAAGTATCAGCTATAGACATCGCCGATAGTTGATCCCCTTCGACATCGGTAAAAGGAGAAGGGAGTAAATGTTAAGGAAGAAAGAAACAATATCATTGATAGTCGATACCCAACGCGCTTGTCAGAATAAAAAAAACTGAATCGTGACGAACATTTCGACCATGCTAAAGAGTTTTCCCCGATCACCGATTCCCGAAGCATTTTGGCATCCATAGTTTTCAAAGAAGCTAATCCAAATAAAAACATACGATAGGTTTATCCCTGATCACTGACCCTCGATACCATGTCATCGCATTCTGATGGTGCTTATCGCAATGGGGCTCCCCAGGTTTACATGCTTGATGAGTGATAGAAATTTTCTACTTCTAAGATTTTTTAGCTTGGGTTTGCTAGTTTTTCTTTGATTTTTCTATAGTTTTCAAGGTACTGGTGTAGACTAGTCAAACATTTACCATAAGACTAAGTATGACAGTCCTATCGTTTTTTATAGTGGGCCTGGTTTCCCCTTAGGAAGACCAACAAAATCTGGTTTATTTTTTGGTGAATATCCAATGGATGTTATAGCTAGATGGATATGCATGTACAAACTGTCATTATATGAGTATAAATTATTCTTCTTACATACAAAAGAAAAACATCTAGACTTGAAGATAGATGCTCATAGAAACAACCTCTATAATGATTCTAATGATGAAATTTGTACAAAGAACATACTTAAAAAAAAAGATAGCTAATGTTTACAACCAAGTTTATTCAAAAGTTGTGAAAAAATACCAAATTTGTCAAAACACATAATAGATAATGATAATTGATATTTATAGCTCAAAAACCTTAGTTCCTTGTAAGTATTTCTCTAAGATTACTAATTTTTCTCCCAAATGGCCAATTCCAATAAAAATAAAGAATAGAACCCTTAGTAGTAATGTAAAAAACAATAAAAAAAAATACAATCTCAATTCAAAGCCCTTTTCCCTTTGATATTTTCAAGTTACTGTTAAATATTTTCAATTCTTCATAACAAATAACAAATTAGAACTTTTAAAGAAGTAAGAGAAAAATAAATTTTTGAAATCTGTCATAAACCTTATTGTAGATTCCTTAGCAAATGTGTCAGACTATATTCCAATACTATTGCAATTGAAATCACCTTGCTTCAAATCTCTAAACCCTTGAATAAGAAAGAATAAGAGCTATATTCTCACACAAATATTTATAGACTAGGGTTTTTCTTAGCTAAAAATATATTAGTGTAAATTTGTAAAAGGAAAATTGAATCATTCATATAGAGATCAACAGATCTGGAAAAAGTGACATTAAGTTTGCGGTATTCTATATGATGTGAAGGCCTTTTGAGGAAAACTTATACAATACATTGGGAATAATAGAACTAGAGTTGCACATTCAAACCTTTGGAAATGCACCAAAATGAAAAAGCAATTCGAAGAAGCTAATGCAGAAAAAAGAAAACCCGACTGATGGAGACAAAATGAGAGGGAGAATAAGATGCAAGGAAGATATAATTTATATACCCATGCTATTATATGATTGGTGGAATAGTAGTGTATGCACTCATGGTAGACTTTCTCTTGATTTATCAAGATCTTGGGATACCTTTGCAAATTATGAAACCGAGGTGTAAAAAAGACACAAAATAGCGTACCAAAGTTGCCTTCAATATCAAGGAAAGGAATGAACTCATTACAAGGTGTAATGAGAAAAATAGTGGAGTGCATGCTCCCCAAGATGACAATATGGAACATCAAAACAAGGAAAGTTGAGGCATCTCTTATTTGTTTCTAGCTCATAATTGATAGCATAACCCTAAATCCCAAACTCAATTCATAGATAAATTCAAACTTGCCCCTGTGTTGAAGAAGATCATGGAAAAACATAGGAACTAAGACTAAAGCACAAAATCAATTGTAGATGTCATAAATTAAGAAAATATTTCTTTGAAACATATAAGGGTATGAAAACCCAAAAATAAATTGACAAACCTATATTGAAACAACTCAAGGAAAGGTTGCCAACATGACGATTTTGAAATGTTGTGCATTTGTCAACAATGCCCATTTGGTCAAGATGGATCCAAAACATGCAACATTTGAGGTGTGCAAATTTTTTGTATAAATAAATCCTCTTCAACCTAGGAGAATCACACTAATTAAAAGGAAACGATGCCATGCCTAGCATAATGTCATCCCTAAGAGTACTATGCAAATTATTGTGTGAGAGATTTCATGCAGCGTAGAATATGAGTACATGGACATCCAAGACCATGGTTGTAGGTAAATGCAAGAATTGGAGTCAAAAGGGGATGGAGTGAACAAGATGGATGGTCAAGATGATCATGGTGATGTCATTATCTAATTGGTTTGTTAGATGAAAGTTGAGAAATTATTTCTCAATACAAAACCCTATCAACATAATTAATCACTAGAAAATGTCTTAGGTATTGCTAATAATCCTAAGAATATTGAACTTGGAAAATCAATATCTCGTGATGAAAAGAATAAACTATTTAAAGAATATCAAGATGTTTTCGCATGGTCATATAATGATCTGAAAATGTACGACACAAAGATCATTCAACACACAATTCCTCTTAGGAAAGAGGTTAAACCTTTTCAACATAAATTACAAAAGTTCCACCCATCTCTTGAACCTTTGATGCAAAAAAACAAATGTTGGATGCTAATATTATCTTCCAGGTAAGGCATTATGCATGGGTAGCTAATCTAGTACCGGTAAAGAAGAAGTCAGGAAAAATCCTCTTGTGTGTGGATTTTAGAAATTTAAACAAGGCTTCAAAAAAATATAACTACCTGGTGCCCCCAATGGAACAACTCCTACAAATTGTTTCCATATCTAAGATGTTCTCACTTTTGGATGGGTTTTCAGGATACAATCAAGTTCTAGTCTTGGAAGAAGATTGATTGAAAACAACTTTCCAGACTAAATGGGGAACCTTTGCTTATAAATGCATGCCCTTTGGGATGATGAATGCAGGAGCTACATTTTAGAGACCCACGAACGTGGCCTTTAGAGGATTAATACGAAAGTGTGTATTAGTTTATCTGAACAATGTTATAGTCTATTCTAAGAACATATCATATCATATTTCTCACTTGACTCATATTTTTGAAAGATGTAGGAAATACGTCATATCTCTAAATCCAAAAAAGACCATCTTTGGTGTAACCAATGGGAAACTCTTAGGTAACATCATCTCTAAATATGAAATTAACATTGATCCTTAGCGTGTTAAAGTAATTTCCCAACTCCCTCTTTCACATAACAAGAAAGATAGGTAATATTTCTTTGAGAAACTTAATTTCGTGAGAAAATTATTCATGATTTTGCAGAAACAATAAAACCATTACAAAAAATTATACGCAAAGACGTGGAAATAAAATGGAATAAGGAAGAGAGGGAATCTTTCAAGAAAATCAAGGTTTCTATTTATCAAGAACCTGTCCTCCAAAGCCTTGATTTCATCAAGGATTTCTTCCTATACACTTTTTCTTCTGATCAATCTCTATTAGCAATCCTAACACAGAGGGATGATGAGAATAATGAGGCCCCCATTTCATTCATGAGTACCAACATGCAGTTGATAGAACTCAATTACCTTGCTATTAACAAACATGCCTATGATGTACATAAAACAATCAAACATTTCGAATCTTACATCCTTAAAAACCATACCAACCCCATCCCGCGGTAACATCACTTTTCATACAACAAGAAATGGGTGAGAGGAGAGGAAACTAGATGACTTCCATGCAATAATTTGACCTTGACATTAATCCCAAAAATATGGATAGAGATCAAGGCTTATGCAAATTGGCCACAAAGTCTCAATATCTAGTAGAATCAGGCGAGTCAGGATGGGACAATGAATTTCCCTGGTGGTGTAGTGAAGTGTTGTACATTCCATTGAGTCAAGACTCTTGGTATGCAGATATATATTACTTTCTTCATCATGGCACATGTAATGAACATTTAAATCCTAAGGAGATAAGAGCTATTGGATTTAAATCTTCCCAATATCGTTTGATTAACTAATGTAAGAGTGGAGTGGAGGGGGGGGGGGTGTGGGGTTCCATTTTTCATATGGGTTGTTTTCTCTTGAAATAGAAAATTGTAAATAGAGTGAGTTAGAACAATAATCCCTTTGATCCATACTACCAATATATTTTCCTCGTAGTATTTAAATAAAGTAAATGATCACTGTTATATTTATTTTATTCTCCCCTGTTACATTAGGGTTCTTCTTAGCTAAAAATACATTAGTGTAAATTTCTATAAGGAAAATCAAGAGTCATCCATATAGAGATCAATGGATATGGAAAAAATGACCTCAATTTTGTGATGTTCTATATGTTGTGAAGGAATTTTGTGGCAAACCTCTACAATACATTGGAAAGAACAAAGCTATATTTTCACATTCAAACCCTTGGAACATGCACCAAAATGAAAAGTGACTCAAAGAGGCTAATTCAAGAAAAATAAAATCAGATTGATGGAGCCAGAATGAGAGAGGGAGAATAATATGGAAGGAAGATATAATTTCTACACCCATGTTATTATATGATTGGTGGAATAGTAGTGTATGCACCCACAATAGACTCTCTCTTGATTTCTCAAGCTATTGGGATCTCTTTGAAAATTACGAAACCAAGGTGAAAAAAAGAAATAGAATAACTTACCAAAGTTGCCTTCAATATCAAGGAAATGAATGAACTCATTCCAAGGTGTAATGAGAACAATAGTGGAGTGCACGATCGCCATGATGACTATATGGAATGTCACAACAAGTCAAGATGAGGTGTCAATGTTTTCTTTTAGCTCATAAATGATAGCATAACTGTAAACCCCAAACACAATTCATAGATAAACTTAAACTTGCCCTTGTGCAGAACAAGATCATGGAAAAACTTGGGAACTAAGACTAAAGCACAAAATGGATTGTAGATGTCATAAACTAAGAAAACATTTCTTTGAAACATATAAAGGTATGCAAACCTAAAAATAACTTGATAAACCTAGATTGAAACAACTCAAGATAAGGTCACCACCATGATGATTTTGGAATGTTGTGCATTTGTCAACAATGCCCATTTTCTCAAGATGGATCCTAAACACAAAACATTTGAGGTGTGTAAAGTTTTTATATAAATAAATCCTCTCCAAACTAGGAGCATCACCCTGATTAAAAGACATTGAGTCCATGCCTAGCACAATATCATCCCTAAGAGTAATATGCAGATTATTGTGTAAGGGATTTCATGCACCATAGGATATGAGCACATGGACATCCAATACCATGGTTGTAAGTAAATGTGACAATTGGAGTTTAGAGCAGAGTGATTGAACAAGATGAATGGTCTATATGATCATGGTGATGCCATTGTTGAAAGTTGTGAAACGATTTCTCAATTTATAAAGGCCTATCAACATAATTGATCACTAGAGAAAGCCATTTCTTTTTGTTAAATTGGATATTTTTTTATTTTTTGTTTTCGAGAGGGGAATTGATATTGTTAAATTGGATATTTTTTTTATTTTTTGTTTTCGAGAGGGAAATTGATAATTACAAGTCATGATCTCCACTAGGTTGTGCAACCCTTTATAGCCTCAATGAGAGAATTAGTGTTAGGAGGTGTGTTAACACTATATAATTTGTGCTAATTAGTGTTTTTGTAGCGCTAGTGCAATTTGGCACCTTTGTAGCGGCTTCAAGTTTTGTATGAGAGAATTAGTGTTAACAGGTATGTTAGCACTGTGGGATAATTTTTACTGTTTACAGAAATAAAAACGCAGCACTGGTCAGAATCCTCTAACGCACCATCTGTCAACGATTGAATTCCAAATGCCGGGGTTTTCAACAATTGAATGCCAAATGTTAACACCGACGGAGTCGTGAATGGTAAAGGGTTTGTCGCACGCCACAACAACGTCAAGGAGCAAATGGAGTAGTAGGTGCTAAAACGCTCAAGCGCCAGAGTATACTTTTTTCTGCTACAATGCCTGTCCGGGTGCAGAGGCTTTCAAGGAAACATTTAAGTGATCCTATTGTTATTGTTTTTGTTGGTGAATTATCTCAGAAGCTGGCAGTTCTATTGCCGCATCCACCTACGGAAAACGCTTCATTCTCAACCCATTGATAACTGAATATGCGAAAGGGGGCAAAATATTATTGATGAATTGTTAATATATCAAGATGAACAAATTATTCCAGATGTCCAGTCCATTCTCTCTCTTTTACAGATCCACGAAGATTATATGCTCCAGGACGGTTGTACCACATTGTGGAAAGAAAATTTTGCAGATGTGAAAGGTTTCCACCGGTTGTAAAAATTGTTGTTCCAGTAGAGGGAAGATTTGAGCACATTTTCATTTCATGCAACGCTACATCAGACCATGAAATTACTTGGATTGAGAGTGAGTCACAAAAAGCACTAGATTTAATGATTGAAGGTCGGAGAAATCAAAATAGTCCAAGAAAAATCTGATGAATAAGATTCCCTCCTTCTATAAACATTGATAAACAAAGGCCTCATAAACATTGATAAACAAAGGCCTCATAATGCTCGGATTCTCTTTGGTGAGATAGAGCGGGTCACGAGTTTTCCATCCAAGCATTTTGCATTTGTTAAGGGTGAGCATTGATCCCAAAATCTCAGGCACAAGGATAGCAGATAGAGAATCGATTCACACCTTCCACAAGTTTCTGATTTGAGGGAGAAAAATTAGCAGGCAGTTTCATAATGATCACAGATTTTCAGGTGTCGAATCATTCCCAGCGTTTCAAGACATTAGGGAAACTAACTTTACAGGTCGCAGACTTCATCTAAGAAACAAAGGACCAGTTACAGGTTTCTTGAAACAACTCGAGATTTTCTTTATTGTTGTGGGTTTACAAGTTGAAGAGATTCTCAGGTACCTAAATACCATCATGAAACCAAAATCACCTAAACACCATCATGAAAGAAAAATCACCATCAGTCACTCATCATCTATCAGACAAAGCCAAAACAGGTGGACAAAGTGTGAAGAAAGGCTTCGCTGCGCAACCTGCTGCGCGTTTCCTGTAGGTTTCTGTTGCGCAGAGAACTCACTGCGCAACTGTGACAAGGCACTAGATTACCTCCAGATCAGCTTGTACATGCTAGCAACCATCCCAGCTCACCTCCATCGACACTTGAAATCAAAGAGCATTATGCTAAACACTCGAATTATGATTTGTTGAAGCAGTTGTAATGTAGTTAATGAGTCAAAACAATTCGCTATCTTCAAGGAAATCAATTTTCAACTCTTTCTATTTTGATGTATCTTAGTTCTATCTTGGGGGAAGTAGTTCAGCTCGTATCCCTTGGTCCAAGGACGAGCCATTCTGTATATATTTCAGGAATTTCAAAGCAGACAAGGTTCGAAAGGGAAAGAAAGACCTGGTGCATATTGTAAATCTTCTGAAATTTTATTTGCAAAGTGATTAATCCAAGAAGCTCAGAACTCTTTCTTCATCTCATTATCTCATGTGAATGTGTTTCTTCATCTCAGTTACCATTTTAATGTGTATGTCTTCTTAATATTTGATCAAGATATATGTTTCAGAATTCATATGTCGTTGATGCTGTGTTTCATGTGATTGAATATTCCACCATTTCATGTAAAGCTATTTTAGAATTCACCCTTGTTTGGTGCTCTACTATGGTGGACTATTTATCCTTAATTCTTTTATCATCCTAATAGAGTCAAGTGGCTGAAAGAATGTTAACTATATTGCCTATGTCTTGATTGGTTCATTTACTCGTGGATGATCACTTTGATTTATTCTTAGAAGACTCCATTTCGCAATGGTTTATTCTTCACCATGTTCAACCATAGTAAAAGCTTAAAATCCTATGAAAACCCACAGATTTGACCTATCCAACCTTATTTGAGCTTATCAGTTAACAAATCCAGTTTATAATTTCCATGGCGACTCCACTGTCCAAAGACTTAGTAGCCTAAAGACTTTCTCAACAACTCCACTACTTCATGATGTGATCAGTAGCCTAAAGACTTTCTCAACGACTCCACTACTTCATGATGGATCACAGATCTGCAAATGAATCACTCTCACATTCCCGGTTTTCCAAATCGGATGCCTTTCATAGATTGAAGAGCTTATTTGCCTAAATTCAAAGATGGAAAAAGAGATGATGTTGCCTTGCACTTGATTAAATTTCACATGTACATATGTAGGCTGGGAATGTATGAGAGTTTTCATTGAGATTAATGAAATTTTGTTTGGACAAGAATTCACTATAAGAATTAATTTTGTATGTGTATTTCTTCTTTAAAGATTCAGTGAAGTGTATTTTTCAGTGAAGTGTATTTGGTAGAATTCACTTAAAATTGGTGCTTTGTTGTTTATATTTCATATTCTTTCTTCTACAATCATCTTGGGATTCATCTTTGATAGATGTCCCAAGCGGTTGTTCATTTTTTTGTAAATTTTATCTAGAACTCCCAAGCGGTTGTTCATTTTTTTGTAAATTTTATCTAGAACTACATTTGAATGTATAAAGAGAATTTTTCTACCTTGCTTATGAGGTTGTCATCTTTCAATTAACAAAGTGTTCATCAAATTATCATTGATCTTCTATTTTGACTCTATTTTCAAATGAACTTCCTACCCACCTTACCATCAATTTTATAAATTCAATTTTACCTTAAAAATTTATCCTTTGATAAAATTTCAAATCAATCTTTTCAATAATTGATTTTAAGAGAACCCTCTCTAGATTGGAAGAAATAACTTTCAATCTCAAGTTGGTTTGTGATTACTTGATTTAACGAAGTGATAACAAAGTGGAAAAATGCAATCCATGGAAGTCAAAGTCACCTCTCCAACTAGAAATAACTTAACCAAAACCATCCTACCAATTGATCTATTCTTATAAACTGAAAATAATATTTTTATTAATTCATAAACATTTTGATTTTAAAACTTTTCTAATCTTTAAATGAACTTTTTGAATCTTTAAATGAGTTACATAATTAACATTTTGAAAAGTATAAAAAATTAAGATACCACTTTACCTCGCTTAAAAAAACAACTTTCCAAAAAATTGAATTGGTCACATTATTAACTCATTTATACAAGAAATGTCATTTTATTATGTTAAATGTTACATCAACGATTCATTCCAGAAAATTGTGGAGGCATATTTCATTATGCAAATAAAAATCGTTAAAGAATACTAATGTTGTTAATGTTCGTTATATATGTTTTTATGCAATAAGGGTTTTGGAATATGATTTATAATTGTTCTAGGTTATTTAAGAGCTCATTTTATTCAAATGTAAATATATAAGTTAACACTTCATGATTTAGAGGAATCATCAATGAAGTATTTTTAGGTTCTTAAGATTTGTTTTTACATGATGATATAGCTATATATTAGAGTTTTGAGATTGTATCAATAAAAAATTGATTAATAATCTACTTGAAATTGTATTAATAAAAACTAAATTAAAAGTCTTGAATATTATAGATTTTTTCTTTTAGATTTTTTTTTTTAAATTACATTATATCAAAATAAATAAAATCTAAAATAAATTTAATAATAATGAATAACTCCATTTAAATACTAACAGGACAAAATAAATAAAATCTAAAATAAATTTAATAATAATGAATAACTCCATTTAAATACTAACAGGACAAGGAAAAAAATCTTGAATCTTTATCATGTTATTTAAAAAAAAAATCAAACTAAGAGAAAAATTTAATTGTTAAATTTAGGAATGAATAAGGTTGGCTTAAAGAAATTGTAAATTTTTGAAGCTTTGTCATATTATTTACAAAAACAAAATTAGAGAGAGAAAAATAATTTATAAATTTAGGAATAATTAAGGTTGGCGAGAAGAAACTAAGTAATATATGGGTTAAGGAAGGTTGTTCCTTGTCCTTTATCATTTTTGGAATTTATATTAACAAGTTCGAAGATGTTTGGAAGAAGTAGGTTGTGCTAGAAATACTTTAGTTATTGAATAATCATCATCCTTCTTCTTTATGTGGATGATATTTGTATTTTTGGAGAAGAGACATTGGGTTTTGAGTATCCTCTTATGGATTAAAGCCCATGCATAGGTAAGTGTAGGTATTTTTCTTTTACTCTTACTATAGTATTTCCTTTATGACATCTTATTCATAATACAACTGCCACATTCCTTTCATGATAGCTAAATCTAATCACACTTTTTCATAGTCTAGTTTATATTAGTCATTAGACTTTCTCATGCATTATTTTATGCTCTAGCTACTATTTCACTAACATGGTAGCTACACTTACTTATAATGTCATAATTGATATATTATAGTGTAACCACCTTCACAACCTCTTATAGTGTGCCTTATTGTAGACTTGTTGTCCCTTCTCTGTCACAGACTTCACCAAGTCAACATAGACATTGGTCTTGCCTCACATCATGTCTCCCACAGACCTGCATTCATACTTCCCCATACTCTCCTTGTGACTCTCGCCCTTGGATACTTGTCTTCCATCTTTGCAAATCTACCTTAGTTTTTCATTCCCTCATAAATTTTCATTAGACTTGCTCTATATGACTTCTTGATCTAATCTCCTTCCTTGGTTGATCACCCTTGTGCTCTTATATGGACTCCAAAGGTCACCGTTACGAATTTTCATATCATTTTCATGTGTCACACCCCTTAGTGATCCATCATTCCCATATGAACCATTGTGCCCCTTTGCGGAACCTATGCACCCATCAACCATTGCATCTCTTAGACCAACACACTCTATCCTTGGGTGTGTTCCCAATTCCTTGTGTGTTTCCGCATGTCGATCAACGTGACTCTTCATGGGTGTGCCTATGGGGTCATCCAACCTCTCCAACATGCCCATGTTGCTAAGGGAAAGCAATTTCACTCCTTGGGTGTGCGCCCGAATCACCCTTTCCTTTCCCAAATGCAACCCAAGTTTCCATAAACCTTCACAAGGCAAGTAGGGTTCTTTCCCCCTTGGTGCCACACGTCACCATCGTGTGCCCAAGGTTATTTTTCTCACACCCAAATTTCTTTGATCATCCAACCGATCGCATGCCCCTTGTATTCTCTTCTTCGACTCATCCCCAAGTTTGCCCAAGGAATGCGTGCACTCGATGGGTGTCATGAAAGAACTTACAAT
This sequence comes from Picea engelmannii, assembly GCA_009831015.1. Lineage (NCBI taxonomy): Eukaryota > Viridiplantae > Streptophyta > Pinopsida > Pinales > Pinaceae > Picea > Picea engelmannii. Next base: position 367,560 of record ML779024.1, on the reverse strand, counting down.
ATCCCATTTATGATTTAATTTAACTTAGTTTGAATTTATTAAGAATATGAAAGTCCAATAAAAGTATAATTTTTCTTTCTATTGTTTTTCCATTTACATATTTATTTATTTTTATAATTACTTGAAATTGTAAAAAAATGTTTTAAATAAAAATTACTTTAATAATACTTAATGATTTTGATCTTAAGAAATACTAGATTTATGAACAAAGTTAGAGAACATAAAATTAAATGTGTTTTCACATAATAGGTGTAACATCCCCATTATAATCCCTAGTTTAATTAATGATTCATGTATATATAATGTGTGGATACAACTAAGCGATGTATATGCAAATTGTATTTCTAAATTTTAATAATAATAGGTGGTGTCAGCTACTAAGAGGACATGGATAGAGATTGGGGATGAATTAATCCACAAGAGAGGGGAGGGTTTAGAAGAATGTTGAAGAGGGGACCAAAGGGGAATTTCCCATGTCTATTAATTCAACCCACTTCCTAAAATTATGATTGGTATATCAACCTTTTAATTTTTTATGAGTGAGTGTCCTCAAAGCCAATGAATGGATGCATTTAAGAGGGTCGTTGTGAGAGGTCACATCCGATAGTTATTTGGAGCATGGGGGCTGAGTAAAATCAGTTTGTGGAAGTATGTAACTCAAGCAAGCAATCAAAGAGAGGAAATTTGTATGGGAAGTTACAACAATTTTAGACAATTAATGGTTTTCATGAACAACAAGGAGAGTATAGAAAAGAAGATATTTGGGGTTGAAGAAACCAGGATGGGTGAATTATGGATTATGTCAGAGTGTTTTTGAATCATTTTGGAGTCGAATACTAAAGAGTCTGGTTGTCAAGCCTGAAGATTGAACTCCTGTGTGAATTGAATTGTAACAACAAGCGATTGCTACTGTTTTTCCTGTTATTTTTCCTAGTAGTGAGATCCCTTGAGTTTATGAGTAGAGAGATTCATGGTTACCTATTCCAGAGAGACCTTGATAAATGAATGAGATTCTCGATGGCTTACGATTAGGGAAAGGGTACATTCCTTGGGTTGGGTAGGTTGAGAGGAAGAAATATGGTGGAAAATAGGGATAGATGTAGGAGAATACTAGTGGGTTGTGGGATTTTCTGATTTGTGAGTGCACAATGAGAGATTCCACACTCTTTTGTGGATTGCTAGTCCCAACTCGAGGGTGACTTTCTATTGATATTTGGAACAACAAGTCTATGGTTGAGTGGAATGTCCATCCCAAGTAGTTGGTTGCACAACTATTTTTAAAAGATAAGTGTTTTATCTTCTTTCTGTGTTGCATTATGAATTTAATTGTTGTGTATTAAATCTATGTTGGAGAATGATTTATGTGTTGTTGTATTTGAGTTTATTAGTTGCATTTTATGTCTATTTTAGAATGTTGTAGATGTATCTAGTTCATTGTATCAAAATAGTTCAATGATCCTCACTTCAACTCAGAGTCTTTACAAAAGGAAACAATATTATTGAGTAACATTTAGGAATTTCATTTTACAACTACTATGTGATAATGTGCAACTTCAAATGACAACTTTCTCACATACATTTTTGTCTCTTTGACTTTAATTTTATACTATTACACTTTTAGTTTAAGAGGAAAGACATTTTAGGTTTTTAGTTTAAATGATGTAAATTATAGGATTTTTTTTAGTTGATAAATAGATTTCATATTAGTGCTTTAACTTTTGTTATGTATAAAAATGTAAGTATGAAGAGAGGTTGATCCAAGTGGTTTTAGTTCACTCTTGAATACCTTTGACAAATGTTTATATAATTTTATTTTTTAATAAAATTATTAATTTTTTTTTGAAAAATAAAGTAAAATAAATAAATCTTAATCTTAAATTTATTGAATATTTTAAAGATAAAAAAGAAATGGAATAATAAATTTCTAAGTATTTTTAGTGTATTCTGAATAGCTTTGACATATGGTTATATAATTTTATTTTTTAATAAAATTAATATTTTTTTGAATATCTTTGATATATGGCGATATAATTTTATTTTTTAATAAAATTAATATTTTTTTATTAAAAAATAAAGTAAAATAAACAAATCTGAGTCCTAAATCTATTCAATACTCGAAAGATAAAAATAAATCAACACTGAAAGATAAAAAGAAATGGACTAGTAAAATTGTATCTGTTTTATGTTTATTGATTTATTTCGTTCTTTTGTACATTAGATTATAAAGTGCATTTTATTTTTCATTTAAAATATTATGTTAACTAAAATATTATTTTATTCATTTAATTAATATTTTATTTTATTTATTTTTACCTATTTTTCACATCTCATAAATATTGGATTACAAAATACATTTTTTTAGTATTATATTTCAATTTTATTATTTTAAGAGATATTTTCTTTTTTCATTTATAACTATTTGTGATTAAAAAAAAATAAGTATAACTATTTATAATTTTTTTTTTAAGCTTCCAAAGTCTATTACAAATGATATAGATATTAATATTTATATAGTATAGATCAAAGTTGGAAGAGATGAAAGAACCTTTCCACATGAGAGTTGCAACAAATATGTATGGGAAGGTTATTAGCAAATTCAAGAACATTGAGGGTTGGTCGAAAGAAATGAATTGCAATATTGGAGTCAAGCAAGGTTATCTTTTGTCCCCTACCCATTTTAGAATTTACATTGACAAGCTTTCAGATTGTTTGGAAGAAGCGAGATGTGTCGACCCTACTCTCATTGGTATAGTCATCAATCGTTGATAATATCATTATTATGGAAAGGAGCCCCCATGATCTTGGAAAGAAACTGAGGATTCTTAAGGATTTTTTCTCCAACATCAGTATGACTGTTAATACTAACAAAATTAAAGTCATGATAATTAAATCCAATAAGATCACTTATGATACCTTTGTATATGACAACATCAACTTGGAGGAAGTGACTTAATCCAAGTATATTAGAATGGATATTCACTACAAGTTCAACTAGAATTATAGCATTGAGAAAAGAGTATTACAGGATGGAAAGCTTATTATGGACTTGAAAACAATTATAAATCAATAAATCTTTGGATATGGGGTAAGAAGAAACTCCTCTTTGAGAAGTTGGTTACACATATTATTCTATATGGATGCGAAGTTTGGGGATGTAGTATCTCTCGAGAACATTGGAGAAAGAGATAACAAATTCAAAAGAATTTATCCTATAATCTAAAAATTAAAGGAAATACGTCATATCCCATCCTCCTCTTAGAGGCGATTCTTTTCCCCATTGAGATCACAACTATGACTAGATACCTAATGTATAAGAAAAAGTTAAACAACATGGAAAACAAGAAACTTCCTAAAATTGTTTCAAACTCCAACCATATCCACCTTCGACTCAAGTGGGGATGGCATACAAATGCCCAATCTTGCTTAATCCATTGGGGAATCATGGAAGAGGCCATTTTGCACAATAAAATTTCTATTAAAAATATTATTAAATCAAAACTTAAGGAGAAAATATGGTGTGATAAGAACAAATTCTCATGAGCTCCATAGTGAAACTTGACATTGGTCAATTCCTAAAACACACTAGGATGAAAGAGTGTGTCACCTTTGTGAAAATAAGAGGGATGAAGATGAAAATCATTTTCTCTTAGATTGTCCAACATATACCTAGATGAGATCTCAATTTCAAAATAATAATCACACTACCAACCTTTAGAACCTTTTAACTAATCATAACTATAATGATCTTGGAAAGCTTCTCTTAATGATTTTTGAGCACATAAACAAAATTCTAAAAAATTGCAAGTAATCCCTTAATCCCTTGCTCTCTTAAGGTATAGACCAATTTGGGCTTAGTGGACATTAATCATCATCATCATCATACATTTACAAACGATTTGTGGACCTCTATCCGAGGGGTCATCTACCCTTCTAGCCTTATCACAACAGGCCAACATTTTACAAACTCTACCCCTTTTAGATTTGAAACTCTGACCTCCGAGGAGAAAACACATGTTCTTAACCATTAGGCTCACTCAAGTTGTACAACCTTCCTAACCTTCTTACTACCCAAAACTATGGTGATCCTGGAATACTTGTCTTAAAGTTTTTTGAACATAAAATAAAATTTTAAAGAAATCCAAACAATCCGTCACCTTATTAAGGTCCCATAAACCAAATTTAATTTAAGTGAAAGTTAATCATCATCATCCCTTTTTTAATATAAAAACAAAATTCTAATAAAATCTAAATAATCCTTTTATCTTCAGGTTAAACCAAACTTGATTTAAATAGACATTATAATCATCACAACACAATAAAATTCTATAAATTTATTTAACACCAAAATCAACATTTTTGGCACTAGTTAATTTTTTATTTTTTTTCTAATTTCATTTCATCACACATCCCATCCCATGAGCACCACTTACGTATTTCCAAATTATCTGCATTTTTACGTCACCGGTTTCCTTAATCTTAAAAAATAATGATGTTGATATGGATTTTGACATAAACTAACCTGTTAATCCATGTAATATTCCATGTATGTATTTTTCGACCTAACATTCCATGCCATATATTTATAAAATCCACGATTAGTGCCAATCTACAGCAGGGTTTACATCTATGCTGCGTACGTCTATTAATGAATGAACACAACAAAACTTCAGAACAAAAACTCAATGTTTTTAACCTACAATCTACAACTTCGTACAGGATTTCTGTACTACCCATACAGGTTTCCAAAGTAGTACAATTGATTGGAAGCAAATTTCTGTATTTAAACCTTGATTTAGACAAGAAACATTTTCATAAATTTAAAACAAGTGAAAAATTCTTCCTATCACATGTGCTACAGAAACTTAAATCGAATCAGTGTCGAATCGTTGTTGCTTAAATCCAGAGTTGATCCCATAGCTGCAGTGGCTCTACATCGTCTACGACAGTTGGGCTTGGGCTCCTATCAGTGTCTTGTCCCTCTTGCGCTGACGTGCTGTAAAAATTGGGATCGGAAGCTTCATGACATCCCGTAATGAGGGTTAAAAGATTAGCATATTGCAGACTCATGTTAGCCAGCGCTGCATCTGTGGAGGCCAATCGCGTTTCCAGCTCTGCTACTTTTTTGTGCAGATCATTGATTACTCCTAAAGAGCCATGGACGGGATCTCGAAGTCTTTCGCTTGCTTCGTACACCAAGCTGCTTACTGCTTCACCTCTCTGCTCGGCCGGGAGATCCTGTAACACCGTAACGGATTGTTAAACCCTAAAAGCATTTTTCCCTTATATTTTAACATTTCAAATTTCAACTATTCATTGCTGTAATAGAAGTAAAACCTTAAAGAGGAAGAGTATATAAACTAGCATAGCTACTGGTAAGGATGGCTTGCAAAACTTGAATTGTCGGGAATCGGAAATGGTTCAGAGGTGGATGGAAGGAGTCAAAAGACCAAAGGTTTAGGTTGTCCTAGATAATGAAACCCAGAACGTGGTTGGTGAAGACCAAAGGTTTAGGTTGTCCTAGAAAATGAAACCCTAATCACAATGAGCTAGCCACTATACTAAATTTTAAATATGATTAAGTAAAAGTAAAAAAATAAGCATGTAAACTGATGTCTTTATAATAATGAGGAAGTTAGTGGTTGAAATCACAACCATTGATTTATTGGGGCTACTAAGAATATTCCATCAATATTTAATCTTGTCCATACAAAACTGATTAAGCACTAAAAAACTATTAAACGTACCCATAGTCAATAAGTCTACACCTTTAGGCCTAACAATTAAGCCTCTGATGAAAATAAAGACCTAAAAGGCCTAACAATTAAACCTCTGATGAAAATAAAGACCTAAATAGGGAGAGTGTAAATTAAATCAATTGAACCTGTAGTAATTTGATCAGATGGCCGTTTCCGAAGACTCTGTGAACCAACATGAACTTCTGGGCATCGTCCTGCCGGAAATATGGCGCGAGAAGGCATTTCTCTGTACATTTCTTTCTCTGGGTTTTGCAAGCTGCACACGAAGATAGGGCCGACGGTTCTGGCTTGCAAGCGGTATCGATCATCTGCAAAACAAATTACAGACAAAAGCAGATGTTAGAAGCTTTCTTATCATCGATTTCTGTGAGACTTATATTAGAAATGATTGCTCTTCGTAATGCTTACCATTTCGTTGCCGTCTCTGGCGAAAGCGTTTTCCAACATAGTGGAATATACAGAAAATAGAAGAAATTAGATGCTCGACTGGAAGCAAACTACGAGGAACCTCGTAAATATAGGCGAATGAAATTCGTCGCTTAGCTGTGTCGGGGGCAAATTATCAACAACCAAGACAAAATTTAAATTGTAAATTATTAACAACAAAGACAAATTGTAAATTTCAAACCAAGGGAAAATTTAAGGAAGAAAAATAAAAACTCGTCAATTGGTCCTTTCCCGCCGTCAATTGGTCCTTTTCCCGCCGTCAATTGAATCCGCGTTTACACTGCATACCTGAAAATATATGGAAAAACAAGGCGTTCGAGTGCCCTGTATCACCGGGATTTACATGCAGTAGCAGAATCTGATCGATGAAGAATTATTGATTTGTGATTTGAAAAACAAAAAAAATTTGCAGTCATAATTCAAAAGGACAGACTGTGGTTGTGACTTCTCGTCCTGTCCCATCTTGCAGTAAGATTTTTGTTGGATGTGGTCATGGTTTCGTCTCAATGGGACGCAATCTTCCAAACGTCATTAAATTCGAACGCAGAGAATCTTATAAACGTCATCTTGCAGTAAGGTGTAAGGTTTTTATTGATGTGGTCGTGCTTTCGTTTCAGTCGTACGTAACAATAACCATAAAAAAAACTAACAGTAATATTATTATTATTGGCACAACAGTTAAATAGCTGTTGGGTGGGTAAATTAGAAAAGTTGATAAGATGAAACCAATCCTTAAAATAATATATTAAATTTTATTGTTGATTAACAAATAAACGGTTGAGTTTCATTTATCAGGTGTTTAATATTTTTATTTCTGTTAATCACTTACGTGGTAATCAGTTAGTTATCAAAGTAATTTTTAAATATGATTAGGTAAATGTAAAAAAGTAAACACATAAACGGATGTCTTTATAATAGCTAGGAAATTAATGATTGAAATCACAGCCATTTATTTTGTGTGACTACTAAAAATATTCCAGCCATATTTAATCATGTCCATAGAAAACTTATTAAACACTAAACCCGTATTAAATCTGCCCATTGATAATAAGTGTACACTTTTCTACATAATTATTATAAAAAAATAATATAAAATTAAAAAAACAATTAATATATATTTTTTTAATTTTTAATTATTAAGTATTAGTCAAACTAATATGTTAAATATAAATATTTAGTTTTGAATTCAATACACAAAATCTAATGTCTTATGTTTCTAGTCATATCCAAAGCCATCATTAGACATTAAATAAATTTTAAAAATTATTTTAAATTTTAAAAATTATTTTAAATATACTTTGTTTTTTCACTTTTATATTAAGAATAATTCTTAATACTTTTTATATGAAAATATTTTAGTTTTAAAAAAAAAATGTTAATGTTAATGTAGTTGCAAATATTTTTATATGAAAATATTTTGGTTTTTAAATAAATTTTAAAAATTATTTTAAATATACTTTGTTTTTTCACTTTTATATTAAGAATAATTCTAAATACTTTTTATATGAAAATATTTTAGTTTTAAAAAAAAATGTTAATGTAGTTGCAAATATTTTTATATGAAAATATTTTAGTTTTTAAAACCAAAAAAA
>ML779024.1:307391-325544 GCA_009831015.1 Picea engelmannii | reverse complement strand
TTCGACACCGAGGGTTTTTCATACAATTTGGCCAACGCATCCATCAAACCCTTCGTTGTCTTTTCTTTCGAAATATTGAAAGCCACCGACGCTGCCAGGCTCAGCCGTATCGTTCCTAGAGCCTTTCTGTCAAGAATCTCCCAGTCTTCATCCTTCATGGCCACCGACTTCTTTGCTACTCTGCTCAATGGTAGGAATATATCCTTTTGATATAAATAGTCTTCCATCTGCATCTTCCATAACTGGTAGTTTTGGCCGTTAAATTTCTCGACCCTAAACTTTCCATCTTTCGACATTGCTCCCACTCGAACCAGGAACTCTCTTTTCCTGCGAGTTACCTTATGCTCTGATACTAGTTGTTAGAAAAACAATACCGCGGAGCAATAAAATAAAACAAATGCATAAACAAAACACAGAAGACACACAATACAAGAGAGACACAGATTTATGTGGTTCACCCAGTGTGGGCTACGTCCACCAGAGAAACTTCCAGGTCCTTCCTTTATTATTATCCAACAAATGAAGGGATACAACCTACAACAAAACCCATTGTAACTTCCTCTTCTTTCTCTCACAGTCTCTTCTCTTAGAATACAATATTCACCACCATCCATAGCCGCGATACATTTCCCTCATAAAAGAGGGTTGCCTTCTAGGGCAAAAAACCCTAACATAATCTCTACCGTTAGATATGCACACTTATAATGAACGGTCCAGATTTACAATGAAATTACAATATACTTTTACAAGGCAATTTTTGCTTCGGGGGATTCACCCCTGAACCCTCATTGGGGGTCCGCTTACCCCCAGACCCTCCAGCTGGGGGGATAGGCCCCCCGGACCCCGCAGAGGGGGTACCCCCCTCTGCACTCCCCTGTGTGGAAGAGTGTACATACTTATGGGGTGTAAATACTTCATGGATTATAAACACAACTGAAAGCAAAAGACCTATAAATCAGGAAGATAATTAGGCTCCACAACCAACAGTAATTTGTGCACTTTTCTGCTGAGTGCATCAACCACCTTATTTTCTTTCCCTTTGATATGCTTGATATCAAAGTCATATTCAGACAAAAACTCCAGCCATCTAATTTTCCTGGGATTTAAGGTTGGCTGATCAAATAAATATTTTAGACCGTTATGGTCTGTTCTCAACTTGAATCTCTTGCCCATGAGGTAATGTCTCCATTTCCTCAGGGCATGGACGATTGCTGCTAGCTCTAAATTGTGAGTGGCATAATTCTTCTCATGTTCCTTCAACTTTCTGGATTCATAACAAACTACAAATCCCTCTTGGCTGAGAACTCCTCCCAGCCCCTCCTTACACACATTTGTGCACACTACATAATCCTTATTTGGATCTTCAATCTTCAGGATCGGAGCACTAGTTAGCAGCTGCTTCAATCGCTGGAAGCTGCTCTCACATTCTTCAGTCCATTGGAACTTCTTCTCCTTCCTTTTCAAGGAAGTGATAGAATGAGCTATCTTTGAGAATCTAGCCATGAACCTCCTATAATAGCCCGCCAGACCCATAAAAGATCTAACTTCTGCCACATTCCTTGGCATTGGCCATTCTCGAATGGCCTGTACCTTCTCAGGATCCACAACGATCCCTTCTTTAGATATAATGTGTCCTAAGTAATGGATCTGCCTTTGGTAAAAAGAGCACTTGCTCAGTTTTTCATACAGTTGGTGTTCTCTCAACACCTGCAGCACCATTCTCAGGTGTTGCTCATGTTCTTCCTCTGTCTTGGAATACACCAGGACGTCATCTAGAAATACTATGAAAAACTTGTCCAAATAATTTATGAACACTCCATTCATTAAGCACATGAAAACAACAGGTGCATTGGACAGCCCAAACGGCACCATCGTGAACTCATAATGATCATACCTTGTTCTAAAGGTGGTCTTGCTGATGTCCTCATCCTTTATTTTCACTTGGTGGTATCCAGATCTGAGGTCTATTTTTGAAAATATTTTTGGATCCTTCAACTGATCAAAAAGATCATCAATCCTTGGCAGAGGATACTTGTTCTTGACAGTGACCTTATTCAACTATCGAAAATAAATGCACAGCCTCAACATCCCATCTTTCTTCTTCACGAATAGGAATGGGGCTCCCCACGATGACACACTGGGGTGAATGTAAACTTTCTTTAGTAGCTCTTTGAGCTACAATTGTAACTCTTTCAGCTCTGGTGTACTCATTCTATAAGTAGCCTTCGAAATTGGAGCTGCTACAGGCATCAAATTTATAGAAAAATCGATGTCCCTCTTCGGAGGTAGTCCAGGTACCTCCTGAAATATGTCCTTCAATTCTTTAAGTACTTTGTGGTCTTCCAGATTCAATACTACATCTCAGGATGCTTCTTCCACCCGAGCTACAAATAATTGACAGCCTTTCCGATAACATTTTTTCAGCTGCATGGCTGAGATTTCCCTCACAGCCACGGCTCTGGGAATTCCTTGGACTGTTACCTAATTTCCCTCTTCATTTAGGCATGTGAACCTCTTGTTACGACAATCCAGAAGGGCATGGTGCTGGTCCAACCGATCCATCCCAATTAAGCAATCGTATGAGCCTAAAGGCGGAATGTTCAATTCAGCCTTAGTGCTCATTCCTTTCATGTCCACTGAACAGGACTGAACCAATTCAATGACCTTCCTCTTGGTCCCTGTGGCCAACTGCACTAATGAAGACTTCTCATGTTTGCTTCTCGTTAGATGCAACCTTTCCACCACTCTAGGATCTACAAAACTATGGCTAGCCCCTGAATCAATTAAAATAACAAGTGGTCGGTTGTTGATCGTACCTTCCACTTCAATCATGTGCGATTGAAATTCTTCTTGCTTGTTGTCCAGGGCTACGTAGATCCTCAGCATTCTGCTACCCATATCCTCCACTATTTTAGCTTGCTGAACAGTATGGACAGTTCTTGCTTTGTCTTTTCTGTGGGGGCAGTCTCTGTACCTATAATTCCCTTTACAACCCCAACACTCCATAGGTGGTGGTCTTGGCACATGCTCACTCCCTTCAACTTTTCTGGGATCTCTAAAAGATGACTGTCCCCAAGGACTGTTTCTGAAAAAGGAAGGCTTGTTTCCCTTCTGCTTCTGTTCCTTCTTAAACTTCCTCTGATCATTCCAAACCTTCCGAAGAATAGGCCTTTCTCCTTGCTGTTCATACAAGCATTTCACCTTTCTTATGGTCTCTTCCATGGTCTTAGGATCGTCATATTGAACCTTATCACTCATGGAAGGTGGTAGTCCACTCAGATACCTATGAATTTTAACAGCCTCGTCTTTGATGAATGGAACATACTTCAGTAGTTCCATAAAATTTCATTCATACTCATCAATGGTCATACTGCCCAACTTGATTTCGAAGAACTCCTTCATCTTTCTGTCATAGTATATTTTAGTCAGGTATTTCTTCTCAAAATACCTCTTAAAATCCTTCCACGTGACCTCTTTCTCTCTGATGTGTTGCACCTGCACCAACTGATCCCACCACATGGATGCTTTTCCTTTCAGTTGGTACATTGCAATTCTTCCTTCTGCATGGGAAGAATAATTCTGCAGTTGGAAGTATTTCTTCATGCCAAGCAACCAGGTCTCGGCATCTTCCTCCTTCTTATGTTCTCCATCGAATGTTGGTGGCTTAATCTTGTTCATCTCTCCTTTCAATTCCTCCTTTCTAGATTTTCGATGTTTTCTGGTAGGGGACGGGCTTGAACTACTGTGTGTCTTCCTGTCAGAATGTCTTTGGGAGTGACTAAGTGTCAGCTACCACTCCTCGACCTACTTCTTCTCCCATGGGTTCTACGACTCTCCATCGTACTTGAGTCTCTTCCCTTCTCGAGTTTCTTCTCTATTCTTTCCAGGCTCTTTAAAAATTTTAGGTTTAATTCACCCTGTCGATCCCTGACTTTCATGAGCTTTTGACTATTAGCTCGATGAGCCTTGGCCTCTCTTTGCAATCCTTCAATGATTTTCATTATGTGTCCTTCCTTATCCTTTTCTTTTCCATGCCCATTGGAGTTCAATCCTTCCACTCCCATATTGACATCCTTTCCTTCCTGTTCATCTCCTATTTCAGAGGCAATCATCACCTTTTCCCATTCCATACTCGGCGTTGGTTAACTGGAATCCTAAGCTCCGTTGAACTCTGCACATGCACTGTGCAATTAAATTCGAAGTTTGTCAGGCCATTAAACGTTCAGGAACAATCCTCAACATTTATAATCCAGTACGAACAAAACAAAAGACATTTCGATTCAAATAAGTTTTCTGAGCTCTCGTTCGGCTCTGCAATTTTTGGGTTTTCGAAACTTTCATTTTCGACACTTCGGGATTTCGGGATTTCGGGTTTCGGGTTTTCGGTCCACGAGGCTTTCAGACTTGCTTTCCTTTCCAATCCCTGACTTCCGAAATTTTGACTTACTTTACCCTCTAGGCCCACATAGCACAGTGGTCACCCATAACTACAGTGGCACATGGTATGTTCATGAGGGTCCACGTTGCTTTTAACGACGTCGTCGGTTCCACCACTCTCGCTTTTCTCTATTCCCATGTGATTGCGGGTCATGATCACAGTTCAAATAAACACAGTGCCTCTTTGTTTTTCGCGCCTCGGCGCTACAGTAATTTCAAACCGTTTGGCTTTGCAACCGCCGAATCCCGATAGGGATAGCGACTGGCCAATAGGGACAAATCCCTACAGGGTTAGCAAATGGCCAATGAGAACATGCCTTGTCACATGGTTAAGTGGAGTACAGGTGGCAGAGGAAAAATGCGGCACAGTAGACAACAGGATAGGAGGGGGCCCCATTTCACATGCCACACTATTTCGGACCCCCCCCCATTAAAGGCAGAATGGCAAGGGGGGTCTGGAACTCACTTGAGAACCATTGATCAAGGTGATTTAATATCAACCATTCGAGAGTTGCACATNCGCTAAAGGCAGTACAACAAGGGGGCTCCGGAATGAAACCTCAGCAGTAGATCTGGGCAGGTGTACTCTGGCCATCCAAATCTACTCGTTACTTATCTTAATCTGCATTTTCACCCCCACTTAAAGCCGACATCTCTTCCTCACATCGGACGGTCGTTATAGACCCAGAGATTCCCCGAAGGAATCTCGTCCGTTCATCGGGACTTAGCCACATGCTAACGTCTCTACATTATGGGTCGGGATTTATTAAGGCGAGAGCCCGAGTTCTTGTCAACAGAACTCCTGAATCCCCGATCCCCAATTGCCCAAAATGGGTAATCTCTCGACACGTGGCCTTCTCAAATCGGACAATCCATGACTGCTCTGGGGTTTCCACCACGGAAAGTCCCGGTCCCTTGTTACCAGGACTCCCGATATCGTGATTCCTGATTTCCCAAAATGGGAAATCTCATGACACATGGCCTCCGTCATTCGGACGGTCTAGATCTATTTTGGGGATTTCGCCCCTATTCACTGGGGTTTTAACCCTCGGATATCTCCTGACAGATCCAAGGGCTGTCAGGTTTTCCATCCAAGATCTGACAGCTCAGACGGTTCCTAACTAATTCGGGATTTCGTGTATTGCGATTTCCACACTCCTGTGCAATTCCAAAGGGCTTTAAACCCCATGCACACTTTCCATATCTAACGGTCATGAGGGTTCACCTTCCCTCTCGAACAAATCCTAAAGCTCCTACACTTATGGTGTGGAGTCCTCTCTCCCTGTGGACTTATACCACACTGGCTGCGGTTTCATAATGCCGCTATACCTCCGGAGCTTAAAAACTCATCAAGTAACTCCTTGACACTTTGGAGCACACTAGGGTCTGAAATTGGCCTTCCAGACCCAATTTTCCCTCGTGTTCTCGGTCCAAAGACTACTCCACTAACCCATCTAGGCTCAGTGTTGAAACCTTGGCTTTGATACCAAACTGTAGCGCACCCTTTTTCTGGCTACCAAGGTTTAATCGCTATTAAGAGAAGGTTATAACGCCACTTGGTATACATAACTCATTTAAGCATAGAGTAAAACATATTATTACTGCTACAATTAACAATCCATAGCATTCCATATTAATTCGTATACACAGCGGAAATCATGATAACATAACAGTAGAGTCATGCAAAACGTGATAAAAACATAATCAGATACTTATCTTTTAACAATGGTAGAATCCACCAACCAAGTGCAGGCCTTCCACGAACCTCCCAGCCTTAGACCGCACTGCTCATCAGCTCAGCAATGGGTCACCCCCAAGCTGGGACTAAGCTCCACCCCAAGGCAAGGAAATCTAGGCTAGGCTGAGGTTATAGGGAAAACAACACACAACCATAAGGAAGGGATTCTCTCCAAGGAACCTCCCACGCTCACTACCCATAGACCCTCATTCCCCACATGCCTGTTCCACCCCAGGAGTATACACCTTCTCTGTCACCTAGACAGTCCTTCGACTGCTAATCTCCCTTGCCTTGGGTTACAGGAACAGGCTGGACTGGAATTCTCTGGGCTCTATGGCAGCTACAAGGTTCCTTCCAGGAGTTCTCTCCTTCCTCTGCACACTCTCTCACCTGGAGGGAGTCGCTCACAGGTCCAACAACCTGTTCTTCCAACTTCAACCACCTCTCTCACCTGGAGAGAGTGTTGTACAAATTGGTCAACAAGCCACACAGGGTCAAACACTACACATCCACCATAATCCACGAAATCCAGACACGAACACCCCAGGGCAGCTCTAGACAGGTGCAATACTATAACCAGACATAGCAGGGATGAGACACTTCTATTTTCTCAATTTGGCAACACAGAATTGACTCACATTCTGGATTCTCAAGGATGCATGATGAGTCATCCACGTAGGGGTCGATTCAGACTCCCTAGTTTAGAAAAAAGAAGGGGTGTACCAACTTCCAGAACAAGCACAGACTCTTTCCCAAATCCACGCAGGCTTCTCTTTCAGGGAATATACACACCGATTTTCTCAGAGCCAGACACAAACTTTTTGAATCACAGGGATGCACAAAGGTTCTCTACAGGAGTTGGGTTGGTAGTACTATCCAGGGATCCGTACGCGTTCAGACAATCGGGTAGAATGGGGGGAAAAAATGAACCTTCTCACAACTCACCCTGGCCGTTTTATTCGCATGCATCAGGGTTGACACTTGTCACCCATGAAACAACATGCATTCCACCATCACGCATTTCCCTTGCATGTTCTCCCCTTGCTAGAAACTTAGGATAAACATAAAATGCACATGTCTTTTGGGGATAATATTAAAATATTATTCCCAGGCTTAAGTCTCCTAGGCTTAGCCCCTAGGCTCAACACTTAGCCCCTTTTCCGCCTTCCAGCCCCTAATTCCTTGCCCACCCTATGGATGCTTAGTCCCACTTCACTCATTCATCGTGTTCGGTCTGCACATGGCAGTGTTTATGTTTTATTAATTGGTCTGTGTGATTACATATACAACATCAGGCTCCTGGCCTTCAACACTCAGGCTCCCTGGCCTAACAAACACATAAGCCTACAGCTTATAAAAACTTGGCTCACTATCCTATAAAACATAATTACAATTCCTTTCAAAACATGGTTTACAACGGGGCTCAACCTTGGGGACACTACGTCAACTAGCGATAACTATGACACAGGTGACAAGTAGAAGTTTCCCTCGGGCCTGTCCCTCTCCTGCCTCCTCCAGATCCAAGCAAATTGATTCAGAAGTTGTTGCGTGAGATCTAGGGCTACCACTTGGAGGGATCTATGTTACTGGTGTCAGTGATCCTACTTTCAGACCTGTCACCATTGTATCGAAGACCCCTTGATGTTGGCTTAGCGAGTGCAGAGTTCTTGAGTCACCCCCTCTATGGCTTACTAGTGTCCTACTGGTTCCTTTCAGCAGATCTGAAATCGACTACAGAAGTGAAAAAGGCTGCAGATCTACTAATGGATTGACGATCCCACGATGTTGGCATAGCGAGTGCAGAGATCTTGAGTCTCTCCCTCTATGGCACGCTAGCCTCCCAGTTTTGGATGTGCCTCTGAGAAGCACTGCTAATAGGGGAAAGGATATGAGTAGAAGTTTCCCTCGGGCCTATCCCTGTCCTACCTCCTCTAGATCCAAGCAGTTTGATCCAGAAGTTATTGCACAAGATCTAGGGCTACCACTTGCAGGGATCGTTGTTACTGGTGTCAATGATCCTATTTTCAGACCTGTTACCATTGGATCGAAGACCCCATGATGTTGTCTTAGCGAGTGTAGAGATCCTGAGTCACCCCCTCTATGGCATACTAGCCTCCTAGTTCTGATTGAGCCTATGAGAAGCGTCCCATTCAGATGACCTGGACCGTCCCTCTCCGGCCTCCTCCAGATCCCATCCATCCCTTCTGGATCTCAGGGCCCCCCTTGACCTTTTCCTCTTCATGGCTAATAACATTGACCTGTCCTGGGCAGATGATGACAATATTTGGGCCCAATATAACCTCTTTCAGAGCGACGAAACCTATAAAATCCTCCTTGGATGCACCCGACTTCCCTCGAACATCTCTCCCTCCTCGCCCGAGCATCCTCCTTCAGCCCGAGTTGATTTTTCTGCCCCCACTTTCTCCACAGTTTCTACACAACCCCCTCCACTTGGGCCCCTTACATCCACTGGGACCTCTTCCCCTTGACCAACATGGTCACCCTCCCCACATAGTGGTGCGGGACACAACAGACAAGTTGGAGCATTGGGCCGCTCAAATCGAAAGCTTAAAAGCTGGAAGGTGAGACAAACTACACTAGTCTTCTCTCTTGGGCAGGAACTCGCCAAGGATAGGGTCACCAGCCTTGCTAAGTGAGCACTAGTTGGAAGGTTCTTCTATATGAAGATGCATAAAACTCGCCTTGATCGTTGGGTTCAGGACTGTTGGAAACCAATCCTCGGTTACTCTCCAAAAATCAGCCATCTCTCAAACTAGTGGCTCATTTTCCACTTCCTTTCAGAAGAAGACCTACAACAGATCCTCTCGACTCCCTGGATTTTGGACACGGGAGTTCTCATGCCTAAGAGGTGGACACCAGGTTTCCATCCATTCAAAAGTACCTTTGACAAAAGATGGCTCTGGATGATTATGCCAGATTTTTTGATAGAACTGTGGACATCACCTATCCTGGAGATGGTTGCTAACATTATAGGGAAGTTTATCTTTTTTGACCAACGCTCCCTCAACTGATCAAATAAAAGGGAAACTTGGGTCTTAGTCGAATTTGACACTGATCTTGGTCTGCTGGAATCCCTTGAGATCAGAGTGGGTGAACATTCTTTTAGATAGGTCCTTGATTATTGGAGAGAGCCTTTCAGATGCCACCTTTGTTGGCAGCCGGGACACTTAAAAAGTAATTGTTCTTCCTCCAAAGTCACCCAACCAAGCCCCTCTCTGAGACACATTGAACCATCCCCTTCTCTCCCCCTGGTTCAGAAATCCTTCCTCGGTAAGATGCGGGACTTCTTCCCTACCTTCTTTCATAAGCTTTTGGAGGATGAACTCAGACACCTCAAAGTTAATGAAGCCTAGGTTTTGGAAATCTTTGAAGATTTTTGGAGATTGCTTATGGATAAATTGGACCCATCCCTCCCCCTTCCCTCATCCTCTCCTACTTCCACCACTACACCCCTTCGTCCCTGACAGCATACACCAAATGCTACATCCGCACCCTCATTCGATCCTACCTAGCCCCTACACTCAAACATCCCAACCTCCCAAACCCCTCCTCTGACTGCACTAACTCCATCTTCTCCTGGAACCTCCACCGAGCCACCTACTCCCTCCACCCTTACACTCCTTCCACTCTCTCTTGTTCCCCTCATGATTACACATTCCTCCACCCCACTCCCACCCAATCGATCTAATGTCACTATCAGAAAATCCTGATCCAGATTCTGCAAAAATCCCCCAGACTCTGTAGTGGGAGGACTCGCTGACCTCCCTTCTTCAGCCATGCCCCCTTTAAAAGATATTCCTTCTGAATGTGTTCCCTCTTTTTCTACCTCCTTGGCACTTAGAGCAACCATGCTGATCAACCCTGTCTCTTAATGATCATTCTTTCTTTAAATCTCCATGGGTTTGGAAGCCCCACCAAGCTAGCTTCCCTCAAAATATTATTCTCTAAGATCAAACCGAATGTTGTTTTCTACAAGAAACCCTGGTCAGCAGTGACAAGGTGAAAGCTCTTTTCTTGAACTGTCTCCCACACTGGTCTGCTGTTCCAGTAGACTCTCTAGGCCACTCTGGAGGCTTTCTTACAGGGTGGAACCCAGATGTTGTTGATTTTCAAGCCTTTGGCATCTCGACTGGGATTTTCATTGAAGGTAAGCTACTTTTCTCTTCTACCTCCTTCAAACTCTCAAACTGTTATGCCCCTTACGAAAATCACGAGGCCTTTCGGAAAAAGCTCTTTGACTCAGGCATCCTTCATGAGGACAACCTCATATTGGGTGGTGATCTAAACTTCACCCTTTCCACTCATGAAGTGTGGGGTACTTCTGCAAGGATTGACCCAAAGGCCAATTTTTTTGACTCTATCTTCCATAGAGAGGGGCTCATTGACCTCCATCCTTCGATGTCTTCTCCCACCTGGAGGAACAACAGAACAGGGGTCAATGGTATTGCCAAAAGACTTGACAGGTTCTTGTTAGATTCTAAGTTGATAAGCGATCGTCTCCACTTCATATCCTAGGTTGAGCCATCCATGATCTCAGATCACCACCCGATTTGTCTCTCAATCGAAGACCCCCAATGAATTACAACGACTCCTTTTAAGTTCAACTATTCATGGATAGGTGACCTGGGTTTTAACACACTTGTCAATAATACTTGGGCAGAAATGATAGATTGGTCGAACCCATCGGCAATCATTCTGCTAATAGAGAAGCTTAAATATTTGAAACAGGTGGTTATAAAATGGCAAGTAAAGAAACACCAGGCCATGAAGGTTGATCTGTTACTGGTGCAGGAACAGATAGCAACCCTATTCCACAATAATCCATCTCATATCTTTGTTGCAGAGGATTTAAACCTCCTACAAGAACTGACCTACAAGAAAAATGAGATACTAGCACATGAAGAAGCTACCTGGCGAATCTGCAGCAGGGCGACATGGATTGAAAAGGGAGATAAGAATACAAGATTTTTCCACAAATACACTTCACAGAGGCACAACCACAACACTATATGGGATCTGATAGACGATGATGGTAACGCTACCATAACTGACTCGGAGTTACACTCGCTGGCATTTAAACATTTTAGAACTCAATACAAAGCTTCTGAGACTGAAAATATAGACGTCCAGCTTGATGTATTACAGTCAATCTCACACTTCTTCAATGAGTCAGACAATCAGAATCTCAGGAAACCTGTCACTCTCGAGGAGCTAAAAGACACTATTGATAAAATGCCCAAGGACAAAAGCCCTGGTCTAGATGGATGAACCCAGGAACTTTTTCAGCACTTTTTTAAGATTATGGGATTAGATATGCTTAACGTTGTTGAAGAATCTCGTCTCACAGGGAAGATTCCTGGAGCACTAAATGCTACATTCTTCACGCTAATTCCAAAATTCAGTAAACATGTCAAGTTCAATGACTTCCAACCCATTTCATTATGCAATTTCATGTACAAAGTCATATCAAAAACCATAGCCAATCACTTAAAAGACACTCTAGCTAAGTGTATCTCTTTTGAACAGTTTGGGTTCTTGAAGGATCGACTGATATTCGATGTTGTGGGCATTACCCAAGAATGTCTACATTCATCCAAGATTAAAAAAATGAACGCAGTCATCCTTAAACTCGATCTAAAAAGAGCTTATGGTAGTGTAAGTTGGCAATACCTTTATTTGTTACTGGACCAGATAGGACTTGACAGAATTAACAAATCTTGGATTATGGGCTGCATAACCTCGGTCAATACGGCAGTGCTGGTGAATGGAACTCCAACAGACTTCTTTCGATGCCACCGGGGACTTCGTCAGGGCTGTCCTATGTCACCAATGCTTTTCCTTCTTGTAATTGAGGCATTCAACAGAATGATCAACCAAGCAGTTGAATCGGGTTCTTTTAAAGGACTTAAGTAGCTCTCGGCATCCATATCTCACACTTATTGTTTGTGGATGACGTCCTCATCCTGGGAGCCGACAACATTGACTACTGGAAAACACTTAAAGTTATTCTCACAAATTTTTGTGATGCAATAGGAATTTCCATTAACCCTCATAATTATGGTTTTATTGCACAAGATTTAGATCCGCTACTAAGGAGCTTCCTCATTGCTGATTTCAAAATACAGGTTGACAGTCTAGATCAGGGGTTAAAGTACCTTGGTTTCTCCCTGAAACCAAACTGTTACAGAATTGGCGACTGGTCGTGGCTCATTAAAAAGATAGAGAAGAAGATTAACAATTTGACTTTTCGTTGGTTGTCCCTGGGAGGCAGACTCACTCTAGCAACATCAGTCTTACAAAGTATACCAGTCTTTTGGCTTAGCCTAGAAAAATCACCGATGTCTATCCTCCAGCGCATTCAGCTACTGATTAGCATATTTATTTGGAAAGGGGGAAAAAAATCCACTAGTTATCACCTTGCTAATTGGCAAAGCCTAGCTAAACTAAAAGAGGCTAGTGGTTGGGGCATAAAACACATGAAATGGTTTTCTCTTGCCCTGGTAGCCAAAACCTGTTGGAGAGGTCTCTTTGGAAACAATCTTTGGAATAGGGTCATCACAAGGAAATATCTTAAAGGTTTTGACCTCATTTCTTGGTTGCGCAGGGACGTACACTACACCAAGACGTCCTCCATTATCTGGTAGAACTTGCTGCTATCCTTACCAATCATCAAGCGTTAGCTGGCTTGGAAGGTTGGGACTGGACAGTGAGTCATTCTTGGGTGTGATCCATACATTGGATGTGAGGACAACATCCAACTATCCAATATGCTTATACAACACTTGCATAGTCAAGCCATCTTCAGCTTAGCATAGGCCAGAGACAATGACACAACCAAACCACAATAGAGTTGGCTGAGTGCTAGACAATTGGGTTTAAATTTAGAACTTAGTCTAGAATGGGACACATACACACAAAAACTTAATCTCAATGGAATCCGACTGAACAATGAAAATGACTTACTTACATGGTCATGGAATCGATCATCAAGAATAGTCATGGGTAGCTCTGCCTGTTATTGCATCCTTTACACAATCAATTGTAATGATGGTCAATGGTGGCATAAATCGATTTGGTTGGTGAAGGTAGCAGCCAAAATCATCTGCTTCCTGTGGCTATGCTCAGAATACCGATTACTTACCAGCATCAACTACCAAAAATGTGGAGGAATTGGTCCTTCATCCTGCACATTGTGTCTAAAGGCAGAAGAGTCAGTCACACACCTTTTTGTGAACTGCCAGACTACCCAAATGATTTGGGGCCATATACTCACTTCTTTGAGAATTGACTATGAGTGGAACAAGGCTACCATCGAAGAAAACCTCAAATTTTGGTTTCTAAAATTGCCAAACCATAAACACATTCCCCTTCTGATTATGTGGGAAATTTGGAAATTTAGAAACAGAATTATGTTCGAAAACCGAACCCAGAATGTCCCTGGACTTTACCAGAAAATTCTTACCTCTATACAAGAACATCCACTTAAAGAGGAAGCAGATAAAACAACCATACTACTTAACCCTGTCTACTTCAACAATAACCCTATTGGTTTCTTTGATGGCGTAACTTCATCAGACAAGTGTGGTATAGGTTTTTACTTAAAAATCACACCCGGACATAGCATCCAAGCACATTTTGCTGGAGGTACAGGGAACAATATGAAAGCTGAGTTTTTGGGATTATGGGGACTCCTACATCTTGCCACAGACTTCTCTATCAAGAAATTAATAGTGGCAGGGGACTCTAAGATCATTATAGATTGGATAAGTGACAAAGCTAAACTAGAGATAATCTACCTTAGCCATTGGAAGGATAAGATTAGCAACTTAAAGCAAGGCTTTGAAACATTAAACTTCATGAACATTCAAAGACAGTTTAATAAAATCGCTGAGAGCCTATCCAAGAAATCTCTTAAGGATAAACTAGGGTGGCTATATTTTGAAGAGAATATTAACGGAACTACAATTAGAGAAGACAAACTACATATCCTATAAGGTGACAACAACTAGAAATATTACTAGGTAAAAAAGAAAATAGACAAACAATGTATTCTCAGGTTTCACCTAAAACAAAACAGGACTATTCTACACATGGAAGTCTGTCTATTGTAACTAGAAGTTTCATTTGATTCTAATAAGAATAACAGTGGAACTGTTTTTTTCATGTGAAAAAAAAAAGCTATGACACAGGTGTAGTTATCAGGTAGTCACTTTTTTGGTTTTTCTGTCTATGTACATTTTTTTTAACTTTTTTTATTTTTCTGTTCTCTATACATTTTTAGCTCTTTTGTTTTTTTCTGATCTTTATGTATTTTTAGTTGACTACATATTAGTTTGTCCTTTGACAAGAAGCCTCGGTTATGATTAAGGGACACTTCCTATAAATGCTAAATGGATGGAGGAGGGCTACAATTTCGGTTGAGAAACCTAATTCTTTAATTAATTAAGTTTATTTTTTATTTTTTATATAATGTTTTATTTTTAGTTTTACAATTTGTTATTTTATAATTACTTCTTGGGTTTATTATTTTATTGGATTTATCAATTCTTTTTAATTTTATGTTGTTTATTATTTAAAAGGCTTTTAAAAAGTTTGTGTATTTTAATATTGTTTTCAAATTATTTTTATTATTATTTTTTTAATTTATAAAGATCTTAAGTAATGATTAATTAGTGTTTAGGAAAAACTTTAATTCTTTAGATTTATTGAATTAAAATTGTTATTAATTTTAAAAATTAGGGTTTTCCTAAAGTTGATTGTTTTAATTATTGTTCCTTTTTATTAAGGGGAGCCATATTCCATTTAGTTGTAGGCAATTATCTATATTAAGGTTGCTAGTGTTTCTTTGAATTTCAATTGCTTCCCTGATGCGACATTTAAATAGGTGATCTTCCTTTGCTAGAATTTTTGTCTCTTCAAGGCGTACATGGTGTTTTGTTTTCATTGAGTGTTTTGCTAAGGCTGAAGTACGAATGCACTCATTCTTTATGTCAGCTCCATGTTATTTTATTCTAATTTGAAAGGAGCGCCCAGTTTTGTCGATGTAGCATTTACCACATGAGCATTCAATCTTGTAAATTCCTTTGCATTTGTGTGAATCTAGTTTATCTTTGATGGATCACATATTTTGTTCGATGGTTTCATGTGGTTTGAAGGAGGTCTTGATCTCTTTTCTGTGAAGCAATCTGACGATTTTGTTTGTTACTCCTTGGATGAAAGGGAGGCAAGCGGTGTTATTAGGGGTTTGGTTATCAGGGGGTTTGGGTGTTATGTTCATTTTGGGTTTATTGATTGCGTTTTTAATGCCTTTGTGATTATATCCAATGTTTCTAAAAATGTTGGAGAGGTGATCTTTTTCTTTTTCAAAGTGTTCGTTGTCAGAGATTCTTATGGCTCTTGTGGCTAGGGTTTTAAGGATTCCAAGTTTCTGGTTGGGGTGGTGATGGGAGTTTGCGTGTAGGTATTTCTCTGTGTGGGTATTCTTCTTATAAACGATGTGCCCTAATCTTCCATCATGTTTCCTATTAATTAGAACATCTAGAAAATGTATGTTATTGTTTTCCTCAAGTTCCATTGTGAATTTTATGTCGTTTGAGATA
Organism: Picea engelmannii; assembly: GCA_009831015.1. Taxonomy (NCBI): domain Eukaryota; kingdom Viridiplantae; phylum Streptophyta; class Pinopsida; order Pinales; family Pinaceae; genus Picea; species Picea engelmannii. Next base: position 309,749 of record ML779024.1, on the reverse strand, counting down.
TTTTTAGGTGTTGGAAGAATTTGTCAAGTTCTTCTTTCCCATGGGGCCATAGAACATTGGTGTCATCGACAAACCTTTTCCATCTTGTTGGTTTTAGGGGGTAGGAGTCTAAGGATATTTTCTCGAAGTTTTCCATAAAAATATTGGCAACGATTGGGGACAATGGAGATCCCATTGCTACCCTACTAGTATGTTCATAAAATTCCCCTTGGTAACTGAAGAATGTGGAGCGAAGACAAACCTCGGTTAGTTTCACTGTTTCAGGTTCAGTTACTTCTTTTACCACTTGGATAAGTTCATCTAGTGAAATTTTTGTGAAAAGGGAAACTATGTCAAAGCTTATGAGAATGTCTTCAGGTTTCAATTTTTTTTTTTCAATGATTTTGATAAATTCGTTGGAGCATTTTATAAAGGAGTCGGTATGACCTACTAGGGGGCTAAGAATATTGGCTACATGTTTAGCTAGTTCATAGGTTGGTGAGCCTATGGTATTCACTATGGGTCTAAGAGGAGCATCTTTCTTATGAATTTTCGGTAGGTCATAAATCCTAGGAACGTCCTACCGAAATTTTCACAGATTGAACACAAGACAAGAACAAATGGAATAAATCGACCTTCTTTAAGCTAGGTCTATCCATAAGCAGAGGAGAAATCAAAAGGATTAGGTGCAACCTTGAATACCTATCAAAAATAACTCGCGCATACAATACAAATGGAACTATGGAAAAATATGGATGCTATGACCGCCTTTAAAGAATAAAATGAGGATGTACACACACGCAAAAGACATGGATCTAAACTTGATAAATTAATTAATAAAAACAACCCATACACTAGCATCAACGCAAATTCTGACAACTTAGATACAAGTAACACAGAGAATGAGTACGTACACACTAGCATGGGCACCAAGAACGCAAAATCCAACAACGAATACACCAAAAATGTGAACTCCATTAGCGTAGGCACCATGAACGTGAACTCAAAAGAATGAATCCCATTAGCGCGGGCACCACGAACACTAACCCCAATAAAAATGCCAACAATGAGGCACCAGCAATAAAAATGTCAATAATGAAGACACCAGAAACATGAACTCCATTAGCACGGGCACAAAGAATGTTAACTCCAACAACGAATACACCAGAAGCAGGATTCCCATTAGCATGGGCACCACAAATGCAAACCCAAACAAAAAATATAGAAGAAATGTGGATTCCAATAGAGAGGACACCAACAATATAAATGCCAACAACGAAGACACCAACAACTTATTCTCTAATAACACAGACACAGAAACAAAAAAGGTAGTAGATTTGTCATCGTACAAACCTACATAAGCTGAGCTTAGCATTCTAAGGAAACGTTTAAACTTCATTGTCTCCCCAAACACCATCCTAATCGGCAACATTATTTGTTTTATTGAGAACAACATTCAAACCCTAATGGATGATGAAAAGAACTAGGCAAGACAAGACTGCTCCCTCATTCTTAGAAAGGCCAAACCCCCAATAAGAAATATCACTAAGGAAGAATGTGCAGCTCTAAAAACTTCAGAAATAATGATAACTTAGTCATTCTTAGAGAAGATAAAGGTGGCACAATAGTTCTTTTAGAACAAAACGATTACAACACGAAAACGAATGAAAACCTCTCCCAAAGTGGAAGTTATAGAAAACTTCCCAACAACTCCATTAAAAAGATTATAAAAGATGTCAAGAAAGCAGTCAAAAACTCCAAACTAGATGAAAGAACCAAGAAACATCTGAACCCCATAAAAGAAATCACTTCTAGGATTTATGGCCTACCGAAAATTCACAAGAAAGATGCTCCTCTCAGACCCATAGTGAAATCCATAGGCTCACCAACCTATGAAATAGATAAACATGTATCCAATATTCTTAGCCCCTATAATGTCCCCCACCTCTTAGAGAGGTGATGAGGAGACCCAGTGGCCTGGGCACCCCCACTAGGTCATAGTCTCACACTGAGGGGGGGAAAGTCAAGAAGTTAAAAGTTATATTTTTAAGTTGACTTAAGAAAGGAAAAGGATAAAGGAGTAAAAGATAACTCAATAGAAGAATAGAAGATTAACCCTGAGAGTTAACCTAACTCAACAGAGAATTAGAAGGAAGAGTATAAGTAAGAGGCTGGGGCACACCTATTACTCATTATGGTTTTGGATTAGCATTTGCTATTGCTCTTGAGCATTCATTTTGGGGGTTTTGTTGTACAAACCCTTGTGAGCAACTCAGTGGTGAAATATCCACTCACCTTGTTCCGCAGCTTGGTCTCGGGGATGAAAGACTCCTCCACACCATTCTAGTCTCAGCCCATCTCCATCTAGCGCTTCAGAAG
>ML779024.1:290501-306854 GCA_009831015.1 Picea engelmannii | reverse complement strand
ATCTTCATGTGTTGATGAATCTTGTATGCACTTAATAACTCAATAAATACCTGCACATCAATAGATCAGTAGTAGTTAGTTATTCCAAGAAAAAATTTGGCTTGGGATCATTACAGTGGTATCAGAGCCTCGATCCTCCAAACCTGTGGAGAGATCAATGCATGCAGAGGTACATGGGAATTGTTATGGGTCGGAGGAAGAAAAACAACAGTGAAACAGAGGCAGAAATGGAAGGGTTAGGAGATGACCATGAGCCTCAGGGCTTGGCTCTCTTAGTAGCCGAATTTGGTAAGTTCTAGCAAAACATGAACTGCATAGAAAGCACACTGGTCCAATAGTTGGATGAGTATCAGGAAACCAACAGAAGGGGATAGGCCGAAATATATGAAACCTTGAAGAAAGTTGATGAGAATCTATAGAAAATGAACGAGAACCAAACAAGTATAACTGACCTTTTGATGCAAGTAACCCATCGAGGCAAAGATCCTGATACATATGGGAATAAGGAGGCTGGAGGGTCTGGTGGAACCCATGAGGAAGTCAGATATAACCCGGAGAAAGCACCGGGATCTGAAGGAAGTCTTGGAGGTGGCACGTTCCATGGGAAGATGGGTAGCAGGACCAATCATAGGCCATACGTGCCAGTGTTCACAGATGAACTACTAGGTCGACACTCAAGTAGTAGAGCTAACCCTAGACCATACATGCCCACATTCACAGATGAGCAAGGGCAGCATGAACAGGTTGAATATTTTGTGGAAAAATTAGCCAGGAGTACCAGGGAATACTACAGCTTGGATATGACAGTTCAAAGATAGATGTCCCTAGACCAGTATTGTCAACTCAGGTTCAGAAACCAGCCTAGGACGAAGCACAGGGGCAGATTTGATTTTGAGCAAAGGGCAGGGAAGATAGAGATTCCATACTTTGATGGTACAACTAAGATGACAGCACAAGTATGGGTGTAAAAGCTGGATACTTACCTGTAGCTTAACCCCATCAGAGAGATGGAGGCCATCAAGTTTTCCATTATGTACTTGGATGGCAAGGCCCAGGACTGGTGGTACCATGGGCTCACCACACTCGACCACAACCATATTGTATCCTATATAGAATTCACTCAGAGGCTCATTGATATATTTGATCTAGGATATCCTGAGTTACATTTTTGGGAGCTCACCCAACTCAAGCAAACAGGTACGACTGAGGCATACATTGATGAGTTCCAGAGGTTGGTAGTGATGGTGCAAGATATTTCCCCAACTAGGCTCATGATGCTCTTTACAAAAGGATTGATGGAACCCTTGAAGGGTTGGGTTAAGGCCTTCAAGCCTACCAGCCTACAAGAAGCCATTTGGAAGATGAGGGATCTAGGTCCAGCTGCTAAACCAAAATTCATACCCAGACCACCTCTTAACAATGGTGGAAGAGATCAAAGGCCTCCAATAAACTAGGGAGGACATGACCCTAAGGGTTATGACAGGGGTCGTGGCAAAATAGATGACAACACTAGGAGGGAACTGAGAAGGAAGCAACTCTGCTTCACATGCAAGGAGCCATGGAATCCCTCACACAAGTGCATGGGATGAGGACAGGTACATTACATTGAGGTCATTTCAGATGATGAAGAAGAGGATGAGTATGGTCAGATACAAAACATGGAGGCCGAAACATTAGAGGCAACAGAAGAGGAGGTTCTAGAACTAGACTGTGCAGCTGGAGAGAAGGCCACGTTGGCATCTATCAGTGGGGTAACCAAGTTCAACACCTTCAGGATGAGAGGGGTCTTGCAAGGATAGAGAGTGTTAGTTCTGATTGATGGAGGAGCTTCCCACAATTTCATTGATGCAACATTATTGAAGAGGAGGCACATACCTACAGTAGAGTTTGAAGGATTCAAAGTGGAGGTAGCAGGTGGTAGTACTATGCCCTGTAACATATACATACTAGGTATGAAACTCACCTTGGGAAGGCATGAGTTAGTTCAGGATGTGTATGTGACGGATCTTCCCGATACCAACATCATCCTAGGGGTGCAGTGGCTTAGCACTTTAGGACCCATCACCACAAATTACAAGACCATGGAAATTTCCTTTGTGGAGGAAGGAGGACAAAAGGTTGTGCTCAGAGGCATGACAGGTAACTCTGCTAGAGTGTTCATGGCCAAGAGGATGGAAGCCATCTTCAGAAGGGAAGAAATTGTATACGCAACAGAATGTAAGGTCTCAACATAGGTGGATGAGAAGGGAAAGGTCCATTACACACAAGAGATCAAAAGAATCCTTGACAAGCATTAGAAAGTGTTTGGGCCAATTCCTCCAGGTGTGCCACTAGACAGGGGGTTTGAGCACATCATTGAGCTAGAAGCAAGGACTAATCCTGTTATCACCACACCCTATAGGCATCCCAAGAACTATAAATATGAGATAGAGAAGGCCATCAAGGAGCTTCTAGACATGGGACACATCAGACCGAGTTCAAGCCCATTTTCTTTGTCAGTAGTCTTGGTGAAGAAGAAGGATGGAATGATGAGAATGTGCATTGACTTCCATGCTTTGAATAAAAAGATGATCAAAAATAGGTACCCCATACCTAGGATTGATGAGTTGTTGGATGAGCTGCATGGAGCTATATATTTCACAAAAATTGATCTTCGCTCGGGCTACCATCAAATCAAAATGAGGGAGGAGGACATCTCAAAAATAGCCTTTAGGTGTCACTACATCCATTACGAGTTTTTGGTGATGCCCTTTGGGTTAACCAATGCCCCAACCACATTTCAGTCTTGCATGAACCATGTGTTCAACAAACAATTGAGGAAACACTTGTTGGTATTCTTTGATGACTTGCTCATTTACAGCAAGACCTGGGAGGATCACCTTTGACATGTGGACCAAATCCTGTCAATCATATAAGAACAATCACTATATGCCAAGGAATCCAAGTGTGAGTTTGGAATGATAGAAGTGTTTTACTTGGGACACATCATAGGGGAAAAAGGGGTACAGGTACACTAGGAGAAAATAACAGCCATTAAGGAATGGCCTACTCTGAAAACACTCACATAACTGAGGGGATTCCTGGGCCTATGCACATACTACAGGAAATTTGTCAAAGGGTTTTCTCAACTGTGTGCACCCTTGACTGACCTGACCAAAAAGGGTTCCTTCAAATGGAATGATGAGGCCCCAGTCATGATGGAGAAAATGAAAGAGGTCATGAGCACCTGCCCAGTTCTAGCTCTTCCTGATTTCAGCATACCCTTCACTTTGGAGTGTGATGCCTCAGGGGAAGGTATAGGGGCCGTATTGATGTAGAATAGGCACCCCCTTGCCTATGAAAGATGGAAACTCAAAGGTCTTGAACTACTTTACAGCATTTACGACAAAGAAATGTTGGCTATCATGCATGCACTGGCCAAATTCAGGCAATATTTGGTAGGTGCAAGGTTTGTGGTCAAATCAGACCATAAATGTCTTAAATATCTATTGGAGCAGAAGGATTTGAATGAAAGACAACAAAAATGGGTAAGAAAAATACAGTCCTACGACTTTGACATTAAATTCGTGAAAGGGAAGAACAATGCAGTGGCTGATGCATTATCCAAAAGGCCATCCATTTTTTCCATGTTTGGTATGTCAGTCGACTGGAAGGAACACTTGATAGTGGAATATGCAAAGGATCAATTCACTTGTCAACTGTTGGACGGGAAAATATAGGATGACAACTTCAGGGTCATAAATGACCTCATCTATTACAAAGGCCGAATCTTTTTAGTTCCTGGATCAGCTCTCAAAGCTAAGATCCTGCATGCATGTCATAACTCACCAGTAGTAGGGCATCAGGGCATCAATAAGACATATAGGTAGGTGCGAGAGAGGTTTGCATGGAAAGGCCTCAAGGAAGATGTGATGAAGCATGCCAAAGAATGCACTACATGCCAAGAAAACAAGGATGAGCACACACACCCTGCAAGACTGTTGCATCCCCTACCTATTCTAGAGCACAAGTGGGAAAGTATATCCATGGATTTCATCACCGGGTTGCCCAGAGAACAGGGGAAAGATTACATTTTCATGGTGGTAGACAGGTTGACGAAGTTTGCAGACTTTTTTCCCATAGCTACAGACTTCATTGCAACACAGGTGGTCGAATTATTTTTTAGAGAGGTGTTCAGACTACACGGCTTACCCAAAACCATCATCAGTGATAGGGATAGTAGATTCATGAGTACGTTTTGGCAGGAGTTGTTCATATTAGTGGGTATGACATTGACTCCTAGTACTAGCTATCACCCTCAGAAGGATGGTCACACTGAGATAGTCAACAAATGGGTAGAAGGTTACCTCAGAAACTACGTAGCAGGACAATAGAAAGCATGGGTTAGATGGTTACATTTGGGAGAATATTGCTACAACACCACCCAACATATGTCCTTTGGCATGTCACCCTTCAGAGATTTATATAGCTATGATCCTTTATCATTTGTGGAGATTGCATTTGGTGACAACAAGGCTCCGATGGTATAGGATTGGATATAGCAGAGCCAAGACATTCTCAGGGAATTGAAGAACCATTTATAGAGGGCACAAAACTAGCAAAAGGTCCAAGCAGAAAAGCACATAGTTGATTGTACCTTTGAGGTTGGTGATTTAGTCTATTTGAGGTTGCAACCATACAGGCAAGCCTCCATTAAAAGAAGTGGAGTAGAGAAACTGCATCCACATTTCTTTATACCTTACAGGGTCAGTAGGAGGATAGGGGCAGTAGCTTATGAGTTGGAGCTTCCACAGGGTAGCAAAATTCACAACGTCTTCCATGTCTCATGCCTTAAGAAAGCCCTCGATCAACACGTCAGGACTATTGAGGCATTACCTCCCATGGATGAGGAGGGACAACTTGTTTTGATTCCATAGGAGGTGTTAGAAGTCCGAGAGAAGAGGCTCCAAAACCGAAGCATCAAGGAGTATCTGATCAGGTGGAAGGATTTACCCATTGAGGATGCCACTTGGGAGAAAGAGCACGTGGTTAGAGGAAAAGGTTTGGAATTGCTTGAGGACAAGAAATTTCAAGCAGGGGAAACTGTAATGTCCCCCACCTCTTAGAGAGGTGATGAGGAGACTCAATGGCCTGGGAACCCCCACTAGGTCATAGTCTCACACTGTGGGGGGGGGGAGTTAAGAAGTTAAAAGTTATATTTTTAAGTTGACTTAAGAAAGGAAAAGGATAAAGGAGTAAAAGATAACTCAACAGAAGAATATAATATTAACCCTGGGAGTTAACCTAACTCAATAGAGAATTAGAAGGAAAAGTATAAGTAAGAGGTTGGGGCACACCTATTACTCATTCTTTTTTTGGATTAGCATTTGCTATTGCTCTTGAGCATTTAGTTTGGGGGTTTTGCTGTACAAATCCTTGTGAGCAAATTAGTGGTGAAATATCCAATCACCTTGTTCTGTAGCTTGGTCTCGGGGATGAAAGACTCCTCCAGACCATTCTAGTCTCAACCCATCTCCATCTAGCGTTTCAGAAGGTAGCAGGTCGTACTATTCTTGTGTTCCCAGCAAGGGTGCACCATCATCTAGAGGGAGGTTTGATCCAGCTTATCCTGAGGGCCTGGGGCCATTCCGACAGTTGGGTTTTGTTTGCAGGGGTAGGACCATCAGTTTGAGGGATTTTCTGGAGGGTTATCATCATTCTACATTTGTCTGCAAATTGGGATGTCTTGGAGCCATAGGGGACGTCCTGTGATTCAGTAAAACTCAGATCTAGGGATATCTGCTTGAGAGCTGAGTCTGAAACTTCTCCCACGGGATTCTCATATCCCGATCTATATTCTTGGAGAGCTTCAAAGCATTTGGAGGCTTCCTTCATCAGGGTCGAACCAGCTAGGGTTTTAATCATCTAGTGGGGCACACCATTAAGTGGAGGAATTTAGATCTACAGGGTTTGAGAGTGGATTTGGGAATTTGGACATCTGGGTTGTCCTTACAGTTGCCTGATCTATCATTTGGCATATTTCTCGGAATGATTGGACACTTTTGGTAGTAGGGCCGAATTATTGAGGGCTTCAGCATTCTAGCAGGGCGTGGCACTTTCCAGCTTGGAGGTTGAGCATTAGTATGGCTCAGATCTACTTGATTCAGTCTTCATTGTATATCCATCCTTTGGAGGCTCATTTTTTTATTGTCGGGAGCATTTTGTAGAAGCTCATATCTATTGCTTGTATGACCATCTGAGGTTTATGCCAGATTGGCCATCTATTGTATTGATCTTACATTGCTCATAATAAAAAGGTCATATCTTTACTTGTGCTTCTACATATTGAATATATTGTGATCTTCATGTGTTGATGAATCTTGTATGCACTTAATAACTCAATAAATACCTGCACATCAATAGATCAGTAGTAGTTAGTGATTCCAAGAAAAAATTTGTCTTGGGATCATTACAGCCCCCTAGTAGGCCACACCGACTCCTTTATAAACGACTCCAAATTTTTTATCAAAATCATTGAAAAAGAAAAATTGAAACCTAAAGACATTCTCATAAGATTTGACGTAGTTTCCCTTTTGACAAAAATTCCACTAGATGAAGCTATCCAAGTGATAAAAGAAGTAATTGACCATGAAACAATGAAACTAACCGAGGTTTCTCTTCCCTCCACATTCTTCAGTTACCAATGGGAATTTTATGAACAGACTAGTCGGGTAGCAATGGGATATCCATTGTCCCCAATTGTTGGCAATATTTTTATGGAAAACTTTGAAAAAAGAGCCTTAGACTCCTACCCCCTAAAACCAACAAGATGGAAAAGGTTTGTCGATGATACAAATGTTCTCTAGCCCCATGTGAAAGAAGAACTTGACAAATTCTTCCAACAACTAAACAATATCTCAAACGACATAAAATTCAAAATGGAACTTGAGGAAAACAATAAAATACATTTTCTAGACGTTCTAATTAATAGGAAACATGATGGAAGCTTAGGGAACACCATTTATAGGAAGAATACCCACACAAAGAACTACCTACATGCAAACTCCGATCAACACCCCAACCAGGAACTAGGAGTCCTTGAAACCCTATCCACAAGAGCCATAAGAATCTCTGACAAGGAACATTTTGAAAAAGAAAAAGATCATCTCTCCAACATTTTCATAAACATTGGATATAATAAAAAATGCATTAAAAACACAATCAATAAAGCCAAAATGAACATAACACCCAAACCCCCTGATAACCAAACCCTTAATAACACCTCTTGCCTCCCTTTCATCCAAGGAGTAACAGACAAAATCGCCAGAGTCCTCAGCAGAAAAGAGATCAAGACCTCCTTCAAACCGCATGAAACCATCAAACAAAATATGCGATTCGTCAAAGATAAACTGGATCCGCACAAATGCAAATAAATTTACAAGATTGAATGCTCATGTGGTAAATGCTACATCGAAGAAAATGTGCACTCCTTTCAAATTAGAATTAAAGAACATGGAGCCGACATAAAGAATGAGCACATTCATACCTCAACCTTAGCAGAACACTCAGTGAAAACAAAACACCATGTACGCCTTGAAGAGACAAAAATTCTAGCAAAGGAAGATCACCTATTTAAACGTCGCATCAGGGAACCAATTGAAATTCAAAGAAAACTAAGCAACCTTAATAGAGATAATGGCCTAGAACTGAATGAAATATGGCTCCCCTTAATAAGAAGGAACAATAATTAAAACAATCAACTTTAGGAAAACCCTAATTTTTAAAATTAATAACAATTTTAATTCAATAAATCTAAAGAATTAAAGTTTTTTCTAAACACTAATTAATCATTACTTAAGATATTTACAAGTTAATTTAAAAAAAATAATAGTTTGAAAACAATATTAAAATACACAAACTTTTTAAAAGCCTTTTAAATAATAAACAACATAAAAATTAAAAAGAATTGATAAATCCAATAAAATAATAACGTTAAGAACTAATTATAAAATAAAAAATTGTAAAACTAAAAATAAAACATTATTTAAAAAATTAAAAAAACTTAATTAATTAAAGAATTAGGATTCCCGGCTGACATTGTAGCTCTCCTCCATCCATTTAGCATTTATAGGAATCGTCCCTCTTAATCATAACCTAGGCTTCTTGTCTTGAAGATGGATCTTGATATGGATCTGAAATGTCGACAATCCATCAACGAAATTGTGTTTTTTCTGAACTTAACCGAATATCCAAACTTTTTATCGTATACAGTCTTTTTGAATCATATAATTTTCCTATGTATTTCTTGAAGTTTGATTAATGCTAGCATTAGTTCGAATGATTGTATTAGCATTTTCTACTAGCTGAATATATCCCTAAGTTTTTATTTATACTAATCATATTGAAATGTTTAGATATCCAAGCTTTATAGTGATCGATAATTCCAAAGTTTATAATGTCCTTGCTGCATGTATTTGTATCGAAATGTATTGACACTTTTTTTGAGGTGCTAGAATAGGCATGATAGCTTAAATGTTTACATGACGCAAGGTCCTCCAAAAAGCCTAACAACTTAAATGTTTGCATACCGTGAGGTCCTTAGACAACCTGGCAGACTTAAATGTTTATCTAAATATGCTTCTCGGAGTACATTTTTCCTCGAAATTTTCCATACAATGTTGCAGTGATTTTTTACAATATTGTTGTCCACCGCCAGTTGAATAGGCATTGTATATTTCATTCTTCTTCTAGCCTTGCAATGCAATTTCATCATCGTTGAAGCTACATACATTGTTTATGTTGGATCATGTTGTCATTGATGCCAATGGTTTGATTGATTGATGTCAAGTGATTGGTTGATTGTTGATTTCTGTAATGTAATATGTATTGTCCTTGATGATAATGCATAGATGAAGATGGATCAATGAGTTTTCATTGATATGATGAATATGGATCAATGAGTTTTCATTGATACATGATGAAGATGGATCGATGTGGTTTCATTGGTATATGATGCATTGTTGGAAAAATGTATATATGACTCATTATTGTCTTATCATGATTGATAAGGTGCACAAATGGATGAAAACCAAAGTGGTCCTCTTATGGTGAAATCCCTCATGGGAAGACACTTTGCGGATTAAGTTATTCTAGAAGAATGGTTACAAGACCCATGCTCTCATTATTGTCTTATTAGGATTGATAAGGTGCACAAATGGATGAATTCCAAAGTGGTCCCCTTCTGGTGAAAGCCCTCATGGGAAGACGCTTTGCAGATTGAGTTATCCTAGAAGAATGGTTGGAGGACCCATTTTTTGTATGTGGAATAATGATATGAATATCAAGGAAATTGTTGGTGAAACTATCCTAGATGGATAGTGATTGTCATGCCATTTTCGGTGGCATGTGGAATGTCACATAACTCCTCATGGTTTAAGAGTTATGGCCTTACGAAGATGAAGGACCCCCATATGAAGGCATGAAACCCCCAAGGTCAAAGAAGTCAAAGTGACCTAAAAGAAGAAATCATTATTTAAATGATAAAGTAAAGTGACAAAGTCAAGAAGGATTATTTAAATAATAAAGTGAAGTGACAAAATCAAAGAAGATTATTTAAATGATAAAGTGAGGTGACAATGTCAAGGAGGATTATTTAAATGATAAAGTAATGGAGAACTTTCTAATTATGGAAAGTGGTTAACCCTAAAATTGAGGAAAATAGGTTAAGTGACCTATAAATGGGTTAAGTGACCTAGAAATAGGTTGAGTGACCTAGAAGATGGAGAGTATAAATAAGAGGCAATGATCTCTCATTTCAGATCACACTTGAGAATATTTAAGATATATAGGTGACTGAGGTAACCAAAGGGTATATAAACCGAATTTTAGAGGGAAGGTGAAGAAAAGAGGGTCGGAATTGAAGGGAGGATAATTTTTTTTCATGATGCTTTCTAAGGTATGTTATTTACAAGTCATCTCACCATTTTCACAAAAACTATTTTTCTATAATGATTTAGACCGTGATATTGATATGACATTGAGGAAATATATCCAAGTATCTATGGTAAATAATTCAGCTTGTGGGTTGTTATATTTTTGGAGATACACTCTGTGGAAAATAGGGTTTGTGGCTAGTCCTGAAACTAGTCTAAAACATGTGTTTCGGGTAAAAACGTCATAGCTTCTTCATAACAGATCCAAATTCAGTGAGAAATTTTTTTTTAGTTAGAGTACAATCTGTAGTATGTTGTGTAACAGTTTCATATCTAGTAAGCAAATATTCCATGCAGGGCACACTCTACAATGTTTCTCTCTAGAATAATCCAGAATTCAGCAAGGTATGCCATTTCTGCTATAACTCATTTTCTGAGAGGTTCCAAGTAGTGACACCTGGAGGAATTGCATAAAAAACAATGACAATTTTTTTGTATCAGTTTCATATCTTTATTCATTACAGGTACAAAGTTATGATTATTTCAAGTTAGGGTTGTTGACTAATCCAAAACTAATCATGGTTGAGACAAGCAGTTGATGAGTTGGCACATACATGAGGTGTATAGTTGATATTGTTGGTACATATTGACAAGTCATTGTTGATGAGTAGTTGATGCATTATTGGTATATACTTGATACATGGTTGGATACACTTTTTTATGGTACATCTTGATTAGAGGTTGGTGCATGGTTGATGCACTTGTTTATGGTACAAATTGAAATATGTTGAGTATTTTTTCCTCATCTCAGTTGGTGTTGAGAATGTAAGATGAGTCTTGCATATAGAGTTGGTTCTCTTGTAGAGTTTTACTCTATTTATTTGTTGCTGAAAAACCCCTGGATTGAAGTCCATAATAAAAAGAAAAATTGTACATACATCTTGTGTTCCTTGTGTTCCTTGTAGAGATGATTTGTTGATGACATATTGTTGATATATGTTGTTGATATATATTCACATGTAACTGATTATTAATGAAAACAATGAGTAATGAGTAAATTTTGAATGCTAACTAATGAGTTTTGTGTAAGAGGAAAGTTTTGGGAAAAAGATCCCCACACTCATTCACCCCCCCTCTAAGTGTGGTAGGTGTGTACAACAATTGGTATTAGAGTGGGAATTCACTACATGCCTTAACAAGCTTATAGGATATCCATAGACACACAAATGGATGATGAAATACCAATCCTTGATGAGGAAAACTATTTTACTTGGAGAATAGATATGAGAGTGTATTTGAAGACAATGGGAGCAGCTATTTGGAAGGCAGCCATTGGTGGATCAGTTCCATTGAAGAACAAGTCAAAGTTTGTAGCTCAAAGGGAAGGAAAGAAGAATAATGCATTGGCTCTTAAGACCATTCTTAGTGGACTCTCAAGCCCTCTCAAAGAAATAATGGAACAATGCACTTCCACCAAGGATCTAAGGGTAAAGCTAGAGGAGACATATCAAAGCAAGAAGGAGAAGGAAGATATTGAAGACCACTCCATCAAGATTATCAAAGGTAAAGAATCTCCAAAAACTCTTGATTATATTATTTCTAAATGTGATCTTGAAAACATTTCAAATGAAGACAAAGAATCAAGTGATAATGGTAGCACAAAGGAAATCAAAGAATCATGTGATGATGTTGACAAAAAAGAAGATCTTGAAAGTAATTCAAATAAAGGTAAAGACTCCTCAAAGACCCTTGATTGCAATGATTCAAAATGTGATGATGTTGAATATTTCTCAAGTGAAGAAGAAGATCTAGAAATAGTTGGTGTAAAGTTTGATGGTAGTTGTCCCATGGAAAGAATAGAAGAAGATCTATTAGAATTTCAAAAGGAATTTGAAGAGGGTTTATATAGATATAATAGTGATCATTATTATATAGACTATAAATATCTTTCGGATAACACTAAGAAGTATGTTAGGAGGGGTCAAAGGCACATATTGAAGTTAAAAGAAATGCTCAAAGAACTAGAAGAAAGTAGTAAGACTCAATTAGAAGAAAAGGAAGAAGAGATCACAAGACTAAAGAATTAAAAAGAAGATATGAAGGTAGATGATGAGATTAGCAAAAGTTTTGAAGCTATTGTCTATCTCAAGACCCAAATTGAAGAAGCCAAAAGGGTAGAGGAACTATTGACGGATCAAATAAATGAAAAGGAAGAGTCATGTCATAAGTTAGAAGATGAAGTTGATGACCTTAGAAAGAAGGTAGAGAAGTCAAACAAATTCTTGAATAGCTCAAGAATCTTGGATGAGATCTTGGAAAGTCAAATATCACCATGTAATAAATCAAGACTTGGATACAAATAAGAAACTACATATGTTGAAGCAAGAACCTCAAAGAAGCATGAGGTAAGTCCATCAAAGAAAGAAGAGAATGTTGCAAAGAAACCATCTACACAAGGCAAGGAAAATTTCAAAACAACAAAGCAAGGAAGACATTAAGAAGCCATATTTGGGAATTGCTATTCATGTAATGGATATGGTCACAAAGCTTTTGAATGTAGATCTTATGAAAGGAGATATAATGGAATATTTTATAACACCATGAGGTGTTGGAGATGTGATTAAGTAGGACACATTATTGTTCACTGTAATTCCATGAGATGCTACATTTGTAGTAGATTAGGCAACAAATCCCAACAGTTCTGTAACGCAAGAAGAAATTCCATGATGAGGAATTCAAATGGCATGGCTAGGAGAAGGAATGAAGCTAGAAAGGGAGACATATTTGAAAATATGGATGCTCAGAGCTCAAGTTCTGAGTAGCAGGGACATATACAGAAGTTTGTAAAGAAGTCAGAGAAGCCAGAACATAATGAAAGACTAAAGGGAAGCTCAAATGTGTCATCTATTAAGGCATACACGGGTGACAGTGGTATCAGTCACATACATACGTAGGCTGGCCTTGTATAGGTTGCGTACATATGTGATTTGTTGTGCAACAGGTTGTGTATATGTGGTGAATCCTAAGGAAAAGGGCTATGCACAAGGATTGCAGTTTGATGTGTTGGTATAACTCTGTGATGAAGGGTCTGACATGGTTTATTGCAGGTTATCACACTGTTTGCTGTAGGTTTTCATGAGTCTATATTGGGTTATATGATGATGATGTTAGCTAGAGATGTCATTGATCTATTGAATCATACTATTAGTACATTGGTAGAGGAACCTACTAGAAGTTGTGATTGGCACATTTTTTATGGTGGACTTGGCATACATGTATGAGGATTCATCTTGTTGTAGTATTGGTGCATGGTTGGCATACTTGCTTGGTACAAGTAGTGATACATGTTGATGTACATGTTTGCTATATGTTTGGATGATGAGTACTTGGCTAAAAGTACAACATTGGTATTACTTGATTAGCATATATTTTGGTACATGAGACATTTGATGATTGAGGCACTTGGTTCATGATAGAGACATATCATGAGTGATATGACACTTGTTTGGCATATTGATGGATGCACATGGCTGGCATATTGGTAGATGCACATGTTGCCATGTTGATAGAGACATATGGTTGATACATTCCATGGATAATATATTTTGGCACTTTATATGATGTTGATGTGCATGGTTGATGTACATAGTTGTTGTGCATGATGAACACACATTTTGGTATAGGATGTGCTTGGTCTATATTTTGCTCATGATTCTTTATTTCATTGTTGACATATATTTTGCTTCATGATGCTTGGTATAGCATGAGTTTGATGCATGAATAGGTCCAAGGATCGTTATATGGTAGCACATTGTTCATCTCGTAGAGAAGATAGGGGAGACACACACATAGGGGGATTCATTCTTCTTCCCCTGATTCTAGGAGGAGATATTTATCAGATGCATACCTAGAAAAGAGCCCTGTATTTGAAGAAAGAGCACAGAGGCATCATTCCAGGAGGAGTGATGGTCACAGGGGGAGTATGTTCGATGTATTTTCAGCATTACATCAGAGTGATATCCCTTGTTCAAAAGGGGAGATAATATTCAGAGGAAGATCAAAGGCACTTAGACAGGGGGAGCATCCCCAAGGAAAGTTCAAGTAGGGGGAGTATCCCCAAGAGGAAAATGACCCTTTTCCATTGATGTCAAAGGCAGAGAGATAGTCACATTGATTTGTTTGATGATTGTTGATTGGGAGAGATAGTGACATTTGGGAGAGATAGTCACATTGACTATTGATGTAGAGAATGCCTTATCTACATGTTGACATTGATAATTGGTAATTGGTGTTGACATCAGTATTGGTATTGCCATCAATGCCAAAGGGGGAGATTGTTGGACCATGTTTTCATTGATGTCAATGGTTTGATTGATTGATGTCAAGTGATTGATTGATTGATGATTGATGTAATTTAATATGTATTTTCCTTGATGATAATGCATAGATGAAGATGGATCAATGAGTTTTCATTTATATTATGAAGATGGATCAATGAGTTGTCATTGATACATGATGTAGATGGATCGATGTGGTTTCATTGGCATATGATGCATTGTTGGAAAAATGTATAGATGACTCATGATTGATAAGGTTAAGAAATGGATGAACTCCAAAGTGGTCCCCTTATGATGAAAGCCCTCATAGGAAGACGCTTTGAAAATTGAGTTATCCTAGAAGAATGGTTGGAGGACCCATGCTCTCATTATTGTCTTATCATGATTGATAAGGTGCACAAATGGATGAACTAAAAAGTGGTCCCCTTATGGTGAAAGCCCTCATGGGAAGAAGATTTTTGGATTGAGTTATCCTAGAAGAATGGCTGGAGGACCCATTCTTGTATGTGGAATAATGAGATGAAGATCAAAGAAATTGTTGGTGAAACTATCCTAGATGGATAGTGTTTGTCATGAAATTTCTGGTGGTATGTGGATAGTCACATAACTCCTCATGGTTTGAGAGGTATGGCCTTACGAATATGAAGGACCCCCATATGAAGGTTTGAAGCCCCCAAGGTCAAATAAGTCAAAGTGACCTAAAAGAATATATCATTATTTAAATGATAAAGTAAAGTGACAAAGTCAAGAAGGATGATTTAAATAATAAAGTGAAGTGACAAAATCAAAGAAGATTATTTAAATGATAAAGTGAGGTGACAAAGTCAAGGAGGAATATTTAAATGATAAAGTAATGGAGAACTTTCTAATTATGGAAAGTAGTTAACCCTAAAAATGAGGAAAATAGGTTAAGTGACCTAGAAATGGGTTGAGTGACCCAGAAGATGGAGAGTATGAATAAGAGACAAGGATCTCTCATTTTAGATCACACTTGAGGATATTGAATATCTATAGGTGGCTGAGGTAACCAAAGTATATCTAAGCCGAATTTCAGAGGGAAGGTGAAGAAAAGAGGGCTGGAATTCAAGGGAGGATAAATTATTTTCATGATGTTTTCTAAGGTATGTTATTTACAAGGCATCTCACCATTTTCGCAATACTTTTTTTTCTATAATGATTCAAACTGTGATATTGATATGACATTGAGGAAACATATCCAAGTATTTGTGGTAAAAAATTTAGCTTATGGTCCGCTGTATTTTTGGAGATACACTCCGTGGAAAATAGGGTTTGTCGCTAGTCCTGAAACTAGTCTAAAATAGGTGTTTCAGGTAAAAACATCATAAATTCTTCATAATAGATTCAAATTCAGTGAGACAAATTGTGTTGGTTAGAGTACAATCTGAAATATGTGTTTTAATAGTTTCAGATATATTCAACAAATATTTTGTGTGGGGCATTCTCTACAAGTTCTCTCTATAGAATAAGCCAAAATTCAAAAAGGTATGCCATTTTTCTTATAAATCCTTTTCTGATAGGTTCTAAGAAGTGACACCTGGAGGAATTGCATAAAACACAATGAATAACATTGTGTATCAGTTTCATATCTTTATTCATTACAGGTACAAAGTTATAATTATTTCAATTTAGGGCTGTTGACTAATCCAAAACTAATCATGGTTGAGACAAGCAGTTGATGAGTTGGCACATACATGAGGTGTATAGTTGATGATGTTGGTACATATTGATAAGTCATTCTTTATGAGTAGTTTACACATGATTGGGATATACTTGGTACATGGTTGGATGGACTTGTTTATGGTACAGGTTGATTACAGGTTGTTTGGCACAGGTTGGTGCATGGTTGATGCACTTGTTTATGGTACAGATTGATATCTGTTGATGATTGTTTCCTCATCTTAGTTGGTGCTGAGAATGTAAGCTGACTCTTTCATATAGAGTTGGTGCTCTTGTAGATTTGTACTCTATTCAGTTGTTGCTGAAAAACCCCCGGATTGAAGTCCATAATAAAAAGAAAAATTGTACATACATCTTGTGTTCCTTGTGTTCCTTGTGGAGATGATTTGTTGATGATATATTGTTGA
>ML779024.1:255269-267445 GCA_009831015.1 Picea engelmannii | reverse complement strand
AAAGGCACAGTTCCACTCTTGCGACACTCTCTGAGCCGTATCAGTAGTCTCGGGCTGTTTAAAGGCACAGTTCCACTACTGCGACTCTACTGTTGGATTCTTTCATTCTGGGACAGTACTGTGCCTAACCCCTGGTGTCTTTTATGCTTACAGTTGCTAATTGCATGCCTTGTGTCCAGGGCCGTTTATTTCTTGTTGTCACTATGATATGTCGTGTCGTCTTGACTATGTTCGTCTTACTTGCGCCTTGTTGGTTTGAGTGGTGATGTAGGGTCGAGGGGGTTGTTTCTTCTACACGCGCGCACACACTTTAACAACAACAAAAAAAAATTTGCACCTGTTGTCAGGGTAGTTGTCCTTAGCTAGGAAGGTTGTTACATAAACAATGGTAATCTTGAGCCCGCCAGCCCTAGACTCCATCTGTCAATTTGTATAT
The DNA here is from genome assembly GCA_009831015.1 of Picea engelmannii. Lineage (NCBI taxonomy): Eukaryota > Viridiplantae > Streptophyta > Pinopsida > Pinales > Pinaceae > Picea > Picea engelmannii. The sequence continues at coordinate 267,009 of ML779024.1, read as the reverse complement.
AGTGGAACTCTGAGTGTTGTTTGGAGGACACAAAAAAATAAAAGTGCAATGTTGAACCAGCCAAGCCGTAGGTCCTCTTGTCAATTTGTATATCGCGGAAGTCTAGGTGTTATTTGTAGGGCACGAAACAATAAAGGACCAATTTTGAGTCTACCAACCTGAGAACCCGCGATCCAAAAAGTGGCCAAGTATGGAATGTGCGATCTGTACATGCTCTATAAAAATCTCATGTCCATAATTTATAAGAGTACACACTTAGTATGTATTACTTGTTTTTTGGAAAACTTATAGGTGCGGAAGTTGGCGGATTCATGACTTCAGATTTCACTTAATTTATATCACCAGCCCGATCGACAACTTCCCTGTTTGATATTGTAATAAACCAATATAAATTGGCCCAAGTCCAATTGTTCTATCACATCAACACAAGGCCCTTAAAAATCAAATAGCCCACAAGTCCTGTTGTCAATTTGTATATCGTGGAACTCTGGGTGCTATTTGTAGGGCACGGAACAACAGAGGTCCAATTTTAAGCCCACCAGCCCGAGAACCCTTGATCAAAATAGTGGCTAAGTATGGAATGAGGGATCCATACATGCTCTATAAAATCTCATGTCCATAGTTTATAAAAGTACATATTTAGTATGTATTACTTGTTTCTTCTGAATGTTGTTTGGAAGACACGGAACAATAAAAGTGCAATGTTGAGCGAGCCAATCCACAAGTTTTCCTATCAATTTGTATATCATGGGACTATGGGTGCTATTTGTAGGATATAGAGCAATAGAGGCCCAGTTTTGATCCCGCCGGACCGAGAACTCGTGATCCAAAAAGTGGCCAAGTATGGAATGTGGGATCCGTACATGCTCTATAAAAACCTCTTGTCCATACCTTTTAAGAGTACATACTTAGTATGTAATACTCATTTTTTGGAAAACTTATAGCTACAGAAGTTGGCGGATTCATGGCTTCATATTTCAATTAATTTTATATCACCTACCCAGTTGACTGCTTCTCCGTTTGATATTGTAATAAAAGAATATAAAATGGCCCAAGTCCAATTGTGTTATTACATTAACACAAATCCCTTAAAATTCAAATAGTCTGCAAGTCCGCTTGTTAATTTGTATATCGCAGAACTTTGGGTGCTATTTGTAGGGCATGGAACAACAGAGGCCCAATTTTCAGCCCGCCAACTCGAGAACCCACGATCCAAAAAGTGGCTAAGTATGGAATGAGGGATTCGTACATGCTCTATAAAATCTCTTGCCCATACTTTATAAAAGTACATATTTAGCATGTTTAACTAGTTTGTTGGCAAAATTTCTAGGTGCGGAACTTGAGTGATACACGTGTTCATATTTCCACACATTTTTATATCACCAGCCCGACCAACCTCTTTCCTGTTTCATATTATACAAAAATTTTGGCACACATGTTTCCAAATATGCGTGTTTTTCATTGAAATAAGATATTTAACATCCTTTAATAATTTTATGTAATTAAATTGTACAATATCAATATTTAATATTAATACTTTAGTATTGAAAATAATGTTTTTAGGTAGTGTTATATAGTTGATAGGGATCACCATCTGTAAACAATTGCAAGCTCGAGCCCGCCAGCCCTAGAGTCCATCTGTCAATTTGTATATGGTGGAACTCTGAGCGCTGTTTGAAGGACACAGAACAATAGAAATGCAATGTTGAGCTAGCCAACCCACAAGTCCGCCTGCCAATTTGTATATCGCCAAACTCTTGGCTGCTATTTGTAGCTCACGGAACAATAGAGGCCCAATTTTGAGCCCACTAGCCCGAGAACCTGTGATCGAAAGATTGGTGTAAGTATGGAATGTGGGATTAGTACATGCTCTATAAAATCCCATGTCTGTACTTTCTTAAAGTACATATTATGTATTACTCATTTTTCCAGAAAATTTCTTGGTAAGGATGTTGGTGGATTCATGTATTCAGATTTCACTTACTTTTACATCACCAGTCAGACCGACCGCTTCCCCATTTCATATTGTATAAACCTTCTTGTCTAATTAAATTGTAAAATATGAATATTTAATATTAATAATCTAGTATTAGAAATAATGTCTTTAGATAATGTTAAATAGTTAATAGGGATTACCATTCGTAAACAATCACACTCTTGAGGACACCAGCCCTGGAGTCCATCTGTCAATTTGTATATCGAAGAACTCCGAGTGTTGTTTGTATGATACAAAACAAAAGGAGTGCAATGTTGATCAAGCTAGCCCACAGGTCCCCTTGCCAATTTGTATATCATGGAATTTTGGATGCTATTTGTAGGCCATAGAACAATAGAGGCTCAATTTTAAGCCCGCCAACCCGAGAACCCGCGATAAAAAAAGTGGCTAAGTATGGAATGCGAGATTCATACATGCTCTATAACATCTCATGTTCATACTTTATAGTACATATTTAGTGTGTATTACTCATTTTTTGGAAAATTTCTAGTTTCCCTTTTCTCTCTGCTTTCCCTTTATTTACTTACTTGTTTTTCAAAAAATGTCTAGGTGCGGGATTTGGCAGATTCACGTCTTCAAATTTCCATTGTTACTTTTATATCACCAGCCCGACCAACCGCTTCCCCATTTCATATTGAAAAACTTTTTGAATGATGGGTTCCTGCATAGGCGAGTTTAACATTGCGTTTCCATTGTTCCGCCGCCTGCAACTAGCACCCGGACTTCCATGATTTAGAAATTAGCAAACAAATCCCCATTCATCTTGTATGCTTTTTCTTTCTATTTACTTGGTCCTTTTTCCCAATGTCTCATGCTTTTATATAGAGAACCAAAAGTTCAACAATATACAAATTTCTCTCTCGCCATTGTGCTTCCATTGTTCCCCTATGCACAAACGACAGTCGAAATTCCGCGACATACAAATTTAGAGCTGATATCTGTCACTGAGATGCAATATGACCATCAGCCTATCACGTTTCCCGGGTATATATTCTTCCCTTTTTCTTTTGTAACCCGCCCGATAGCTTTCCATACTTTGGGCATTTCTTGGAATCAGTTTTTCATGTTGGTGAGCGCACGAAATGTGCAATGCTTCATCGCAATTCGCCATCACCGCTACCTTCGTACTTGTTTCCAAATATGCAATAATTTAGCTTTAATGCTAGTAGTTCATCCTATAGGAACTGTTAAGATTGTCATTAATGTCCAGAAGGCCAAAGAACATTTGTCATTACTACAAATTAAACCAAGATTTGGGTAGATGTTATCCTTTCCAAATATTCATTTCAAACATGATGCAATCTGTTTTTTTGCACCGGTGGGTTGGCACCTTTAAGAAATTTCTAATTCTTAATCTCTCTTCGTCATCACCGCGACCTTCACACTTTTTTCTAAATATGCAATTAGTGAGATTTAATGGTAAAAACTCATTCCACACAAATCCTAGAGATTGTCCTTGATCAACGAAAGGCTCAAGGAGATATTACATTGATACACATAAAACCATAATTTGCAGAGGGTTATATTATCCCTCCCTAATTTTCATTTAAAACATCGTCTCGAGAAAACGAAAATTCTTGTTAACTTCTGGTAGTAGTTCTATCCAGATATAGTAAACACATTCAAGCATAATGGCCAGAGGTTCAACTATTCCAGGGCATATTCTTACTCCTCATCTCCCTCCACCCAGGAGAAAAAAATGATATGGTCCCTTGGTACACTGAGAGATATATTTCAAGCCAAAGAATTCCAAGGCAACCTTGCATGTTCAGAGAACCTGCCCAGTTGCATTGATGGCTGGTGCAGAGGTTGATGTCATGGATTCTGAGACAAAAGAAGATGATCTTATGGACAATCATACATAAATGGATGATGGCAATGCAAAGATTGTTCCCACTACTGCAACCAAATTGAAATCAAGCATAACCGGTAGAACTTCCCATCTCAGTGATGGAGGTCCTGAAAACACCAAAAGGAGTTTCGGAAAATAAAATGATGTTGAACACAATAGCTTCTTTGCATCGCGAAAGTAGGAATTCCAGAGGTCCAAATTAGTTTGTTCTGGGTGGAAGAGTTTCATTGTAAAGAAATGATATGTTGATGCTCCTAGAGATATATTTCAAGACAAAACATTATTCACTTGCGGGACTACTGTCCTTTTCTCTAGATATACAATTAAAATCTTCGGGAATCAGGTCTAGATCCCTCACTACTGCAAGGCATATTTCTACTAGTCATCTCCTTCCACCCAGAATAGACTAATTTAGGCCTTTGGAATTGCATGTGCGACCTGTGTCCCTGAATTTTTTTCGACTATGTAGAGGTAGTTTCTAGTTGTGTCCAAAGTTTTAGTAAAGGGATATTCCATTTTCCCAGCAACGTTTTTCATGTTCTTCCTCACAGGAAGCTTCTGAAAACTATCAATTTTACCACAGGATGATTCATCGAGCAGAAAACTGCAAGGATCCTACATACTACGGATCTCATGCCTCTGTTTGTGGTACATATGTTCAATTTTTTGGCCCAAATAACTGGGTCCAATTTCTAAGGATAGATTTACAATACTTGGTGTTTTTTATTTTTTTTAAAAGGATTTCCTATTAAAAATATTTTCCTTGGAGTCTTGGTTGTTGCTTCGTTTCTAGATTTAACGCCTGTTCTCATTGGCATGGTTCGGTGGTCTCGTAGTTATTCAATATTGTGTTTACTTAGGGTATTTTTTCTAAGATGGAACATCTAACAATTATATGACAATGTATTGTGTCAATCCACCATCTTTTTATGCAAACAAAAATGGATTACACAGAGTTTCAAGCCAATGTTTAATTCTATTCGTAATGCAGATAGAACATAGCAATGCCAATGTACAATCTTGCAACAAAATCATCATTCTTGTTTCTAGACATACAGTTATTAAGTTTTAATGCTAACAACCCATAATGCAATTATTTTAATACTTAAGTTAATATGTTACCGTCATGGAAGAATGTATCAAGAACACACTTACACCCACACGTTCCAATAAAATCTAATCTTCAACAAAGCATTTGCTGGAAATTAGTAGAAAATGAAGTTTAATACTTAAGTTAATATGTTACAGTCATGGAATAATGTATCAAGAACATACTTACACTCACATGTTGCAATAAAATCTAATATTCAACAATGAATTTGCTGACAATTAGTAGAAAATGATGGTTTTGCAAAAATGGCGCTTCTTTGAAACCAATTTGCGCTTACGAAAACTTCCCTCCGCATTTCTATTTTCCCACTCTTTTATCCCCTGTAGTTTCTCTTCCTGGTTACTTAATCATTTCTTTCCAAAAATACCTTTCTGAGCGGCTTGGCAGATTCACGCGTTTCCACCGAGTGCTTCCCCTTTCTTTAAATTGGCCCTCTATTGTTTTGTGTCCTACAAGTAGCACCCAATGTTACGCGATATACAAATTGAAAGGCGGACTTGTGCACTGGCTAGCTCAACATTGCACTTCTATTTTTTCGTGACCTGCAAACAACATTTAGAGCTCCGCGATATACAAATTGACACATGGGCTCCAGGGCTAGCAGGCTCAATATTGCCATTGTTTATGGATGGAAAAGTGCTAAAACGAGCCATACCACATTTGCGCCATAGAAGCTATATTAAAGGGAAAATAATTTTCTCTATAGTTTTCTATCCTACAAACAACACCCATAGTTTCACACTATACAAATTGACAACCGCACTTGTGGGTTGGTTGGCTAAAAAAATGAATCGGAGTTCTGTGATATACAAATTGACAGACGAAGCATACAACCAAAAACCAAGTAAACTCGCAGATCGTATTCCTAGTCTCTTTTTTCTATGCCCACGAACTTCGCACTTCTTTCAAAGTATATATCTTCGCGGGAAAATAGGATATCTATTACAGCTGTGAATATATTGGTCCTTCTTTTCCGTCTTCTATACTTGGCCAAATATCCGTTACTCTTATCCTTGAACTTTATCTTTCTCGTCACTTATTCATTTTTTCGAAAATGTATGGTTGCGCACATGGATGGACTTGCGGGTTCATGCTTGCATTCGTGCTCTTATATTATGACACCGATCAATCTCTTCCCCATTCCATACCTAGACACTTCTCCGATTGTGGATTCCCAGTAAGAGGGATATTGGACTTCTACTGTTGCATGACCTGCGAACAGTACCATCACTTCTATGATATACAAATTTGTTACAAATGTGAAATTCCATACCTAGACACTTCTCCGATCGTGAATTCCTAGTAGGCAGGCTCTAGATTGGACTTATATTGTTCCATGACCTACAAACAGTACCATCACTTCCATGATATACAAATTTATAACTGGACTAAGATGATACCCTCTTTCGTATTATGGTCTACCTATCATGCACTGAAAACTTCCGAGAAATACAATTTAACAGTCGAGTCCTGGCGTCTTCTGTGGAACTATTGTCACCCCATTTTGAAGCCCATCTGTCCACTTTCCATACTTGTCATTTTTTTGAATTTCTTTGGCGGATCGTCGGTTTGGAGGGTTCAAGAAATATTTAGTTCCTAGTCATTGTTTCCTGTGCCCGCACCCCTTTTCTATTAGCAATTAGCAATTATATATAAGATCATTTCTCTAGGCATGCAATTAGAAAGCTCTAATTTCAAACATCATGGAATTTCATTTGTGGGTCGTTGGGTTGGTCTGTTCACGAAAACTTCAATCCTCTCTTGTGAGAACGAGTGTGCTCGACTGTTTCCCTATTTCATACTTAGATAGTTTCCCAAAATTCCACAAATATACAAACTGGCCGCTAAACTGCCCCATCATGATCTCTTCCATTTTACACGTTTTGCAGTAAAAAATTCTGATACATAAAATTTGACCATGGAACACTCGCCTCTCTTGAGTATCCCTGTAACCCTTTTTTGAATACTGTCAGACCACTTTTCAAACCTTGTCATTCTTTCCTTGCTCTCCCCTGTCTCCGTGACCTTCTCACTTGTCTATAATAAAAGAAAAAAAATTGTTTTATATATATGTATATACATATCTTGTTTCTAAATATGCAATTACTGACATTTAATTCTAACAACTCATCATGCAGGAATCATATAGATTGTCATTGATGAGCGAAAGGATCAAGGAGATCTCTTATTAATGCACATTAAACCAAGATTTGTAGGGGGTTATATTATCCCTTCCAAGTGTTGATCTCAAAATCATGAAATGTTGTTTGCACGTTGTCGCCTTGCCACATTCAGGAAACCTCCAATCCTTAATTTCTCTTCCTCATACCCACCACCTTCACATTTCTAAATATGCAATAAGTAAGCTTTACTGCTAACAGTTCATCATGCACCACCCATACAGATTGCCATTAATCAATGAAAGGCTCGAGGAGCTTTCCCATTCATAAGAATTTAACCAAGATTTAGAGGAGAGTTACATTATCCTCTCTAACTGTTCATTTCAACCATCATCTAGAGAAAAACAACGTTCTCATAAACTTATGGCATCAGCTCGACAAAAGTTCTACGGAGATATAGTGAACATGTTTGGGTGCGAGGACCAGAACTTCTAGTGGTCCAAGGCATATTCTTATTACTCAACCTCTGCCGCAAAGAACCAAGTAATTTGGACCTCTAGGATTGCTCGTGCAGGCTATGTCCCTGAGTCTTTTGACTTTAAGGACCTGGTCTCTTGGTGCACCGATAAATTTATTTCAGAAAAAATAATTATTCCACTGTGGGGTCGCTCTTATGTTTCTGTGTCACCTCAGGTATTCCGCCAAATGTTAATATTGTCGGAGCTAACATTGACGTTCAAAGGATAATATTGCAAATAGTTCCTAGCAAAGCATAATAACGGGTTGGACCTCTTGCCCCATTTATTGCAAAACCCACTTCTAGTTCCTGGAGATATTACAAGCTTATAGGTTAGTTCATTTAGAAATCCATTTTCACGAAATTGCATGGTTGTTTACAAGAATAATGGGACATGAGTCCACAACAACGGTTTCCTGAATGGCTCTTTATATTTTGTATTTCACAGTCAACGAACAAACCATTTTTTATTGGGGCAAGTTAATTTCCCATGAAATCTGTTCCCAATTGTCAAGCTTCAAAAGGGAAAATAAATTTTATATGTCTTCCTACTTAGTCTTTGAGATATCTCATTCCTATCGGTTTCCACAATTGTTTCTGTCCAAGAATGTCAACTGGGAATTTGACCCACTAATGTTCTGGTACTAGGCCTTTTGGAAGCACAAGTCTTCCCACTATTTTTATGAGGTTTTTAATGGCTTCATGTCTGTTTTTAAATTTTTTCTATTAGGAGAAGATGCTCCTCGCATATCTGAATAGGCAACCAATTTTTTGGACAAGAAGGGGACACTTGAACATTTTAATAATTACATTGTCATAAGAATTTTTGTCTCCACAAAAAAACCTGCTCTCCTTCCATGTCACATTACGGACATAATGTTTGTTGCAGAAGTAGCACGAAAATACAAATACTGGTTGCATCTGTTGCAAAAGAAGAGAAACAAATAGTTCATTCCTCTTCCTTGGAGAGTAGGTGAGTTCATGTTGAAAACTGTCAACAAAATTGAGGAATTTGCATCGCATTCTAGCATCTCCAACCTGAGATATGATGAAATCATAAGAGGGTTCAACCCCTATAATATTTTTAGACAAAATTTACAAACACTTGGCCTTGACAATTGTTTTATCAAAAAATACCTGCCCTAAAACATAAACAATGATGGCAACGCTCCTTCCTCTGATCTCGACGACCTAGACACAGTGAAAAGTTGCACAAAATTGTACACGCAATAGGAGAAAGGCCCCAGTGACAAGAGTGTTCAATCAGAAAACATCACTCCAAAAAGTACGACATCCCAGAGTATCGCTCCAACAGCCCACCATAGAAAAAAATAAACTGAGATTTCTTTAAACAGAGGAGGAGATAATGACCCTCCTCACTCTAAAATTGATAGTTCTCACAATCTTCCAGTAGACAAGAAGAGAAAAAAAAATGTGGGACAGGACGAAGATTCAGAAATTAAGAGTGAGAACATGGAACATGACACTGATATGAATAGCATGCTCCACTACCTTAATCATCCCAGAGACGCCATCCACCATAGTCATCCAATGGACATATCCGTTACAAAATTTTTTCACAAAATTGAATCCTTCGTGTTCCAGAGCGTTGTTTTTGGTAGCCAGTCCAAAAAAATGATAATTGAGAAAAAAGATGTAAACAATAAGAAAGGAAAATCTCGTTCAGAGGTTGACCTTGCCAACATGCGACCATCCCAAATCTGTCAATTTCACAATGCAAGCAGAGATGCAATTCATGATTCCATTGGAGGCATCAAGGATGAGAATGCCAGACTGAAGGAACGGGTCAAGGAATTGGAAGAGGCTTTGATTATGCCATTGGCTGTTAATCCTTTGGCAATAGCCATGCCTGCCACCCTTGCAGCTAACATAAAAGCATCCTCCACCTTCCTCGCATCCTATAGAGGATATGTGGAGAATAATATCAAGAAAAGAATGGAACTGGTTATCGAGGCGTGGAAAACATCACAAACCATCACTTCCCTTGGAACTAGGGAACATAGTTTGGTCCAATATTTGCAGGCGGAGTTAAAAGATGAAGAAAATTTTTATTTAAAAATGGTCCTTCCTTTTGGCACCATTGTGAACAATATGATAGAAACAAAAAGAAGAGAACAAGATCTTCCATCCAAAAACCAGATCGGTCAATTGAATGCATGATGGAAAGAAAAAGTGAAGAACATGCATCTCATTGTTCAGTCATGTGAACAAGCCATATCGAAGAAAGATAAATTATTCACAAGGCTATCAAGAATAAACTTAGCCGGAAAACCAATGAGTTTCAAGACCCCAACTTAATTGCAAACTCCTTTCCCTTAACTAGGCAAGAGTTTGATAAATAGGTTGCTATGTTTAAGGCCTTGTCTCTAGAAAAGTTTTACAACATCCTTCGCTATGATCAAGCTCACGTCGATGAATGGCTAGTCAAATATTCAGTACAAAATGAGGAAATTGATCAGTTTCTATGTAATTTTTCTATCGATTTCTGGGAATTAGAAAACGATCTTTTCAACGAAAAAATTCGGAATGAGATCAATGTCTCCCCATTGAGAAGCTACATTGAAGAATGAGTCAAAAGGGAATTGATGCAGATCACCGACGAAAGGCAAAAGGCAGTTGCCAGGATTCCAGAAACCATCGACGACATCAATGAAACGGTAGTTATCGAAGACATAAATGAAATGGAAACCGCAAGCAAATAGCCAAAGGGATCATATGTACCCTCATTGTATGTCTAGTGATTGCATCCTTCTTTGTTTATCAACCCATTTATTCCACTTTTTAAAATAGAGATGTGTAGGCAAACACTTATACCTTTCAATTTATTTTTTTGCAGGTGTTGCACTCTATATTCTTTCTACAGTCTTGTTTCTTGTACATATTTCTATAATGGTATATGGGAGCCCCAATCCCAGTCTATATGACAAACGCAATGAAATTTGCATTTATATGTAACAAACTTTTATTTTTTTATATATTTCAAACTTTCCAGTAGTATGTAACAAACTTTTATTTTTTGACATATTTCAAATCAAATTGTTTTCTTATCTCCTTTTAAATTTGGGTCTTCATACATTTTTATCTTTCACCATTCTATATGAAAAATGCATTTAAATTTTTATATGTAACANNNTTTTATTTTTTATATATATTTCAAAATTTCTAGTAGTATGTAACAAACTTTCATTTTTTTACATATTTCAAATAAAACTATTTTCTTATCTCCTTTTAGATTTATGTAAAAAATAAATGGTGCTCTACATGCCAAGCGTATACATGTTGCACACAACATTTCCGTGATATACATTTCAAAATTTTCAGTAGTATGTAACAAACTTTTATTTTTTTACATATTTCAAATAAAATTGTTTTCTTATCTCCTTTTAAATTTATGTCTTCATAAATTTTTATCTTTGACCAGTCTATATAACAAATCCATTTAAACTTCCAAACTTTTTCTTCCACTGTGAAATTTTTTTTAGTTTGTTATATACTTCCAAAAAATAAATGGTGCTCTGCATGTCAGGCGTATACATGTTGCACACATGCATTTAAATTTCCAATTTTTTTCTTCCAGTGTGAACAAATTTGTAGTTTGTTATATACTTTCAAAAAATAAATGGTGCTCTACATGTCAAGCGTCATTTACGTATGCCCCATGTTCCTTCATATACATGTTGCACACAACATTTCCATGATATACACTTTGCACTGAACACTTCCGTCATTTACAATTCGACCCCATTTTCTACAATTTGCTTTGTAACCTCGTTGGCAGGGACTACACTGCCACACAACCTTGTTTCTTGTGTTTTTTGGTATTTACATTTTACATGTTAGAAGCATGTTTGGAAGGAGTAGGTTGTGCAATACCTGTAGGGGTGGTGGAAGATATAATGGAAAAATTCTTATTGATTAAGTTTTAACTAATGTCATATATGATATATATATTTTTTCCCCTAGGAGTTGTTGTAATCTTGAGAAATAAGTAAAAGTTGTAAAATATTTTGTGTATAGCTTTGGTATGTCAGTAAATACATATAAAACAAAAATTATGATCATCAAATCCAAGAAAATTTGTTCCATTAATTTTATATGTAACAATAACAAAATGAAAATTATT
>ML779024.1:233412-254888 GCA_009831015.1 Picea engelmannii | reverse complement strand
TAATTGTAATAAATCATGATTAATAATGATTGTATATCAACATGGAAATATTATTACCATGCCATGAACATTGTAAATGTATTATTTCTTAATTAAAGAAATCCAATAACTGATGATGGATGGAGCACTAGTACTAGCCATGACAGGGAGTAGTGAGGGGGGCATAGAGGGGGTTCATCATGCTAAGGAGTCCCAAGCCACCCTTGCTGAAGTATTTTGTGAATAATCAATTTATTCTCCTTTTCGTAAATTCAAATCAAATCAATTAATGAGAGGGGATGGTAGTTGAAAAACCAACCACCTACAATGAATATAGGTATGGAGGACTCGTTAGGACAACTAAATACTATCAACGAAGGGTGAAACAACTACCCACCTGAATTACCAAGATTGACCCCCAAGTACCATCTGATATAAGGAACATGAGAATAGATCGATAACTTTCTCAAGGGGAGAGTGGAAGAGACACATGAGTGTGTGCAAAGAAAGTGAGTATGGGAGAGACTTAGTGGAAGAGAATACATGAGTAGAGAAAAGAGACAGATCAAGAGAAATTGTATGGTTGGGAAAAGAACCCTGAACCCAACTCACGATGAGAGGGTTGCGATCTTGATGTGTGTGGAGAAATGGAAAGGACTCCCTTGTGTTGACATAAATTTAGTCAGGATGGAATCTGAGGAACCTTGTGGAGGCCCTAGGCATGATGGGTATGGAGGGTTTCAACCAACAATTGTTGTGAAGGAGAGTTCCCTTTATGCTGTCAACTTACTCTGAGATATTGATTATTTTCCCCTATGGGTACCATGTCCTAGCATTTGAAAAACGAACTAGTGCATATGAGCCTATGGTTGGGTGGAAAAACACCCGGCCTTAGTCAATTGGCTAGTTGACAAATTGTAAAGATGAGTTTCTCTATGTATTTTATTTTAAGATTTTTTTATTTCAATAATGAATGATATGTACATATCTTTCTTTCTTTATATATATATAGACACACACACAGACACACACACACACAAATGATAACATGAATGCATGCTTTTTAAGTCTCCTTATCTGTTGGGTAGAGGTCCATATTGGTCATTCTACTATTGAATGCATGCATACAAAACCAAGGAATATGGACAACAACCCTGTGAATTGGAACAAGTTGTTTATGTGCAGGGAGTGAATTGCAAAGAAATCTTAGAAGATTGCAAAGATGACAAAGACAAAGTCACGTACAGGTTTGCTTAGGAAAACAAAAATTCGAGTGTGGAACCATGATCCAGTGGAACCATGACATCATCAATGTCACCATGACATAGATCCATGTGTATATGATGTGGCAGTAACAACATGGAATACCTCGGTGGTATTTTACCCGTGGTAGAACCATGGTGGTGGGTCATAGTGGAGGACTCTATAAGTCCAATTGTTAAGGATAGATCTAGACTATGAATTGGGTACCAAGATATTATCTTGACCATCCATTAGAGATCGATGGTAAGGAGGGCCAAGTTCAGGGAATCATACCAAATAAAGAAAACCAGATAGCCTATAATTGAGCATGAATTGTTATCCCATCATTTAAAGTTGGATTTGGGAAGGCTCGCTCATCCTTTTTGATGTGTTAAATATTGAGCATCTTTAAGTCCAAATTGATTATGGGTTTTTAGATCGGGAAATACTCAACTGTTATATCATTCGGTAAGGCAACTTCACTAGGATCCATTCGGAAAGTCCAACAATGATTTTTTTGTTTCGGAAGAGATTCATCCTACCAACTAACTGTCATGCACCTTTGAGCCCAAAATTATTAAGGGACATTAGATTGAACATATCTAGGTTGTCATATATGTTGGAGTCATGGAAATTCGTTAAGGATAGTGTAGTTTGGGAGCCTGTGGTGATTTCGGTCGCTGGTCCGCACGACTGTCGATCGTCATATCTATTAGACGAGCATTTTGTCCAAGGAGGGACAGATACAGAAAAGAATTCCATGTCAGCAAATGATGTCATGGGTGCCACATTCTCTTAGTGTCGGGTGGAGTTCATCAGTGGGTACAGGTCAGTAAGGGAAGACAAGCCAGATATTTCCATGTGGCAGTCAATACTAGTAGGACCCGCATTTGACAATGGTAAGTGTCAAAAGGAATATACCAAACACTGAGAATTATATGCCTTGTGTACCATATGTTATCATAGTAGGAAGTTTAATGTATGTGATGGTATGTATAGGACCAAATATTTCACATGTAGTTGGTGTTGTCAATAGACACATGGAGAATCCGAGTAAAAAGCATTGGGTAGTGGTGAAATGGGTGTTTCGGTATCTTAGAAGCACAAGTGCTTATTGTAACACCTATAATGGTTACAATGATTCAGTTTATGGTTTTGTTGATTCATATTTTGCAGGTAATTTGGAAAAAATGAAATCTACTTCATGTCATGTCTTTACTCTTGCAGGAATCCATTGCACGCAAGGATGCAATTTGGTTAAAGGGTCTATTGGGTGAGTTTGGAAAAGTGCAAGACAAGGTGAATGTGTTCTGTTATAGTCAAAGTGTTATGCATTTGGCTACAAGTCCACCTTATCATAGTAAGACCAAGTATATTGTAGTTAAATACAATTTTGTAAGACATGTTATTGATGAAGGTGGAGTACCTCTTAATAAAATCCTTGTGCAGAGGTGTTCACAAAACCAATATTGTTGTTTGACTTTTCTTGGCTTGCAAAAGAAGTAATAAATAAGCTTAGGCCAATGTATGAGGTAAATTGTTGTCAAAGTAAAGATTGTTTGAATTATGACAGCAACCAAAAAAATCTATAAGATAAATTGTTGTCAAAGTAAAGATTATTTAAATTATGACAGCGACCAAAAAAATCTATAGTCAAAAAAATTAAATTTACTTAAAATAAATATTTGGTGGTTACCAGTAAGAGAACCGCTTCTCGAACTCGTGTAACCTACATTGTAGATATCTATATATCTATGAAAGCCCAAAAAACATTTGTAACTTTTAATCCTTTGAAACAATAGGATACCAATAACTTGCTCAGTAGATGTTTTTTGGGCTTTCAATAATTCGAAATCGTAGGCATGGTTTTTGGGCTATTTCTTCTCGTCGTGTCCCATCTTGCAGTTCTGGATGTGGTCATGGTTTCGTTTCAGTCGGACGTAATGTTGGGAAGGACTGTATCTGGTAAAAACAGAAATAGAGTGAAAACAGTTCATACAAAATGGAAATTCTTAAAATTCTTAAAGTATTTTAGTGATTAGTAGGGGATGTATTACCAGTTAAATTTAAATTTTTGGGTGGAGGAGTTTTATGCATTAATTTAATTTGGTATCTTGTTTGAGCGGTGATCTTAAAAATAAATTATTATTATTATTATTTTGGCAATTTCAACTAGCTATAGTTATGATACAGGTGTAATTATCAAGTAGTCATTTTTATATATTTGACTTTTTTTTATTTTTCTGTCTATATACATTTTTTTTTTAGCTTTTTTGGTTTTTCATTTTCTATGCATTTTTAACTCTTTTGGTTTTTTTGATCTCTTTTGTCTTGTCTGTGTAGTCTCCTTCACCATCAGCCTCAGCAAAATAGTTGTAATTTCAGATGAGTTTGTTAGATACACAAAAGTCATGATGCAATCCCTTTCAAATTATATATAGATTTATTACATGTTAAGCAAGTCCTTACATTATTTTCTCTCCTTAGTCTTCATCTATGTGTAACTTTTTTAATAATTTTTTTATATAAAAAAGTTTGTACAAAGAATTAAAAATTTTAATTTTAGGAATGTTTTTTTTCTTTTTTCTTTTTTACATTTTTGTGCTAGGAGTTATTGTAATCTTGAGAAAAAATTAAAAATTCTCAAAGATTTTGTGGATAGCTTTGGTATATTAGCAAATACATATAAAACAAAAATTATGATCATCAAATCCAAGAAAATTTGGTACCTTAATTTTACTTGTAACAATAATAAAATAAAAATTATTGTCATTAAATCTAAGAAAAATAGTTATCTTAATTTCACAATGTGATAATAACAAATCAGATTCAGTTAATTAGTACAAATATTTTGGGGTTGATCTTCATCTTAAGGTCAATTGGAATTATAGTGTTCACAAAATGATTGATGGAAGATGGAAATCCTACTTCTGTCTTGAATACAAGTGTAAGGAAATAAATTTTTGGTTCTTGGAAAAATAGAAAGTCTTCTTTGAAACACTTGTTATTTCAAACTAGCACGAAAGTGGAGTAATCCAAAACTATTTTATAGTTGATCATCTTAAAATTAAGAGCAGTATTCCCTATCCAAACATATGACTTCCACCCATTGATAGTAAGACTATGATAAGGTACCTAAATCACACACATAAGATACATAAAATGAAGGATAACAAACCTCTTCTTAGCATTGCTTTAGGTTCTAGTAAAAGTTACTTGAAACTTAAGAGAAGGTGTCATATAGAATTTGATTGTTAGATAAACCATTGGAGGCTAAAATGAGAGGACGCTCTTGAAAATATCGCTAATATTAAAAGTAGGATCATAACTAAATTTAAAGAGAAATTATGATGAAATAAAGAAATATGGAGTAAGAGAATAATGTGATATAAATAATTTAGTAACCCCAAGTTAGAAGATCAAAATAATGTGATATAAATAATTAAGTAACCTAATTCCTTAGTGACTTATATAAATAATTTTATGAGCTATCTAGGATCATGAATTAAGTCTAACTTTGGAAACCATATCGATGCAGATCCATGATTGTACAAATAAGCATTATGACGAAATACATATTTTATTGGGGTTATGAGCAACAATGACATATTTATACATAAGATTGGTTTTAATATGCATGTTATTTTTTTATTGTTGTAGGCATGAGATGAATTTTTATAGGTTTGGAAGGGACAAGACAATGAAAAAAAATGGCATTGCTTAAGCAACTGAAGGATAAAGATATGGAAGGTGTTGTAGAAAAGAGAGAACACATAGGACAATGTTCCTTTAAAGGGGGAGGGTAATGCAGCACCCCATTTTGTATCCCCTGATTAATTGTAATAAATCATGATTAATAATGATTGTATATCAACATGGAAATATTATTACCATGCCATGAACATTGTAAGTGTATTATTTCTTAATTAAAGAAATCCAACAAATGATGATGGATGCAGCACTAGTACTAGCCATGAGAGGGAGTAGTGAGAGGGCACACAGGGGGTTCGTCATTCTAAGGAGTCCCAAGCCACCCTTGCTGAATTATTTTGTGAATTATCAATTTATTCCCCTTTTCCTAAATTCAAATCAAATCAATTAATGAGAGGGGGTGGTAGTTGAAAAACCAACTAACCACAATGAATATAGGTATGGAGGACTGGTTAGGAAAACTAAAGACTGTTAGTCAAGGGTGAAACAAATACCCCCGTCAATTACCAATATTGACCCACGAGCACAATCTTATAGAAGGAACATGAGAATAAATTGATAACTTTCTCAAGGGGAGAATGGAAGAGACACACGAGTGTGTGCAAAGAAAGTGAGTATGGGAGAGACTTAGTGGAGGACAATGCATGAGTAGAGAAAAGAGATAGAGCAAGAGAAATCTTATGGTTGGGAAAAGAACCCTGAACCCAACTCACGATGAGAGGGTTGCGATCTTGATGTGTGTGGAGCAATGGAAAGGACTCCCTTTTCTTGACATAAATTCAATCAGGATGGAATCTAAGGAACCTTGTGGAGGCCCTAGGCATGATGGGTATGGAGGGTTTCAACCAACAATTGTTGTGAAGGAGAGTGGCCTTCACGTTGTCAAATTACTCTGAGATATTGATTATTTTCCCTTATTGGTACCATGTCCTAGCATTTGAAAAAAGAACTAGTGCATATGAGCCTATGGTTGGGTGGAAAAACACTCGGCCTTAGTCAGTTGGCTAGTTGACAAATTGTAACAGATGAGTTTCTCTATGTATTTTATTTTAAGATTTTTTTATTTCAATGATGAATGATATGTACATCTAAATCTAAATCTAAGATTACCAGTAAAATCTAAATCTTTAGGTGGAGGAGTTTTATACATTAATTTGGTGTCTTGTTTGACGGTGACCTTAAAAATAGATTATTATTATTATTATGGCAATTTCAACTAGCTATAGCTATGGTACAGGTATAGTTATCAGATAGTCATTTTTATATATTTGATTCTTTTAGTTTTTTTGTCTAACTAGCTATAGCTATGGTACAGGTATAGTTATCAGATAGTCATTTTTATATATTTGACTTTTTTGGTTTTTTTGTCTATGTACATTCTTTTTTGGTTTTTCATTCTCTATACATTTTTAACTTTTTTGGTTTTTCTCATCTCTCTTTTGTCTTGTCTATGTAGTCTCCTTCACTATCAGCCTCAACAAAATAGTCGTAATTTCATATGAGTTTGTTAAATACAGAAAAGTCATGTGATACAATCCCTTTCAAATTATATATAGATTTATTACATCTTAAGCAAGTCCTTACATTATTTTCTCTCCTTAGTCTTCATCTATGTGTAACTTTTTTAATAATTTTTTTATATAAAAAAAAAAATCCCTTTCAAATTATATATAGATTTATTACATGTTAAGCAAGTCCTTACATTATTTTCTCTCCTTTGTCTTCATCTATGTATAACTTTTTTAATAATTTTTTTATCTAAAAAAAATTGTACTTGGAAGAATTCAAAAATTATAATTTTAGGAATGTTCTTTTTCTTTTTTTTAACATTTTTGTGCTAAGAGTTATTGTAATCTTGAGAAAAAAGTAAAAATTCTCAAAGATTTTGTGTATAGCTTTGGTATATCAGTAAATACATATAAAACAAAAATTATGATTATTAAATCCAAGAAAATTTGGCACCATAATTTTACATGTAATAATAATAAAATGAAAATTATTGTCATTAAATCTAAGAAAATTAGTTATCTTAATTTCACAATGTGATAATAACAAATCAGATTCAGTTAATTAGTACAAATATCTTGGGGTTGACCTTTATCTCAAGGTCAATTAGAATTATAGTGTTCACAAAATGATTGAGGGAAGATGGAAATCCTACTTCTGTCTTTCTTCCAAGAAAAAATTATCTCAAATTTATATAGGGTATAAATTCCTTTACAACATGGTGCAACAAGATCAGTGCAAGGGAAATGGTAAACAATCCATTACAAGAAACAACAATGTTTCGAAGAAACTAACCAAGATATGTAATAAGCAAGAGTGTAGGCGAAAACAGAAAACTAGCTAATACTTGCATAGTTGCCGACTATCCACTAAAAAGTACATCCATCACTATTCAAAGATATTGATAAAGGAGATGGGACTCTCTTTCCCACTATCCCAGTGGTAGACCGAAAGCCTCCCTACCACTTCATTTAGAGTCCTCTTAGAGAGGGCATCAACCTCTCTATTGTGAATTCTATAAATGTGATGGAGGCTGATATCAATGAAGTTTCTAGACAATTCTTGCGTTTTTTGTTTCCAACACTCGATATTGACTGAATTAAGTTTGCTTTTAAGAATTATCTAGTCAATAATAACTCTTGAATCACCAAGGACTTGTAAGTGATTGATTGACCATAAAGATGCCAGAGTGAGGGATGCCCATAAACCCATAAGTTCATCTTTTGTATTTGTTCCCACTCCACAATTGATGAACCACTTTGTGATCCTCGACAGGTAATACTTGAAGATGCCTCCAGCTCCACAACATAAGCCATTTGACTGAGCTGCACCGTCAAAACATGCTATAGTGTAACCTTCAGCCTGCGTAAACTCACATGCTTTGAAAGGGAAGATTTTAATAGTGGACGGCTGCTAGGAGAAAGAAGCCAAAATTCTGTGAACTACAGAGAGAATGGAGAGGGGACGATCGTCAAAGAGCACTTTATTCCTTTCGATCCAAATCTTCCAGCAGGCATGGATAGCCAAACAAACCGGAGCGGATTTTTATGTGGACCATACATTGAAGCAATCTGAGATGGTGGAGCCATTCCAAAGTAGATTAAGTGAAAAATGCAAAAGCAGGCATTGCCAAACAACCTTCGTAAAATCACAATGGATAAGAATGTGATGTATGTCTTCCGAGGAGTGGTTACAGAAATAGCAGATCCTAGGGCCTTCCTAGCCTTTCTTCCGGAGCATCTCCCAGGTGAGGACTTTCTCTTTAGCAGAGAGCCAAATGAAAAATTTGCATTTGAGTGGAATCGACCACTTCCACAGTTGATTGAGCCAAGTGTTGTCAACGTCGAAGTCTAGCGGATGAAGGAGGGCGATGTAAATTTTTTTAATAGAGATGTCTCCCATGGTGTTTCCTCCAGCCCATAATAAGGAGTCTGGCTCATCGTTGAGAGAGATACTGGCACTTTTAAGAGCAACGGTATAGGATTCCCAGTCGACGGCATCATGTCCGCTTAAGTTCAAACAGTCGCTGCCCAGCCAGTTATCCAGAAGAGGGAATGCGTTGATCAAAATTCTCACCTGTGCCAAAGATAAAAAATTAAAGGAGTAGAGATGTGATCTCAGACTTGGTGAAAGAATCGAAAGTTCCTCCAGCCCGAGGATTTTGTCCCTGCCAATCAATATATTAGAGCCCATTCTTGGCTTCCATCAAAGCCAATGAAGGACCACCGAAGAAGAAGAAATCAGACCCTTCCAAATAGAAGACGCCCACTTTTGTAGAAGAGAAGGATTACGTATCCAGGTGTGAAGAGGCAAGGATCCTAGATATTTGTCAATAATAATGCGGTTCCAAATGTTTTCATGCGAGAGAACCCTCCAAAAAGAACTTGCCAGTAGGGCTGTGTTGAATATGTAAAGGTTCTTAAGCCCCCAACCCCCTTCCCTTAATGGCTTTGACAATAAATCCCAGCTGCACAAATGGAATCGGTACTTACCAGATGGACCGCTCCACAGAAAATTGAAAGAGAGCCTATGAAGGATGTTTATGATCTTGCTGGGGATATACTCTAATGACATCTAGAATACAGAGAGGCTTTCCAGCACCAACTTGACCAAGGTAAAACGCCCACCTAGTGACAACCACTTGTTACACCAAAATCCAATTTTCCTTTCAAATTTATCCATAAGCCAGCACCAATCTTCAGAGGAGGAAGCTTCAGGTTTCTATTGGTAACCGAGGTAATTGAAACCTTTGATCAGATCTAAGAAGGAAAAGGGGATGGAGTCTTTTAGTGAAGAGAGCTCGGCTTCATTAAGCCCCCAATAATGTGTTGTGGATTTGGTATAGTTGATGGACAGACCCGAAGCAGAACAGAAAGCCTGAAGCAAGTCTAGGATCACTAACCACTCTGTTAGATCAGCCTTTGTCATTAAGAGGACATCATAAATAAACATAAGATGAACATTCTTAAAGAACTTTGAAACCTTTATACCAGATATATGGTGTTCAGAGATGCTTTTTGAAAGAAGCAAGCTAAGGCCTTCCATTATCATGATAAAGAGGTAAGGTGAGAGTGAACATCCCTGGCGGAGCCCCCTCTCACTTTTGAAAAACTTTGTCACCTCTCCATTAATCAACACTGCAAACTTTGAACTAGTGACACAGGACATAATCCAATCGGTTAACTTGACTCCAAAGCCCACTGTAAGTAAGATTAGCCTCAAAAACTCACAATCAATGCTGTCAAAATCTTTTTTGAGATCTAGCTTCAAGAACAAGGCCTTAATATTTTTTTGTTTAATGTTGTGAATGATCTCATGAGTGGCTCCGATAGCATCCTGAGTTCTTTTGCCCTTCAGAAATCCCAGTTGTTCCACTGAAAGACATCTTTCAAGTATCGGCTTGATTCTATTTGAAATAACTTTTGAGATTATCTTATAGATGAGATTGCATAATGAGAGCGGTCGGTAGTCATTGAAAGAAATCAAGTTGTCTTCCTTTGGAATCAGGGTCAGAAAGGTGGAATTTAAGCTACCAAAAATCTTTCCTTTTAAACGAGAATCCTCCACCATCTGAAGGAGATCAGCTCCTACAAGATCAAAGAAGAAAATGAAGAACTCAACTGTCCATCCATTAGGGCCAGGGCTCCTCTCTTTCTTGAAATGATCCAGAATCTCTTTAAGTTCTGGCAGAGTGATAGGTTTATAGAGGTTAGTAGCTTCAACTTCAGTAACCAACTATGGGAAAATATTGGCAGTATTGATTTTCTCATTAAGATTGTGATTAATACTAGCTTTGAAAAGGTGTTCAAAGTGAGAGAAAACCTCATCCTTGATTTCTTCTTGTCCACGAAGGAGCCCAGAGAGTTCTCTTTCGATTGACCAAATAAACTTTTTGTTTGTGTTGTAGCTTGCCACCTTGTGGAAAAATTTTGAATTTGAATCTCCACTTCTTAACCAGGTAGCTCTGTTGCGAAGTCTCCAGCAATTTTCCTCCTCGTGAAGAATGGATTCTCTCCTACATTCCAGCGCCTTATGACTAGCAGATTCCTCCATGGTTAAGGCAGAAGTGGTTGACTTATTAATGAGTTGAATGATCTCATAATCCATATTATTCAGCAAGAGTGACTATGCTGTCTTTTTAGCTTTAAACCAAAATTTAGTTTGTTATTTAAGTACCTTCAATTTCCAAACAATTCAAAGCTAGGGATTTTCTTCATGCAGGAAGCAAGGATCCATCCAGACGTTTTGAACTAAAATAGAGTAGCCAGTATCCGATAGCCAGTGGTGGTTGAACTTGAAAGGAAAAGATTTGAGCAGTGGGGGAATTTTCAAATGAAGGAGAATGGGAGCGTGGTCGGAAACCAAAGGGAGTTCCACTCATGAATTTGAAAATCCTGAAGAAGTCAAAAAACCATCAGAAACTAAGAATCTTTCCAGACGTCTAGCAATTGCTTCAGATCCAGAACACCCATTTCACCAAGTGGGGACCAAACTAGTCGGCAAGACATCGATCAGGTTCTATGATGCAAAAAAATCTCTATAAAATTCTTCATTTGAACCAGACGAGAAGGAACCTCCCCAGTGTTCATCTGCAAAAAGAATGATGCTTAGATCACCGCCAAGAATAAGGTCCAGAAAGGAAAGTAACCCACTATTGGCTAAAAGTGTCCAGAACTGCTTTCGATCCACACAAGGGCAATAGACATTAAGAAACAACAACTCATGATTGGTGGATAAGAAATGGCCTACCAACAAAATGCCTCCGCTCACTAGGAAGGGTCTGAAATCGAAAATACAAGGGTCCCACACAACTAGGAGGCCACCAGAGTTTCCAATGGAGTTTACAGCCGTTGTGACCCAGGAGGAGAAAAAAAGATGCAAGAAGTCTCTAGAATTTTGTTCGACCGAGAGGGTCTCTTGAAGAAAGATGATATTAGGCTTCTATCACTCAAGAAATCTTTGAAAGGAAGCAGCCTTGAGGGTGCCTCCAATCCCTCAAATATTTAAAGAGAGCACAATCATCACTTGGAAAATGCCAAGGCTTTCAATGCTCTAAGGGCCTTTACATCCTAAGAAGGAATGAAGGATTCCTTCAGTTGAGTACTTAAACACTCCTTTTTATTTCTAGAGCTTTGCGTCTATAGAGGGGAGAGTTTAGAGCCAATACCTCGCGACCACGCAAATGCTTTAACCTCTTTTCCCGAGTGGTGAGAGGAAGAGGTGTCTGCCTCTGAAGAGGGAGCGATGAGCTCCTTACCCCGATAGATGGGTAACAAAGTAGTGTTGTTAGGGAGAAAATGGAGGGAGGAAGAAGAATTCAACGTAGCCAAGAGGTTTTCTTCATCTTCCTCAGGCTGCCTATATCCTGGAAGAACAGTTGGGAAGCCTTCCAATTCAATAGAGTTGGAAGGGAGACTAGATAGCTTGGCCGGAGATGAAGGAGGGAGGGGAATCGAAAGGGAGGAGGAAGCAAGGAAAATAAAATGTTCTATACTAGTCGAAAGAGAGCCAACTACATTGGGAACGAAAGAAGAAGGAGGCTGAGGCATCAGGGAGGAAGGCTCAACTTTTGGAATGGGTGAGGTTAGCCAAAGGGAGCTATTAATGGAGTCCTTCTCTGCAGCAGAGAGGGATTTAAAAAGAAGCTGACAATGTTGGTTAAGCTTTTATGACAGAGTTTCAGTTTGTCCAGGTAAGGGAGGGGAGGGTGGTTTAGAGGGAGTTTTTAAGAAAGTAAGGGATGGATCTTCATCCATATAGTCTAGAGGATTTAAGAGCAAGTCAGCATCATCAGAAGGGTCGATCAAAGTCTTACCAGGGAAAGAGCGACGAAGATGTCCATTTTCACGGCAATGGTTGCAGCGGAAGGGGAGTCCAAGATAGTCTAGAGTTTGCAATAATTTTCGTCCTCTCCATTTGAACTTAAGGGTTTCCGGTAAACCAGTAGTAATGTCCATCCTTACCAGAACTCTTCCCATTTTCCTCATAGGACCAGTGAGTGACTGGGCATCAAAGGCGATGAACTTTCCCAGAGAATCACCTATAGCTCAAAAAGCTCCTTCATTCCAGAGATAAAGAGAAAGGCCCGAAAGTAGTACCCAAAGGTGTCTATGCTGAAAGTAGTCATTGTCAGGGTTGAAAGCCATTCTCCAGCACTTGAGCATGAATTTGCTTCCATCAAAGACCCACAGTGTATTTAATAACAATGAAGCATCCTCAGGAGCCTTACAATTAAAGCCAAGCCATCCTTTTTTGAGATAAAGGACCTCCAGAGAGTAACCTAAGAGAGGATACCAATGCAACTTAATCTAGTCCTCAAGAGGGTGAGTGCTTAAACTTTTGTAGGAGATATGACCCACCAGAGCACAAAGCGACATTTTTCATAGGTCTTCTAAGCCCACTCCATCTCCCAGCACCATACGCTTGGTTCTTCTATTTGATTTCCACTCCTTACGATCGTAGGAGGAAGCTCAAAAAGAGGAAGTAGGGGCTTTTTGAAAATCCAGAAAAGAAGGGAGGCTTGTGCAATCATGAGGTAAGGAAGGACTAATAGTAGGGAGGGGCTTGTTAGAGACAGAAGGAACAGTCACAGGATCATTGGCTATCGTCAGTGGAAGAGATACCTTTTCAATAGGGAGTTCGGCGGGAAAGAAATAGTTGTTTGAAATGGAGGGAATTTTCAACAGCTTGTTTTCGAGAGAATCCACCTTTTCAAAAATACCCACATGTTTCTAGATAACTTCATTGGAAGGAGGCATAAGATTGTTAAACTGGTTTTCCATTATAGATAAAAGTTGGTAACCAATGCAGGCCCACCAACAATAATCAATAGCAATGATGAAGGGAAAGCAGGGACAGAAAGAGATTCGTAAGGGAAGATGACAAGTTCACACTGTAACAGATAAGGGCAGGAAAACAAAGCCTAACAAGGATATATCACCAATCCCTGTGCAACGGTAGCTAGACAAGAAGACAAAATCAAGGCAAAAATAGGACAGGCTCAAAGAACTAAAACCCGGAATAGACTAGAGCCATCTTACTTCTGTCTTGAATACAAGTGTAAGGAAATAAATTTTTGGTTCTTGGAAAAATAGAAAGTCCTCTCTGAAACACTTGTTATTTCAAACTAGCACGAAAGTGGAGTAATCCAAAACTATTTTATAGTTTATCATCTTAAAATTAAGAGTAGTATTCCCTATCCAAACATATGGCTTCCACCCATTGATAGTAAGACTATGATAAGGTACCTAAATCACACACATAAGATACTTAACATGAAGGATAACAAACCTCTTCTTAGCATTGCTTTAGGTTCTAGTAAAAGTTACTTGAGACTTAAGAGAAGGTGTCATATAGAATTTGATTGTTGGATAAACCATTGGAGGCTAAAATGAGAGGGTGCTCTTGAAAATACCACTAATATTAAAAGCAGCATCATAACTAAATTTAAAGAGAAATTATGATGAAATAAACAAAATATGGAGTAAGAGAATAATGTGATATAAATAATTCAGTAACCCCAAGTTAGAAGATCAAAATAATGTGATATAAATAATTAAGTAACCTAATTCCTTAGTGACTTATATAAATAATTTTATGAGCTATATAGGATCATGATTTAAGTCTAACTTTCGAAACCATATGGATGCAGATCCATGATTTCACAAATAAGCATTATGATGAAATACATATTTTATTGGGGTTATGAGCAACAATGACATATTTATACATAAAATTGGTTTTAATATGCATGTTATTTTTGTATTGTTGTAGGCATGAGATGAATTTCCAGAGGTTTGGAAGGGACAAGACGATGAAAAAATATGGCATTGCTTAAGCAACTGAAGGATAAAAACATGGAAGGTGTTGTAGAAAAGAGAGAACACATAGGACAATGTTCCTTTGAAGGGGGAGGGTAATGCAGCACCCCATTTTGTATCCCCTGATTAATTGTAATAAATCATGATTAATAATGATTGTATATCAACATGGAAATATTATTACCATGCCATGAACATTGTAAATGTATTATTTCTTAATTAAAGAAAGCCAACAATTGATGATGGATGGAGCACTAGTAGTAGCCATGAGAGGGAGTAGTGAGGGGGCATAGAGGGGGTTCGTCATGTTACGGAGTCCCAAGCCACCCTTGTTGAAGTATTTTGAGAATAATCAATTTATTCCCCTTTTCCCAAATTCAAAGAAAAACAATTAATGAGAGGGGGTGGTAGTTGAAAAACCAACCAACCACAATGAATATAGGTATGGAGGACTGGTTAGGACCACTAAAGACTGTCAACCAAGGGTGAAACAAATACCCACCTCAATTACAAAGATTGACACACAATTTTCATTTGATAGAAGGAACATGAGAATAGATTGATAACTTTCTCAAGGGGAGAATGGAAGAGACACACAAGTGTGCGTAGAGAAAGTGAGTATGGGAAATACTTAGTGGAGGATAATGCATGAGTAGAGAAAAGAGACAGAGCAAGAGAAATCGTATGGTTGGGAAAATAACCCCGAACGCAACTCACGATGAGAGGGTTGCGATCTCGATGTCCGTGGATCAATGGAAAGGACTCCCTTGTGTTGACATAAATTCAGTCAGAATGGAATCTGAGGAGCCTTGTGGAGGCCTAGGCATGATGGGTATGGAGGGTTTCAACCAAAAATTGCTGTGAAGGAGAGTGGCATTAACGCTGTCAAATTACTCTGAGATATTGATTATTTTCCCCTATTGGTACCATGTCCTAGCACTTCAGAAAAGAACTGGTGCATATGAGCCTATGGTTGGGTGGAAAAACACTCAGCCTTAGTCAGTTGGCTAGTTGACAAATTGTAACATATGAGTTTCTCTATGTATTTAGATTTTTTTATTTCAATGATGAATGATATGTACATATATTTCTTTACATATGTACATATGATGAATGGTATGTACATACACACACACACACATGATAACTTGAATGCATGTTTTTGAAGTCTCCTTATCTGTTGGGTAGAGGTCCATATTAGTCATTCTACTATTGAATGCGTACATACGAAACCAAGGAATATGGACAACAACCCTACGAATTGGAACGCGTTTCTTATGAGAAGGGAGTGAATTGCAAAGAAAACTTAGAAGATTGCAGAGTTGACAAAGACAAAGTCGTGTACATGTCTTCTTAGGAAAGTAAAAATTCAAGTGTGGAACCATGATCTAGTGGAACCATGAGGTCATCGAAGTCACGATGACGTGGAGCCATGTGTCTATGATGTGGTGGTAACAAGATGGAATACCTTGGTGGTAGTTTACCCATTGTAGAACCATGGTGGCGAGTCACAGTGGAGGACTTTATAAGTCCAAGTGTTAAGGATAAATCTAGACTGTGAATTGGGTACTTAGATCTTATCTCGACCATCCATTAGAGTTCAACAGTAAGGAGGGCCAAGTTTAGAAAATCATACAAAAGAAAGAAAACCAGATAGCCTATAATTGAGTGCCAATTGTTAGCCTGTCATTGAAAGTCGGATTCAGGAAGGCCCGCTCAGCCTTTTTTAAGAGTTAAATCTCGATCATCTTTAAGTCCAAATTTATTATGGGTTGTTAGATTAAGAAATCCTCAACCATTATATCATTTAGAAAGGCAACTTCGCTAGGATCCATTCAGAAAGTATAACAATGATTTTTTTGTTTCAAAAGAGATTCATCCTACCAACTAACTCTGATGCACCTTTGAGCCCAAAATTATTAAGGGCCATTAGATTGAACAGATCTTGGTTGTCATATATGTTGGAGTCATGGAACTTCGTTAAGGATACTGCAGTTTGGGATCCTATGGTGATTTGGGTCGTTGGTCCACACAACTATCGATTGTCATATCTATTACACGAGCATGTTGTCCAGGGAGGGCCAAATGAAAAAATTAATTCCACATCAACAAATGATTTCATGGGTGCCAGATTATCTTAGAGGTGGAGGTTGTCAGTGGGTACACATCAATAAGGGAAGACAAGCCAGATATTTCCATGTGGCAATCAATATTGGTAGGACCTGCATTTCACAATGGTAAGTGCCAAACTGAATATACCAAACACTGAGAATTGATCTCAATCATTCATCAACTGACTCAATGAAATGGGCCATTGATTGTGTTGGAATGTAGGTTTAAGGGAAAGCCATGAGTCTTGGTAGTGTGACACCCCAATGAAGTGAGCTTGAAGGTGCAAGCCTAAAATAACGAGAGTCATTAATTTTCAATTGATATTGAATGTTAGACCTGTCAGGGTCTAGTAATACCCATTACTCATCGCACAGTTTAAGGATCAACATAGATATGGATCATCGATGAGTGTCATTCTCAACCATTGGATCTCACAGGAAATCATTTTCAGGGAGACTCATTCAGGATGAGTAGTGGTAACTCGTCATCCCAAAGAGGGGATCCCACGAGCCTATGACTAAAAAAGATGTGGCACCCTATAATTGGATTTTGAGTTCACGGAGAATTCGTGAACATGGTAAGTTAATCTTCTAAAAGGAAGAAATCAATGTCGAGATTATGATAGTGTTGTAGGTCATGGACTTTGAGAGAACCATGGAGTTGGGTGATAGGACATCCTACAGGAGATTTCCCAAAAGCGAGGATTCCTATAGCATCATGGGATTTGAAATCACAAGGACCTATGTCTGAGGGTATAACAACAGGACACGTCAACCATTAGGTGAATGAAAGGTCCACGTGGATGCCAATGGTCCAGTCACATTGACTAGCATATGTGGAGTGGACCCACATGGACATGGTGAGTTCATCATTTGGAAAATGGATATAAACTTGTAGAGGGCACATCTTTCTATCCAAATCTTAGTTTTGAGAATAGTTATAGTTGTTGGAAAGGTCTTGAAGAGAAGAATCCACTTGTGAGCTCAGAATTGAAGATCGATGTTGTGGTTGGAAGAGTAAGTTTGAGTAAGGAGAAGAATTTTTTATGCCCCACTAGCCTAATGAGAATTAGGGGTCAAGTTTGATACATTTAGCTTCACATTTTAAGTTCTATTCAAGTTTATGTCCTAGTAACAAAGTATAAAATGATTATATGCCTTGTGTACCATATGCTATCACTATAAGAAGTTTAATGTATGTGATGGTATGGACAAGAATAAATATTTCACATGCAGTTGGTGTTGTCAATAGACACATGGAAAATCCAAGTAAAAAGGATTGGGCGGTGGTGAAATGGGTGTTTTAGTATCTTATAGGCACAAGTGCTTATTGTAACACCTATAATGATTACAATGATTCATTTTATCATTTTTCTGATTCATATTTTGCAGGTGATTGTGAAAAAATGATATTTACTTTGTGTTATGTCTTTACTCTTGCAAGAATCCATTGCATGCAAAAAGGCAATTTGGTTAAAGGGTCTATTGGGTGAGTTTGGAAAAGTGCAGGACAAGGTGAATGTGTTCTGTTATAGTCAAAGTTTTATACATTTGGCTACAAGTCCACCTTATCACAGTAAGACCAGGTTCTAGTGTTCCACTGAAATGGATTGAGGAGTAATATTATGAAGACACATTGTTGGACTTTTGTTCTTTAAATAAACTGCAGTATTTATGGCTTCATCCCAAAATGTATTTGACAGATTCTTACCTTTCATCATACTGCATGCACACTCTACTAGAGTTCTGTTTTACCTTTCATCCACTCCATTTTGTTGTGGAGTGTGGGGTACTGTAAACTTCTATACTATTCCATGATCTTTGCAATATTTGATGAAGTCTCCTAATTTATACTCTCCCACTTGATCTGAATTGAGGATTTTGATGGATTTTCCTATCTTCTTTTCCACCATGTTTCTAAATTCCTTAAATTACTCGAAAACATCACTTTTTCTTCTAAGGAAATAAACACATGTGTATCTCATGCAATCATCAATAAATAACAGGAAGTAAAATGCACGTCCTAAAGACCTAGTCTGCATAGGCTTGCAAACATCAGTATGCACAAGATCTAACACATATATCTTTTTCTTAGTAGGATTAGAGGGGAATTCATCTCTGTGAATATTTCACTATTAAATTTGAACGTTTTTGCGATGAAGTAGAGATGAAGTTTCGTCGGCATAGGGTCGTTTTTGCGACCAACATGATTTTTTTTTTCATCGAAATCCATTTGTCGGTCTAGCAGCCACACATGGATCTTCGTTGGTCTAGCGATCAATAAAAGAAGCCTATACACAATAGGGAAAAGTTTGGCTAGTGACGAATGTTAGTCGATCAAATGACTAACATTAGTCGCAAGGGTGACCAAGACAACCCTGGCAAACTTGGTCAATAAACCACTATGAGTCAGTAGAATGATGAATATTAGTCAGTCGAATGACTAATATTAGTTGCAAGGGTGACCAAGACAACCCTGGCAAACTTAGTCAATAAACCGCTCTGATTCGGTAGAACAATGGATATTAGTCGCTAGAGTGACCAAACCCAAAGTTAAAAAGGTCAAACGAGTTAGTTGCTAGAGAGACCAATGTTGGTGTTTGCGACCAAATGGAAATACAAGCGACGGACATGCTAGTCACTAGAGTGACCAATGTTGGGTTTTTTTTTCAAAAAAAATTATGCCATTCACACAGAAATAGAGCAGAGTAGCGATATAAGTCCAATCGAGAAATTAAGCTATTGTAGCACAACCATATGTCACATGGGACATGTTCATTATCCATCCTGAAGAAAATGTAGCATCAAAACCATGTATTGAAGACTCATCACATGATTTAGAACATGTGCCAACACTAGTAGTTGAAGAATCCATGGATGAGATAGAGCCTATATCAACTATTGCATAAGAAGTAGCAGAGTGTGAAGAAGGAGTAGGAGGATATCTCCTCAATAGATTAGGAACTAGAATCAAATATTTCTAGGGTTGCAAAGGAAAAATACCTTAGCCCAAGATAATGAGCCATTTGATATTCTAGATTCCCCATAGCAAGAAGATCCTGCCACCTTGTTAGTGGTTCCAATTGTTAAAGGAAAAGAAGAAATCAACAACCTTGTTGATGAA
The DNA here is from genome assembly GCA_009831015.1 of Picea engelmannii. Taxonomy (NCBI): domain Eukaryota; kingdom Viridiplantae; phylum Streptophyta; class Pinopsida; order Pinales; family Pinaceae; genus Picea; species Picea engelmannii. Next base: position 235,395 of record ML779024.1, on the reverse strand, counting down.
AAGACACTTGTGATTCATGAAAAGAGTAGCTATGTTATTGAGCATATTCTGAAGAGGATAAGGAGATATGGTTCGAATAGGCAGCAAAAGAGGATTCTAACACACATTGTGGCCACAAATTCAGTTAAAGTTTTGACGAGACAGTTGTTGATTTCTCAAGGTAAAGTAGCAATGGAAGCAATAAGAAGAATCAAAAGGTGAGAACTTTGTTTTTGTTATTAAGCATAACCAAGTAATCACATAGCTGGAAGAGAAAGTTTCTTTAACCTCAATAGATTTTAATGAAAATTTAGAAGTCCTCAGTAATGAAAATACCAAGATACAAATTGACCTGGTAAAACAAATGCAAGAAAGTACAAAAAATGATTAGGAAATTGCAAGATTAACATATGTATGTGAGGAGATTATTGAACAAGATTACAAAATGTTGGCACATAGACCACTTGCTAGGGTCTATGCTTTATACTTAAAAGATCAATGGTACAAATTTAACATTGAATGATACATATCTCTTATGAAGACGGATTTCCAAAACCCTTGGAAATTTTGTGAATTATATTTTGATATCACCCCTAAAAGGAGAAATATCCTTTGCAAACCTTACCTACACAACTAGGCGTTGCAACAAATATTGAGGTCACCAAACCCCTATGTTGGGGGTGTGTAAATATGAGCATTTAAGTATGGGTTCCAAAATGAAACTATGAGGTTCACAACTACAAAATAGCATGAGCCTAAAGAGATTATAGTAGAATTGAAGATAAGAGTAGAAGGGGCCAGACCAAGTAAGGTATGGAAAAATCATATTCACCTACTACTAGGACATAAGACAATTCTCCATAGAGTTGATTCATATATTGAAGGTCTCAGGGTGAGCATATCCTAGTGGATAGGGTTGAAGTTCAAGTCCCCCTCCTACTATACCCTATTCCATACTTCAGGTAGTCAGGAGAACCTGACATTGATATTCTAAAGGCAAGAACAAATGCCAATGTTACATGAGGATATTAGATGTATGGGAGGTATTGAATGATTTTAGGTGAACTATAAACAAAAACAATAGCTACAACATTCTATGTAAAATATGGTTTACTTTTTAGGGTAATATTTTAAGAGGTAAAGTTAGGGAATATTGTGTATATAGGATGTGTTTGTTGTGAATAAATTCACATAGATAACAATTGTGAAATAGAGGTGGTTTATGAAGTATCATTTTTATCTAAAATTTTGATAGTTTAGAATTTAGTTTTGAGGTGCAAGTCTTCAAATTGAGACAATAATATTTTTCCTTTCTTTGATACTAACATTGTTTAGAGAAGCTTATGTTTTTTGTGGATTATGGATGCTCACCATTCTTGTATTTGTGATCCCTTGGTTCATGAGGCATTGCCCTCATAAAAAGCATGATCAATATGGACATCATCCCTGAGGTGCAACTCCTTGAATTGATTTCATAGCATTATCCCAAATTCACACAAGTCCTTGTGTGATCAATAGCATACTTTCAAACTAAAGAGAGGTCGAATTTACATATCAAACACTAGGTATCAACATTTCAGGAGTATCCAAATTTGGGTCCCTACCATTACGCTTCTATTTATAGTTATGGTGATTTCTTTCTTTATTCTCTTGGAAATGGTGATGAAAACTTAAACTTTGTTGCCTCATATGGTCATTTAGTTATATATATATATATATAGAGAGAGAGAGAGAGAGAGAGAGAGAGAGAGAGTTAATAAGTGGAAAAACTCAAATTTTTCAGTGAGTTTATTTTTTCTGGCAAAATGAAGTTTGGCCTTGATTGATTCATTTTTTTTTTCAAATTTCAATGATTTGGGCATATTGAAATTGGGCCAAAACTCAATTCTTAATAGATTTGGAGAAGAATTTATGTAGAAAAGGGTTGAGTTTGTCAAATTTTAAACTAATCTAGTATTCTAAACTTGTTATGGATGGACTAATAATTTTAGATTGATTCAATTG
>ML779024.1:171845-190777 GCA_009831015.1 Picea engelmannii | reverse complement strand
CTCCTTTTGTAGCAACTTGGCTCATTGTTGTTGCTCCATTGCTTTAGTGACATTACTTGAATTCTATAGAGAAAGAGATTCTCTTTTAAGGGATAACACATCTTACTGTAGAGAAACTCTATCATGATAAGCACAATAATATGCATCTATAGGAGGTTGGATTGAATATCTAGATTCATATTCAATATTTACACCAACACCATATAGATAATGGTTCTTTAGAATTTTCATTTTTCCACCCAATGGATCTTAAGGCCATGACAAATTATGGATCATTTATATCATCACTTGTCACATCAATACCCATATTACCTCTCTATTTATCTCCCATGGTTTTAATTGTATTAGATAAAAAAATATAATTTGTAAACAATGTGCTTAGTCCTCCTAGGGAATGTGATTGTTTCAAATAGGATGTTACAACAGTTCTATTGATGCCCCAAAATGTGCTTAGAACATATTCATCCTGAGGAGATCAACAATTATTATAAACACCACTTGGATCATTCCCTACCATATTCTACAACTAGGGAGTTCTAGGTAAGAGACCCTTAATGGAAACCAAATATTGTTGTTTTTTGTGATGAGAAAGCCATAAATTTGTCACCAATCAAATTTGTTCAACACACTCATCTCTTATCACATATGAAAATGTTCTTTTTACTATAAGTGCTAGTCAAAAGTTCAAGATTTTAAGTTTATGCATTGCCTGAGTGAAGGTTGAGTTGTTTCCTTCTACCACAATTGCAAATCAGATTAATACAATGGATAATGGGGATAGTCTTGGGAACAAACCATAATATCTCTAAAGTCAGTTTGAATCATTGTGAGTGATTTCACTTCATTTTGTGTGTTCAATTTGGAAATAATCATTTTGATATCAAAAAATTTACATCCGGAAAATGCAAGACTTAAGAGGCAGAGTTATAGCCATCAATAAGAGCTAAGAGCAACAAGCTAGTGTAGAATCCAACTCCAAAAGTAAATGTTTTTCCATTTACTAAATATTTTGAGACCCAAAACTTTCGAAATAAATAACTATGATTACTAATTGAATCTATAAATACAAATAAAAAAGATGTTAAAAGTAAATACACATGGGTGTAACTGTCACTCAATTATAAACTTCTTCTTCTCAATATCAAGTTATTAATGTAAAGCATGGCTGAAAAATTGGGGTACTGAGATAGATAAAAGGAATAGGCAAAGAGGTTGTAGTCACAACAGTTTGCAACCAAAAACAAAGAATCTAAATCCTTGACATAAGGGTGCAAGAAGACCATTCTGGGCAGAGCCTACAATCATGGCATTTCAAGTAACCCTGTCTCATTAAACTATCTTGTCAAAGGAAATATGTGCATCATCTATATTCCTATATTTGGCATACATGCTAATAAGAGAACTTCCCACAAAGATATCTAACTATATCCCCAATTTTATCATAAACTCATGTAACTAATGGCCCTCTCCTGAATCTCCACATCTTCAATTTTTGAATGGGGGATGGTAGTCAGTGTGATTAGATCAAAAACATGGTAAAGAGAAGAATATGAGTCAAGTTATTTACTTGAATTGACAGATAATCTTCCTTGTACTTCTGATAAGGTGAATTCCCCACTATCCATACTTTCATCCACTCTTGCTTTGCTAGTAAGTTCAATATTTGACCTTGGGTTGAAAGGTTCTACATCTTCAATATCTACCAAACTTCTCTCATTTTCAAAGTATACATTTGTTGGCCTACTTATTTTAGGAAAAATACTTGAAGCCTCTTCCTTCAGACCCCCAATGCCAATTTCTCCTTTTAAACTGGACATACTAGATACATCATGTTGCAAGGATTTCCTAGGCTTTAACTCCACTTGTTCCATTGAAGAATCAATTACCAAGGAAAGACAGTGAGATTCATGCACTTCCCTAAAATATTTCACAAGAAGATATACAAAAGTATTGCTTCTTTTCATATATGAGCAATAGAACAAAACAAAAACTTTGAGTACAGACTAAAGATAAGCACATCTCACAGATAGTGGAAAAATATTTGTCCGAGGCTGCAAAAGAGCTTCTATAATCTCAGAAGGATTTTTTTGAGTTCTCAACATATTCCCCCTGCAATACAAGTAGAGAGATTGTGATGCGAAGAAAATTCACAAGAGACCTCCCAAGATATGGTCAAAACCAAACTGCTTAATAAGCATGGAGTACATTTCAACATTGAATTTCACCATCTCAAATTCAAAAATCAATGTTTCTACTAGGTCAGATTTCTTGATTGTTGAAAACAATGTTCACATTGAAGAAAAACATTCCACTGTCATGTCCTTACAATGTTTAACATAAAAAAAAAAATGTCTTGCACTAGCCACGGGAGGCTAATATATCAAAACTTATGCTTTCATCTGTTTTAGATTGCATAGGTTGAAATCAACACAACAACATTTCCCATCCTTGAAACGATAATCTTTTTATACATGCTTCAAGACAAAATTCTTGGATAATGATATTGGATGTGAAATCCATGGCAACATGGCAGTCATCACAAACACATAGGGGTTATAATGTTTGTATACTTCACTTTAAATATGTTTTTAAACACCAAAAGGAAGAGCCAAATCCCATCATAGATATATTTGATCCTTCTTCTTCTTATCCAAATCATGTAGCAAGTAAAGTGTGCTAAGCATATATCATGTTTCCATTTTATAATTTCTGTCAGTTTCTACAAGTTCATATAGATGTCCTCCATTTGTGCATGATTTTTGTATTCTGTGAAAAAAATGCATAAACCTTGATCTTCATTTCAATCCAACTGCATCATGGGTCCTTCCTCACCTGGATTTTGTTTAATCATTGTTCTCACTTTTTCTACACTATCATACCTACCAACCATAGCATATAAATTTGAAAGAAGCACATAAGTTGCAACATTATGTGGTTCCAACTCAAGTAGACATTTTGCTGCATGTTTTCCTTTATTCAAGTTTCCATAGAATTTGTAGGTACCAAGAAATGTTTTCCAACCCATACTATCATATTCAACTACCATTTTATTGATGAAGTCTTCTTGATCATTCAGGAATCCAACCCAACATAGAATTTCAACCATTCAAGAATAATACTCCAACCTCGATGGGATCCCATAATCACATTACACTAAATCAAAGTACTCATGACCTTCATTCACTAGATCTATATGGCTACATGGTGAGAGAACAACAACAAAATGATATTTTCTTTCTTAATACTTTTATGTTGCATATGTTAAAAAATCGAGAGGGTTTCTTTCCCATTCCCATGCTGGGAATATCCTACTATCATTGCATTATATGAAGCTATAGTTCACTCAAGCATTTTCTTAAACTCTTTTTGTATGCCTTCTATACTCCCACATGTAGCATATAAGGTAATAATGTCATCACACATACGGACATCTGAATCAAAACCAATATTTTTTTAATAATATGAGCATGGAAATACTCCTTGCATTCCAGATCTAATAGGTCCGCAAAAGTATTTAGAAGATAGAGATGATAAAATAGTTTTCCCTGGCTCCCTCATGATGCATTTAGAAAAATAGATTGAATCCTTTACCCTCACATTGATTCTGGGTACATCCTACAATTATAGCAATCCATGAGACTACATCTCCTTCAACAAGGGTACATGCCACAAATGCATCACTGTGAAACCCATCATGGAAAAAAATAGCTTGAATCTATTTTCATTGTTCCCGAGAAGCATAATTTGCACAAGATTTGATAGCACCGATGAAATCTACCTGTTTTGGCTCCATGCCAACTCTTTACATTCAGAAAAAGGGATTCCAGACATATTCAGTACACTTATTCTATGCATAGGAGAAAATTAACATACTCCATGTAACGAGTTTTCTTTTAGATATTTTGTCCAACACCTAGTGCGCATCCTCAAGCCTCCCACTCTAGAAATAACCTGCAACCATAGATATCCACGAGTACACATTTTGCTCAGGATTTTCCTCAAACAATTCACAGGTGGTCTCCATCCTCCCTCTCCAAGATAGATCCCAAGGATTTGGAGGGTCAGAGCTAGCTCACACATCACTTTTGGTTCATATAGTTTGTACTATTATTGTTTGAATAATTTTTTAAGTACAAAGATGGTACATTGATCAAAATCTGGACCAGGGGTCAAAAATTTGCTCAAAATTCAAAGTGAACGGAATGCAACGAAAATGGTGCCATTGCGTCCGTCTCGTCTTCCTGATTCCTGATTCCGGCGGTATATTTACTTTCTCAAACGGAGTCCGTATGGAGAAGATATCGCGATCTGTTCTCCGAGCCAAACAGAGAAAAAAAAAAATGAGGCTGACTGTACCTGTCCGTACTGTCCGTACAACTCACACGTGGTAGTGACGTGGCCGCTGAGTTGGCAACGCTGACGTGTTGGTGTTGATGTGGAAAATTTTCATTGGTTGTTGGTGGCCGAATATTATGGTGACACGTGGCATATTCTAAGTGAATGGATAAGTGCCACGTGGCACCCGTTTATTGGCTCATGGTATTCTTTTTTGTTATGTAAAATTTTATAGGTCCGTGGGGGTCGAACCCCGGACCTCTCCACCGGTATAACTTTAACAAAGCGCGCGCGCGACCACTATGCCACTCATTGTTTCTTATTAAGTATATGCTTTCAAATTTATTTGAATTGAAACTATTGAATGGTCGGCGGGGGGTCGGGCTGGGGCTTAGCCCCAGCCCTCGGTCTTATGTTATGTTCCATGTGACCATTGGTTATACGGAGGGCGCTTGAACATATTTTATTTATAGCCCGCGATCTTTTATAATGGCCATACGACCACATTACACCAAGCGCGTGGTTTGGGTTTTAAAAGGTAAAGCACACGGTTATGTAACATTCCAAGTGACCACCGTTCACATTGCATGGTTTAAAACCATAGCACGAATTGTATTGTATTTCACATAACATTGCGCGCGGGAATATATTGCATTTGTGGCACGGTTCCATGTGACCAATGTATATTTAAAATGCGCGCGTGGATTTGGTTTCCAAATGGAGTTTGGCGCGCGAGTTTTGTGTTGGGTTTTAAACCACGTACCCGCCACTTGTCACTCCAATGTTAAACGGTGTAACGGAGCCCTTTATGCGCGGGGAATGTGGCCATATGGTCCCCCCATGCACCCAACACCTCCGTCCTCGGGGGCTATAGTTGCGCTAACGGTTCGACAGTTTGACACCAATTGCGGGACGTGCGTGTGCTGAGTTTAGGCACGAAAGACGCTCAGAGCTAGGTTCATTTTCACACAGGTGCAAAATGGCGAACCAGTAACAGAGCTTGAAGGGGAAAAATGGCAGAAGGCATAACTTTTGGAGTTTTTGGCCAAATGAGGTGCCGAAAAAGCCTAGGTAGGGGTTTTTGGACGTTCTGAGTCCATTGGCAGTGTTTTCACAGGCATTTGAAGACTTCTAATGCAGTTTTTTAACCATTGAAGTTTGAGGAAGCTCCAGGAAGCTTGAAGCCCTCATTGTTTGAGGCATTGCTCTGATGAGCAAATATCTATTTTCTGAGACTGAATAGTCATTTTTGACTAATTATTGTGCTCTGAACACATTGGGATAGGTTTCATATCCATTGGAGGACTTTTACAGGTGATTTTTCCACCTTGAAGCTCAGTGAAACTTGGAGGCCACATCTAGAAGAGGTCATTTCTGGATGAGACAAGATCCATTTTCAGAGTTCTAATAGTCAAATTTGGGGTTTTTATGTATTCTGAACCCAATTGTACAGTTTGCAAATCCATTGGAGTTGAGAAGCAGCTTGTAAAAGAACATTTGAAAAACTAATCCCAAAGAGCCAAGTCCATTGAAGGAGGCTCAAGGAGACGTAGCCCAGAGAGGGGTGAACTCCTTTATCATCTTGGTATTGTTGTGAGTTTGCTGTGTTATTTGCTGCACTTTACATTGCTGTGTAATGGTTTATAGCACATAAATAATCTTTTAAAAGAACATTTCCTCACACATATACATTGACAAGAAGAACCAAGAACTTAACACATAAACCATCTTGCATATTTTAACACATGAAGCAAGGTCCTGTTAAGGTTTATTTTATTGAAGTAGGGGGTGCTTGCATAGCATAACAAGTCATCCTTCTATTTTCAGATCATACATGATACTGTTATTTTTTGAATAATTTGTTAAGTACAAAGATGGTAAATGAGGTATATCTTGCTTTTATTCCAAAACTGAATCCATATAATATTGTTTGAATAATTTGTTAATAAAAAGATGGTACATGAGGTATATCTTGATTTTATTCCAAAACTGAATCCATATAATATTTCTCCATATTTGTTCTACGTTTGGGTTGATTTTCTGGGATATTATCCATTTAATTTGTCCCAAAATCTGGCATGAAATTGTTTAATCTATAGAATTGAGTGGTAAAGTTTGTATAAACCAAGTGACAAAAGGTTTTTAGGATGTTTAATCCATTTATGAATTCATAAATGCAATTTAAACAACAAAAGTTTATGACTTTGCCCAAATTTATATTGTCAGATTCTAGTGAAAAATGCCAAAACTTAGATAATGCCTAAGATTTCTTGGTTGATGAATATGACAATGTTCTTGTTAGTCAATCATGTTATGTTTCATTTAACATTGGATCATATGAGGACAACATTGTGTGATGTTGTGCCTATGGATGCCTAGAATTAACTATTAATCAGGCCTTGGAAGTATGATAGGAATGTCATTCATAATGGCAATGAAAATACTTATAAAGTGTATAAAGAAGGTAAGAGGATTTACTAGAAACATAACATAGTCTGAAAACACAAATCTAGGAGACTATATAGCATTTATAGGCCAGATCTTTCATAATGAAAATAAGCCCACAACAATGCATTTTTTGTCATTTGAGTCCATGGGCTCTAGAATTGACCTTCCTAGTCATAAGATATGATGTGTGTGGTCATTTGAGTCCATGAGCTCTAGGATTGACCTTCCTAGTCATAAGATATGATGTGTTCTAACATGACAATGTACACTTTCAACAAATATGAACAAAAACAGTTTGGACACTACAAACATGTATACCCAAAAGAAAAAGGAACTATAAATACTTGTGAACCAATGGTCATTTTTGGACAAGTAAATTATATGAGTATTATAGCATGCCCACCCATAGATATGAACTCATAGAGAACTTGTACTCTTCTTTATTAATTTGAGTGTTGATGAGAATCCATTAAACGTTTCTCTAAATTTTCTTTAATATCAAAGAAAACGACCAAAATGACTTATAGAATAGTCTAGATGACTCAGAGAGTCAGAAGAAATATGGGGAATAGGATGAATATTTATGAACATTTAGTGAGAAGACTAGAGGCTTTTGAATCCAGGCTATAGTATGAGGAGTATGAATTAGACTATAAGAAGCTTAAGGCTCAAGTTGGTGTGGCAGACCCTATGGAGAGGATAATAGAAGAAATCTATAAGCAAAGCACCAAGGTTGAGGAAGGCGTTTTAGATTTTAAAGGGGATTTGAACCCCAAGTTGTTCTTGGATTGGATATGGGAGTGGTAGGGGTATTTTGAAATGGAAAACGTTTAGATTGTGGAGCAGGGAAATATTTCTTTGTATTGATGGATGTAGTCCCACTATTTTTTTTACTGTTGTTATTATGTTACTTTTCCTCTCATTCTTTTGTTTTTTAGCTTTCTAGCTTCTAGCTATAAGAGTTGCTCTTGCACTTCTAGTACTTATCACCACTGATGTACATTTTGAGTCCTAACCTACTATTATGGTCATTTGTGGAATTTAATAATATTATCTTATCTTTAGGAGGATGACCTAAGAAGAATGAAGTTTCTAGTAACCATGATGAAAACATATTTACACATGGGTGTGATAATGTATGTAGAGATAGCAAACAACATTTGAAAGGAAATATTAGATTGTGCCCCAAAATGTTGAGGCATCTGAAAGGAAATTTTTTACCCTCGGATTACTAGAAAAATCTAAACAAATAGTTCCAAAACTTGGGACAAAAGGGCTTGTTTGTGCAAAGAATACACATAGTTTTTGAGATTACAAATTAGGACAAACTTGCTAGAATATGAAGAGTAGGTAAAAACTATGCATCTTAATGGGTTTTATTATCCCTCTAGTGTGAGTTAGCTTTAATGAAAGGTGCATTTAGTAGATGAAGCATACTGGTATGTTTTAGAGGCCGAGGAAAAGATAAGCTGGAGAAAAGGAAAAATGGCGAGTAAATGTGGCAAGAGTTACTTATTGAGTACAATAGGGATTTCTTCAAGATCTATTGAAGTTCAATATCCTCATGAATAGAAGGAAGAGGAACAAGATTCAAAGGAATAAGATTCCAAGAAGGTAAAGGGAAAACACTAACTTTTAAGGAATAGGAGGATTTGGTGTTGGAAGTAGAGGTAGAGGGAAACCTACATACGGTTATTGAGGCCACTAAAGTGATAAATATGCAGTGGAGTTCATGGAGCCCAATATTTTCCTTATGACATTGGAGTTGCAAACAAAATTGTGGTGGCTAAAGAACCTTGAGAAAAACAGATCGAAGCTGAAATTTGAGAGAGCTTGATGATCCAATGTACATTAGTGATTAGAAGTAAGATATTCTAGATGTTTACTAGAGGAGGAGAAGTGTCTTTGAACCCTTTTGCAAGAGTCAAGGTAAGGTGGTATGCAAACTAATTATTTATTGTTAGTGTTTGAATAAGTTTTTAAGTAAAAATATGGTACATGAGTGATATATTTATTTTATTCCAAAATTGAATCCATATAATATTTTTTGGTTGATAAACATGACAACGTGATTTTTAGTCAATCATGTTATGCTTCATTTAACATTGGATCATATGAGGACAATATTGTGTGATGTTGTGCCTATGGATGCCTGGAATTTGCTATTAAGCAAGCCATGGAAGTATTATAGAAATTTCATTCATGATGTCAATGAAAATACTTATAAAGTGAATAAATAAGGTAATTGGATTGACTAGAAACACAACAAATTATGAAAACAAAAATCCATGGGATCAAAGAGAATTTCTAGGCCAGAACTTTCATAACGAAAATAAGCCCACAACAAAGCATTTGTTATCATTTGAGTTCATGGGATATGGGAATGAATATCTTAATACGAGATAGTTGTGTAAAAAGTGAGAGAGTTTATTTTATATGAATATGTTTTTTAGATAAACCTCTCTCAGTTTCCCAAAATTCTGCTCCAGTTGTTCACAATATTTTCTTCAAAAAGATGTCTAAAATAGGACTTTCTCAGTCAAAAAAATAGGCTGTGAAGATTTGAATATATCTCTCATTCTGTAATACCTATGTAAACTATGAAATAGGTTATTGTATTTTGCTATGTTAGGAACAAAAACCTCCTCCATTTTCTCAATATTCATCTCTTATTGGTCACAATCTCTTCAGAAAAAAGATGACTAAAAAGGTCATTTCTAGAAAATGTGCCTTCAAAGATTTTTGGAAAATGAAGTGGAATGATGGCTTAGGGGTTTCCTAAATTATTGATAAAATTTATGGGGGTAGGGGGTAATGTTAGGGAGTAAGGGAAAGTATAATCGCATGAAATGAGTGAGGGGAAAGAGTGAAAAAGAGAAAAACACAACCCTACCCTAGAAAAACGTAGGGTGAGCTAGGGTTTTAGGAAAATGATGTAAATTGGTAAAATATGCATGGAGAGGTATGATGTGTCAACATATTTATTTACTCTTGAATTTTACCTCTTGAACCTTTACATATCGAAATTGATCCTCCTTGAATGAAAACACAACAAAATTGGGCAAAGCACAACGAACTTGTTGAAAGCGCAACAAAAATGCTAGAATGAGCATCGAATTACTAGGGTTTTCTCTTTTTCAAGGAAATTTTCTCTAAAAATGAGGAGAGATGATTGTTGAAGATGTGGGAGCTCAACATAAGCACATGCATGTGGAATTTTGAAACAAACCTTTGGCTAATCTTCCTCAATTGGGGGTATCTATCCCACCAAATTCACTCAGGGGTTGAACCTAGCCTCAATATGGTCGCAAGTATTGGTGTTGAACAAACATGAGTACAAGCACAAACATGTCCTAGATGAGACTTGAACCCTAGTGAGGGATTTAACAATGCCTATATTTCCAATTAACTTGATCATGAGATACTCTTTTTTTCTTTTCTTTTTCTATTTTTGAAACACACATCTTTGGGCAACCCCATTGTTAAATTTCAAGGTCATTCCAAAACATTTTACACCATGCTTGAGATGCTTTGTAATATTTGGGGTACATGGTGTATGTTCCACCCTTGGATGGTCTGAGATGGATTGGCATGAGAGTTAATCCTCGATGGATTTGCATAGTTGATATAAATTTCTAAGTGGATGCTTGACATCAAATGGTTGTTAGTTTAGTGTTCTTCCCCATGCGCCTTAGTTTGACCATTTGTCACTGACATGAACTTCCACAAAGATCATATTGATACCCTTGTTCTTTCCCCAATATCTACAGATCAAGAGAGCACAATTTTGATCTCTACATTGAAGCAGGTTCAGTTTTTTAGACTTTACTCTTTCCACCATTGTGGTTGCTTCTTTCTAGGACCAAACTATGTTGAACCTATTAATCATAGGTAATTATCTAAGGTCAATTAAATGTTGGAATTGTTTTAATGATGGAAGTTCATGTTTAGAAAATAGAATTACAAATGGGTAAGGTGGAATGGTTTTGTTTGTGAATATCCAAGCAAAGGAACATTTGCACATGATATCTTGATATATATAGATCTCTAGTGTTGAAAACATATGCTAATTGATCTGAGTGCAAGTTGCAAAGATTAAAGACCAAGATATGGTTTGTTGTGTCAAAAACAATGCAACTCTTGTTGGTTCATTGTTTACAATGCATGTCACTCAAGTTCATATTGACCTTCCAACACTAAGCGACACAGATAATCATGTAAGTAATTAAAAACATGGAGATTATTGTGTTAGTTTCCAATATAGTTATTATGCTTTTAGACATAAGGTTCATGGTGAGAACTGACTGGAATTGTTTTAATGTTGGAATTTCATGTTTAGCACATAGAATTACAAATGGGTAAGGTGGAATGGTTCTATTTGTGAATATCCAAATAGAGGAACATTTTCACATGTTATCTGGATATAGATAGATATCTAGTGTTGAAAAAATATGCTAACTGATCTGAGTGCAAGTTGCAGAGATTAAGATCAAGATATAGTTTGTTGTGTGAAAAGCAATGCAACTCTTGTTGGTTCATTGTTTACAATGCATGTCACTCAAGTTCATATTGACCTTCCAACACTAAACAATACAGATAAGCATGTAAGTAATTAGAAGCATGGGTATTACTATGTTAGTTTCCAATATAGTTATTATGATTTTAGACATAAGATTCATGGTGAGAACTGATTGGAATTGTTTTAATGTTGTAATTTCATGTTTAGCACATAGAATTACATATGGGTAAGGTGGAATGGTTCTGCTATTTCTGGTAGATGATGTGTCAAAATTCACTATTTTTCTAGGTTTTCAAGTCAAATACTAATAAATAGTGCCTAGGGATGCGTCATATCTGGAGGTTTGATAAATGTAAGAGTTGCCTAAATATGGATTGAGAAAAATGGTATATGTGAAGCCCAATTGGTGTAGAATTTATGTGGATATGAAGCACATAGAAATTTTATAGTTTTCTTGGGCATAGATTGTCACTGAATTCATAAATTAATTTTTTTCCCTTTGGCATTATTTGCCAATAGAAAAAAACTTCTTTGGCTTTGCTTAAGTATGTGCTAGCCAAGAAATTGGGCTTTGCAGTGAACAAGAGGCTTAAAAAGTTGTCTATCAACAAAAAAAAATAACACAAGCAAACTATGATAACATTCACATAAATAAATAACCAATGGATCATATATCCAACATCAACTTATCAACAAGGAGGAAGGTTCAGATCATACACACAGTTTCCATAGAAATGGCAGTACTCTTGAGTCTTCTATTACTTGGCAAAAAGGATAGTACGATGCTTCAGAGAATATACCTAATGAAAGATGATGAATTAATTTATGAATTTAGGGTATCAGAATAAGAATGTTCAAATGTGAAACCAATAGGTTTATATATAGATGACTTTTACCCTGCTCTTTTCTCACTATGTTCTCTTTATAAACTAACAATCTTGAACTTGGATGTTACACATTCAAATGCTAGTTACATTCTCACATCCCAAATGTGTGGCAAATGAGCACTTGATAATAAATTCATATTTGTTTGACATATTGGGCTAAGAAATTTACTCATTGTCTATCTATCCACTAGTTAATTTGTCTATGCTAATTATTGTAAATTGGATCTTATACATAGAACAATATTTACTTGTAGTTTATAAAATCTAATATATTTTTTGGGGGTATCATCTACCTGGTTAATTCTCACCTTGGGAAATCTACATTATTTGAAATTACAATGCCTCTAGAAGCTCATAGAATCCAATTTTTCAAAATATTTTCAGTCTTTGTTATCAATAGGGGTGCTCAATTCAAACAATTGTGAGACCATATGGAAGTTAGAAACCTAATGCTAATTTTATGTTTGTTCCCAACCTAATGATTATTAATATGGAGGACATCATATCTCTAAACTGGATTTATCATTGGTTAGTTTCCCTTATATAAAAGACTTCCTTATTTATTCCTAATCTTTGAATTTCAATTATTTCAATGTTGTCTTCAACTTAGAGTTTATATTGATCAGGAAAAAGTACAACACACATGCCGAGCTTCTTTTGACTTGTGCAATGTAGGTCATGCATGCTTATATTTATGCATGATCTGGATTGTACACACCCTTCCTCAAATGTTCATCAAGCTATGCCATAAGACAATATTGGCTTTCATTAGGGCCCTTAGGTTAAACCTTATAAATTGAAAGCATGCATTCTGTAACTGACATGAATTTAAAGTGACAAATAAATTAATTTATGCATTTATTATTTATTGTGGTAACCTTTTCTCTTCAAAATGGCTTTGATTAATGGGTAGTGCAATTTTTTTTCTAGTGGAGTAAATGCATCCTTACAAAATGCAGGGCACTACTCTATTTTTGTGTTAAGGTTTATTGTGCATCTTGTGATTTGATTCTAATAATGTTTGGAATTTAATGTATTAGTGTTGTTTGTACTTTGTAGTTTATTGCAACTTGGGGAGTTCACAAGAACATTGACTTTCTTTCTTTGTCATACACACGACATGTCAAAGACATTATACAAGTAAGAAAGATGACATCAAAGTTACGTTCTTGCTCATGTTCTGAGCTTGTGTTGTTACTAGATACTATGATGGATTTCACATATAAAAAATTCTATCAAGATGTGTTTCTGGAACCAACATCATAGTGCTACTTTATGCCTTTTAATTTTTAGGATGATTTGTTTCTATGATGCTTGTTTCTTCCTGTTCTTTGACAAATTTCAGGTAGATGCATTATAGTAAACTTAAAATATGAATGCATTATCATATGTACTTTTGAAAGTCATTTGAATTGACAATGAAGTAACAAGGTGATATTTTTTGCTGCAGACTTCATTAGTAAATGATGACAAACAATTATTTGTTTTGTTTCTGTGACATGGGACTTCTCCCTTATAATTGAATAACCTCAAATAGTGAACATCTTATCTATTGTACATCTGAAAGGGATTTTACACTAACCTTTAAACTATAGAATAACATATTGTATTAGATGTATTAGAGGCCACCTAGAAATTTGTTTGCTTGATTCTAACATTGAATTGATGTAAAATCCATTTCCTCCTTTTGTCTTGTATAAACCCACACACATCTTGATGGGCTTGGGAATATTCAAGAGAAAAATATTTTCTAAGATTGAAACTATATAGGCATTTTCTGGATCACTGAATGAAGTCTCCTAGTCTAAAAATTTCCTTTTCATGTTTAATCGCTCTTAGATAATCACACTGCACAAGAAGTAGTTTCTTATTTGAATCTTAATATACACACAACTTATGCCGCAGGGTCTGGAGCACTTTGATGAGATCTTGCGAGAGGAATATGGTATTATTATTTCACGGGGTCATTTAGGGATAGATCTTGCACTAGAGAAGGTAGCCTTTGATATTTGATGTAAACTTTTTTCATATATCCATTTCTTGATGTTTTTTTCCCATAGATAAATGAATATTGTTGTCATTGTAATCTGATTACAAGTCTAGTTGTGTCCCTGCATGGAGATATCTTACAAGTTTGTATTTTTCCTAAATCCAATCTTAATGTTTCTCTAGAGTATAAGGTAATGATATTCAAGATTGATGGAATTGTCTAATATTCTCTCTTGGTAAATCTTATGCATTTGGGATTGTAATTTGTTAGTGTCAAGGGAAGCTCCAAATTCTTTATGGTTTCAAAGAAGGGATATTTACTTAGGTAATAGAGGCAATATAGCAGTGTGAACAGGCAGGCAAATCAAATTGTTTGGAGGACCATCAATAATTTTTTGATGTCGTCTTCTCATTGTCAAACATTTCCTAGATCAAATTAGTTTGGAATTTGATTTGAAAGCCAACAAGTAGGAGACATCTTGTAGAAGTATTGTTGGTTTTTGTATTATAGTTCTCTCCAAGCTAAGGCTCGGCATGTCAATTTCTCCTCTTCACAAGGATGGACACTCTAGAAGACAAGCTTCAAAGCTCCAATTCTCCTCCTCCACATGTGTATCGAGTCCACAACAACCTACAAGTGGTGTGCCCTCCAAACAAGATTCCCTCTAGCCAAATGCTCAACCTCTTGAAGTGTGCCATGTGGTATCGATGCTCCTAGGGTGAAGCACCCTTCCTTTTAGTGCTTATTTCTCCTCCACAATATAACTCCACATCCTATGCCAAGGTCTCATCCTCATCAACATGTGTGTCGTGTAGAAAATGTCAATGCCACATAAAACAACTTCCAAGTTCCTCCATAATAAGTGCGCCTCCTCTACCATATATATTGAGTACAAGCATATACCTATAGTAAGTGTTCCATTTGTCGATCAACCAAAAAAATCTAAGATACAACAAAGGGCTAGGGTTTCACCATGTACCCCACATCACTTGAAGTGTGTTGAATTTCCTGCTAAACCCAACAAATGACTTATAATCCAAATAAACTCTATTTATTAATTATTAGCACAACTAAGTTTTCAACAAAAATATAAGCCGAATCACTACACAGAAACCAAACACATTTGCACACGAGATTCGGGTAAACACCCCTGGAAAAACCCTTGCGGGAAAACCAGTTCTGAGTTTTATTTTATTAAATAAAATCCTGGGTTCCTGTCTTGGGATAATGGCCCAGTAGAGGAATTAAAATGATGCAGTTGATAGCCTAGCCCACCTGGCTTCAATATTCCTCACTTCTCCCTGCACCCTTTCCTCATCCCTTCCCACTTAGACACAAGTACATGAGCAAGACTCCCTTGTGTTCCTATGCATTCATTGTATGCATCTCACCCTCCTTAGATATGCTTTTATAATACCTAATGACTAAAAACCTATCTCCAAAGTGATCAACGATCAATATCTGATCTTAATCTCTTGAGATCAATGGTTGTGACTTAATATCTCATTGATATATCATCAAAACTGATAGAGGGATATGTAAGAGTGTACAATGAGAACCTTGACAAACATAAATGCTAATTCTTGCAACATTGTCTAGAGGATGGAAAAATCATGCTTATTTTTCCAAATATGTAAAATGAGTATATTACAGTTTAATGAATACATTTTCATATTAGTATATATGGTTTAATACTTTATCAAAAAATTCACCAAGACTTTACAAGGCTTTATAATTCAGTGAAAGATTCACCAATATTTTACAAGAGTTTATAGTTCAGTGAAATATTTGCCAAATATTTACAAGATTATATAATTGACTAAAAGATTTGACAAAAAATGATATATACATATTATATTATTGATAAAATAGCCTTTAATTTTTCCTATGTATCATGGGGATTCACCCATTTATTATACATATAAATTTAGGGGGGTTCTTAAAATCACCCCTTCCCATAACAATACTTTTCAACTCCTGTATATTGGGCACATACACTTTTCCCTTTTACATGAGGACTCCATACTATTTCAATGCATAATATTTAAACTTATGCTTAAGTTTACCTTGCCTCAATGCCTCTTTTTCTTGCACATAATATTGATTTGATTTTGCATCTTCCAAAATTATACCTTTTAGATCAAAAGCATACATGATTATGGTTGATTCATGCATCCTATGTGTTCTCCTGCTAATTGCATCGATTTTAAGAACCAAATATCAATATAGCACAGAAAAGCCTCCGAATAAATACTCAACGCCTTGAAAAAGAGAGAAATTAAGATAATAAGCCTCTTCGAGGGGGCAACCTACTTATGCCCACATAAATGTACAATTCCAAGATGATTCCAAATAAAAATGTCTCCTTGGTATATATAGGAGACTAGGAGGTATAATTACAACTAAGGGAATAAAGCCGACATAAATAAAATAATATTACTAATGTAATATGCCCCAATTAAGGGGTAATGAGCCAATATTAGGGATTAACATGCCCCTCCCCTTGAGACAAGTGTTGTCTGCAATGCTTGAGTAACTCTGGATGCTTTTGTATAAAAGACACATATTCTCGAGTGGAATATTCAGCCGATAGTTTCCTCCATTTAATGAGATACTCTGAAATGTATATATTCCTCAGCTGGTGAACTCTTGTGTCAGTGATGGCGTCAGGCTCCAATATGATTTTTCCTTCCTCGTCAAGTTCTGGAAATATATTTTGAACTGGGATCTTGTTGCCTATAACCTTCTTTAAGCATGAAACATGGAAAACCGGGTGTACTCGTGAAGATGCAAGCAACTCCAATTTGTATGCCATAGTACCAATCTTTTGCAACACCTTATAAGGACCATATTACTTTGGTTATAATTTATTATCCTTTTTGGCTTGCTTGAGAGACATCTGTTTGTATGGTTGTAGTCTTAAAAACACCCAATCCCCTACTTCAAAACTTCTTTCACTATGATGTTGATCTTCTTGTTATTTCATGCGATTCTATGCCATGGTCAGGTTGTCCTTTAAGATTTGGAGAACTTGTTGTTGATGCTCGATGTGATATTCCACTTCTTGAACCTTAGTTTTTTATTTTAGAGAAGAAGTGATGGAAGGAGGGTATAGAGTGCCATAAATGGTGTCATTTTTGTTGCAGTATGAAAGGAAGTGTTATACCACCATTCTGCCAAGGGTAACCATTTGAACCATTTTGTTTGTTTATTAGAGACAAATCAATGAAGGTAGCCTTCCAGACATTTGTTCACTATCTTAGTTTGTCCATTAGATTGAGGATGATAAGATGAGTTATGAGCCAATTGAGTACCCAAACAAGAAAATAATTTTGTCCAAAAATGTCCATTGAAGATGGGATCTCTATCACTTACAATAATCTTTGGGCTTCCATGTATCTTTTGAACTGTCTCCATGAATGTGGTGGCAACTATACTAGATTTGAAGGGATGAGAGAGTGCACAAAAGTGTTCATGCTTGGTTAGTCTATCAACAATCACCATGATGACACTCTTTCCTTCGGACTTCGGTAACCCTGTGATGAAATCCATGGAAACCTCTTCCCAGAGATGACTTGGGATGGCTAATGGTTGTAATATACATGGGGTCTTAATTGTTTCCACCTTATTTTGTTGGCAAACCAAACATTCTGCCACAAAACTTTGAACATCAGTTTTAAGTCCATCCTAAAAAAAATACTTCTTGACTCTATGGTAGGTTTTCAAAAGTCCTGAGTGCCCTCCTACTGGAGAGGTGTGCAATTCCAATAATACCTTTTGTTTGATTTGGGAGTTTTTACATAAATATAAGCGATATTTATACCATAGTAAATCATTTTTCCATGTAAATGTTTCTGATGCACTAGAATCTTGCTTCAACCTTTTAATGAAAGTCCACACTTTTTCATCATTCTTCCATTCATCCCTTGCTTCTATTATCCAATTGTGTTGGATGATCGATATAGCATAGAGAAAGGCCTCAACATCTTCATCCTTTCTTGAGAGTGCATATGCCACAACATTTTGCTTCCCCTTTTTATAGACGATTTCAAAATCATAACCCAATATCTTGGTTACCCATTTTTGTTGTTCTTTTGAAGATAGTCTTTGTTCCAATAAGTATTTAAGACTATCATGATTTGTTTTTACCTTGAAGTGCCTACCTATTAGGTAAGGACACCATTTCTTCAATGGATGTAGTATTGCCTTCATTTCCTTCTCATAAATGGGTTTGTGTAAGTCCTTTCCCTTGAGTGGTTGACTTTTAAAATCCAAGGGCCTTCCTTCTTGCATTAGGACAACACCAATTCCATTTCCCGAGGCATCACATTCTACAATAAAGATTTTTGTGAAATCTGGAGTGGTCAAGACAGGAGCTTTTCACATCACCTCTTTAAGTTGTTCAAAATCTTCAGTTGCCTCTGGAGTCCATGAAAATGCATCCTTCTTAGTAAGTGTCATTAAATGTGCTTCTATTCTTCCATAGTGCCGAACAAATTTGTGGTAGTAACCTGTCAAACCCAAAATCCTCTAAGATTCTTCAATGTTTTGGGAATCAGCCAGTCCCTCATGGCCTTAATCTTGTTAGGGTCTACCTTAAAACCTTCATGATATACAATATAATCCAAGTACTCTACCTCCTTCAATCCAAAGAAACATTTGGATGGTTTGGCATATAGTTGTTGCTCCTTTAGTAGTTGTAGCACCTTGTCAACATGTTGCACATGATCCTCCCAAGACTTTCTATAGATTA
>ML779024.1:144569-156342 GCA_009831015.1 Picea engelmannii | reverse complement strand
GCTATCATGCATGCACTAGCCAAATTCAGGCAATATTTGGTAGGTGCAAGGTTTGTGGTCAAATCAGACCATAACAGTATTAAATATCTATTGGAGTAGAAGGATTTGAATGAAAGACAACAAAAATGGGTAAGCAAAATACAAGCCTACAACTTTGACATTGAATTCGTCAAGGGGAAGAACAACGCAGTGGTCGATGCATTATCCAGAAGGCCATCCATTTTTGCCATGTCCGATATGTCAGTCGACTGGAAGGAACACTTGATAGTGGAATATGCAAAGGATCATTTCGCTTGTCAACTATTGGATGGGAAAATATAGGATGAAAACTTCAGGATCATAAATGACCTCATCTATTACAAAGGCCGGATCTTTTTAGTTCCTGGATCAGCTCTCAAAGCTAAGATCCTGCATGCATGTCATAACTCACCAGTAGCAGGGCATCAGGGCATTAGTAAGACGTATAGGCAGGCGAGAGAGAGGTTTGCATGGAAAGGCCTCAAGGAATATGTGATGAAACATGTCAAAGAATGCACTACATGCCAAGAAAACAAGGATGAGCACACGCACCCTGCAGGACTGTTGCAACCCCTACCTATTCCAGAGCACAAGTGGGAAAGTATATCCATGGATTTCATCACCGGGTTGCCCAGAGCACAGGGGAAAGATTGCATTTTCATGGTGGTAGACAGGTTGACAAAGTTTGCACACTTTTTTCCCATAGCCATAGACTTCAGTGCAGCACAGGTGGCCAAATTATTTTTCAGAGAGGTGTTCAGACTACATGGCCTACCCAAAACCATCATCAGTGACAGGGACAATAGATTCATGAGTACATTTTGGCAGGAGTTGTTTAGATTAGTGGGTACGACATTGACTCCTAGTACTAGCTATCACCCTCAAATGGATGGTCAAAATGAGATAGTCAACAAATGGGTGGAAGGTTACCTCAGAAACTACATAGAAAGACAGCAAAAAGCATGGGTCAGATGGTTACATTTGGGAGAATATTGCTACAACACCACCCGACATATGTCCATTGGCATGTCACCCTTCAGAGATTTATATAGCTATGATCCTTTATCATTTGTGGAGATTGCATTTGGTGACAACAAGGCTCCGATGGTATAGGATTGGATATAGCAAAGCCAAGACATTCTCAGGGAATTGAAGGATCATTTACAAAGGGCACAAAACCAGCAAAAGGTCCAAGCAGACAAGCACAGAGTTGATCATACCTTTGAGGTTAGCGATTTAGTCTATTTGAGGTTGCAACCATACAGGCAGACCTCCATTAAAAGAAGCGGAGTGGAGAAACTACAGCCACGTTTCTTTGGAACTTACAGAGTCAGCAAGAGGATAGGGGCAGTAGCTTGTGAGCTGGATCTTCCAAAGGGTAGGAAAATTCACAACATCTTCCATGTCTCGTGCCTTAAGAAATCCCTTGGTCAACACGTCAGGCCTATAGAGGCATTATCTCCCATGGATGAGGAGGGACAACTTGTTTTGATTCCAGGGGAGTTGTTAGAAGTCAGAGAGAAGAGGCTCTGAAACCAAAGCATCAAGGAGTATCTGATCAGGTGGAAGGATTTACCCATTGAGGATGCCACTTGGGAGCAGGAGCACGTGGTTAGAGAAGCAGGTTTGGAATTGCTTGAGGACAAGTAATTTCAAGCAGGGGAGACTGTAATGTCCCCCACCTCTTAGAGAGGTGATGAGAAGACTCAGTGGCCTAGGCACCCCCACTAGGTCATAGTCTCACACTGAGGGGGGGAAAGTCAAGAAGTTAAAAGTTATATTTTTAAGTTGACTTAAGAAAGGAAAAAGATAAAGGAGTAACAGATAGCTCAACAGAAGAATAGAAGATTAACCCTGGGAGTTAACCTAACTCAACAGAGAATTAGAAGGAAATGTACAAGTAAGAGGCTGGGGCGCACCTATTACTCATTCTGGTTTTGGATTAGCATTTGCTATTGCTCTTGAGCATTCAGTTTGGGGATTTTGTTGTACAAACCCTTGTGAGAAACTCAGTGGTGAAATATCCACTCACCTTGTTCCATAGCTTGGTCTCGGGGATGAAAGACTCCTCCACACCATTCTAGTCTCAGCTCATCTCCATCTAACACTTTAGAAGGTAGCAGGCCGTACTGTTCTTGTGTTTCCAGCAAGGGCACACCATCATCTAGAGGGAGGTTCGATCTAGCTTATCCTGAGGGCCTGGGCCATTTTGACAGTTGGGTTTTGTTTGCAGGGGTAGGACCATCAATTTGAGGGATTTTCTGGAGGGTTATCATCATTCTACATTTGTCTACAGATTGGGACATCTTGGAGCCATAGGCAATGTCCCATGATTCAGTAAAACTCAGATCTAGGGAGATCTACTTGAGATCTGAGTCCGAAACTTCTCCCACGAGATTCTCATAGCCCAATCTATATTATTGGAGAGCTTCAGAGCATTTGGAGGCCTCCTTCATCGGGTCCAAACTAGCTAGGGTTTCAATCATCTAGTGGGGCACACCATTCAGTGGAGGAATTCAGATCTACGGGGTTTGAGAGTGGATTTGGGAATTTGGGCATCTGGTTTGTCCTTACAGTTGCCCGATCTATCATTTGGCATATTTCTTGGGATGATTAAACACTTTTGGTAGCAGGGCAGAATTATTGAGGGCTTCAGCATTCTAGCAGGACATGGCACTTTCCAGCTTGGAGGTTGAGCATTAGTATGGCTCAGATTTTCTTGATTCAGTCTTCATTGTATATCCATCCTTTGGAGGCTTATTTTGCATTGTCGGGAGCATTTTGTAGCAGCTCATATCTATTTCTTGTATGACCATCTGAGGTTTATGCCAGATCAGCCATCTATTGTATTGATCTTACATTGCTCATAATAAAAAGGTCAGATCTTTGCTTGTGCTTCTACATCTTGAATATATTGTGATCTCCATGTGTTGATGAATCTTGTATGCACTTAATAACTCAATACATTAGTAGTAGTTAGTGATTCCAAGAAAGAATTTGGCTTGGGATCATTACATAGTTCAATAGAATAAGGAAATCCATATAAGATTGGAATCTATGTCGAACCCACGACCACATGTACATCACCTAGATCTGAAGTAGAAACTGGAATTTTTTCGAGAGCAGTTGTAGTTAGTGGATGGAGTCATAATTATAGTCAGAATAGTGGAAGTAGCACAACAAACTAGAGTTAGTTAGCATCACCGAAGGTTAGTACTACGTAGAATACAATGGCAGGAATAGATCATACATTGAGAATGCATGAATTTCAGGGAGCAAGGTCGCAGGACCCTAAGAAACACTTGTTTGTATGCAACACGATATAGACTATGAAGAATGTCTAAGACAAGGCGATGAAGATTGTGAAGTTAGTCATGATGTTTATAGGTTGCACAATTTTATGGTATATTAGGTACCAGACTACTACACCAACCAAGCAATCAAGAACTTTGGCAGAGATTGGACAAGCATTATTAAAGGAATTTTGGAAGTCGAAATCCAAATCATAGTATATCATAGAGCTGGAAGAGATTAAGCAAGTACATAATGAGATAATTTGGGATTACGATCAATGATTTAAATATGTTATGGGTAAATTAAAGTTTCATATTCCTAATGAAAAACATAGAGAATGGTTTATTGCAGGTCTATTGCTACTAATTCATTGTCCATTGACACATCAAAAGGTTACATTGTGGCCATAAGCATTAAAAATTGCGATGAAGTTGGAAGCATGTCTTGTAGGATATGGAACAGGTATAGTCACGATTTTCTATGTTGAGGATTCAATTGTCATAGATAACGAAGGAAAAGTAAAATAATGAACAAGTTTCGTGTATTACAGGTAAGAAAAAAGGTCATCATAAGGAATAATGCCTAACATTTGTGTAGTATATGGTGACAGGAGCAATGAACCCTTTGTTAGGATGAGTAGGGTATTGTGAAATATAAAAAACATGGGGACATCATTCGACTACTTGTCCATTACTGTAGAAGTACTAAAGTATGCCCAGGAATTTGTTCTGTAATTTTTACAAATCCATAAGACACGATGAGGAATATTGTCATGCATTCGACTTAATGAGAGAGTGCACTTCAGATGCATAAAAAATTCAAGAAGAAAATGTCACAACAAAAGGATGGGTTCCACAATACAATACTTTAGGAGGCTTTAACTAGGGTGGATGTGGAGGATTCAATAGAGATTTAGGACATGGAGGGTTTGGTCGAGGAGGCAGAGGACTAGTAATTTTTTATAATTGCAATCGACTAGGAAATTTAGTGAGAGACTGTCTGAATCCTTTCAAGATGTGCACATATTGCAGAGAATTGGACCATGAAAGAGAATACTCCCCTCAACTGATAGTGAAATGGTAGGAAAGATGGAATTGGAATCATAATCAAAATCAGAACCAAAACCAGCACCTACAGATGATAGTAGCCAAGGAGCATGATGATCAGCCCAAATTAGCATTCATTTCATATGGAGGAACAAGAACTGGAGTGGATGCGATGAAAAAATGAAATGGGATTGAGTAATGGATAAGGAAAGCAGTTGATCCCACGCTAACATTCAATTCACACAAAGAGAAAGAAACATATCAACAAGCCAGGAAGAAGATATTAGGACCGGATTGGATAACATCAAAATCAAATATGCCAACAGTATATAATATGTCGTCAATTTATGATCTCACCATTCCAGAAAGGCCAGTCGAAAAGGTAAATACTTTGAAAGAATTTCTAAAGAGTTGTTTACAGTTGATGTATGACGAAACACCATTGAATATATTTATCAAATTTTTGAAACTTTTTATGCCCAATTCAAAATTATGGGTTTACATGTGTCTTCTACTCCTCAATAAATTTCCAATGAATATTTTTTTTCTCAAATCCAATCTCTTAGATGAAAGTTATGGTCCAGAGAAGTTTAGGTTGTTTTACCCACTTTATCCATGTATGCTACAGGTGTCTTATTTCTCTTCCTGCACATTTTTACATACCAATATCTCAAATACAACTCCATGGATGTCTTCTGTGATTCATAATATTTCCATCGATTTATCATGTGCCCAAAACGGACCTTTGAGTTAGTAATTCCCTCTAGAAGTAAATTTGTGCCAAAAGTTTACCCTTGTTGTTTTGGTTGTAACTTTATCATATGAGCTCTGTTTTGTGAACAATTTAGCTCATTGGAAATCTCTCCTTGAGCTATTTTATTTGAGTTGTGGAGACAAAGTGTACCTTGTTACACTCTATGTACACTCTATTCTCGTGGATTTTGTTTGGCTATAAACGTCATTTAGGCCCTACAAAATGCTCTGCAAGCTAATGTCCTTCAAAACCCACAAAATTTTGTATAAAATTTACTGTTTTACTACTATAACAACCCTCTAAATATAATTCATTGATCATTTAAAGTTGATCTGTGCTCCATCAACCATCATCAATCAACGTTCTCCTTGGGGTGCACACATCATTTTTCCCAAACTACTGACCTAGTCATCATCCATCAACCCAACTTCTAGATGATCGAATTGCATACAATTCTAAACCGACTGACTTGACCTTCAACCATCATTTACCTTCATCAAAGAATTTATATCCTTACCAATTCAGTTGATTCCTGACCATCATCCCATTGTTCATCAGTCATCCCCACCAACTAACGAAAACACTTCGTCAATTCGATCAACCTGATCATCATCCATCGACCACACCTGGGATGATGTGGAAACTACTGACCTGGCATGACACGTGGATGCTAATGTGGCATGAAACATCATTTTTAGGTGTTAAATTAGTTTAAATGTAATGACATGTGGATTTTGATATGGCATGACACCTCATCACCCTCTTTCCTCCATAGACCATCATCCAATTCTCTTGGGCAAGCCAAACACATTGTTGAATTCGGTCGATGCCTAACCATTGACCCATCTTCCATCAACGATTTCTATTGCATGTTTGAAAACACTTCGTCGAATCAGTTGATGCCAAACCATATACCAATCGTTCATTGACGATTTCCATTGGCAATTAAAAATACTTCACTAGATCCTGTCAACCCGACCATCGACCATTAGCAGTCAAAGATGTCTTCTAGCCAAACCAAAATCTTTGTCATTTCGGTCGACTTGACCATCGACTGTCAATGATTTATCTTGGAAAATTTCCACACTCTGAAATTTTAAAGCAAAATCACTCAGGAATATAAGTCGTCGATCTATTAGTGAAAATTATCATGGCTATCGATTTTGTTCCATCCTCCAAATGACCGAAATGAATACAGACCGTCGATCTTATCCATTTCAAAAACCCCCTGAAGTGAATCATGGTCATTTATTTGATAGACCTTTCAAATGATTGAACCTTATGAAATTTTTAAATCCATCATGATGAATCTCCACTGTCAATATCGAGATCAAAAGCGATCCCGATCGTTTATTCACCAAACTGCTTGCAACTCTACAACGATCATTAAAACATGAAAATCGATAATTCCCAATCGATTTTAAATTTGTAACCTACATATTTATGTCCCAACTCATCTCTTTTATTGTATTGAGGTATTTTCACTCAAATTTACTCACAAATTTGGGAATTCCACTCTAAGTTTTCTTTGTTTTTCCCCAAATTTGTTAGAGAAAAATATGTAACAACAATTTTTTCTCAAATTTCCATTGTTTCTCGGCCTATACAAGCCCGATATTTGAACCAGGTGGTATGATAGCATAATGTAACATCCCCCATCCCAACCAAGGGACATTATGGTGCAGAATACTAATAAAAATGAATTTTCTACTAACTAATTTAATTCTTCTACAACTAATTAACTTCTTGTTGATTACAACTACAAATTACATACAGAATTAACTACAATCTGATATCATTCACTTGGTACATCTACAACATGCTAAATCAACATGAATTTAGCCTAATAATTTAGCACAACAACATATAAATTATTTCCAAATACACATATTTCATGCATAGTAATTCAACTCATAAATACTAATATAAACAAGATAAAACACTTATCTTTCAACAATAGATGTGCAACCAGCTTCTTAGGACAAAAATTCCACCCAATCGTAGACTGGATGTTCCAAATATCAACATCTAGTGACCCTTAAGCTAAGGCTAGTAATCCGCAAAAGAGGGTGGTCTCTCACAATCCACTCCCAACTCATAAACTCACAACCCACTAGTATTCTCCTACATCTATCTTGATTTCCACCATCTATATTCCTCTTGACCTTCCCAACCCAAGGAATGTACCCCTTCACTAATTGCATTCCCTTTGGTGTCCCATCCATTTATCATGGTCTCTCTGGAATGGGTATCTAGGAACCTCTCAGCTGGGAATTCAAGGGGGCTTGATGCTAGGAAAAACTACCAACAAACAACAAAAAACACTTTTTGTTTTAGTGCAACCCACTTAGGAGTGAACTCTTTGGGAATGAAAACCTATATCTTCAGTCCTCAACTCCAAAACACTCCATATATGCTCCAACATGATCTATAATTCTTCCTCCCTCGCTGCACTAGCTCCAAGCTCTCTTTCTTTCTCTCTACTTGCTCCACATGCAAAAAAACTCATTGTGTAAAACTGTTGTCCCCAATCCATACTCTTCCCCAATCTTATTTTATCCAACCCATGTGCCTAGTAAATTTGGGAAGTGACCACTCACACCCACCCTCTTATATGTATTCAATGATTGGCTTTGGGAAAACTCAATAAAAAATTGGAAGGTTCGTATAGCAAATAGAAAATTTAGGAAAAGGGGTTGAATTAATATACATGGATAATTCCTCCTTGGACCCCGTCTTGGCCATTATCTTAGACTCCTCCCTTTATTGTGGATTAATTCAGCCTCCATCTTAGTCCATGTCCCCTTAGCAGTTGGCATCACATTTTATTATTAAAACATAGGAATACATTTCACATATTACATCATTTTGGTCATAGCCACACATTATATCTACATAAGAATTAATTAAACTAGGATTATAGTGGGGATGTCACGATAGTGTTTAGTTTGATCCTTACATTGATGTGAATTGGTTGTCATCTTCATGTATTTCCCTTTCCACTTCCTCTTCCCCTCCTTGAAAGTTTCTTGGTGCTCTTTCTACTTGGAACCACTTGGATATCCTTTCTTATGCCCTATATTTTCCAGATACTCTTCTTTCACATAGGCCTCATCAACTATATTATGCTTGAAGAGCATCACTTGCTTTCAAAAATGACTGTGTAGACACCCCAAATTTGTTGAGGAGTTCATATGGGTTCTTGGGAGAGATACCCATAATGATATCCATCTTTTTGAATTTTATAGTGTTCTCCTACACACTCTACCCTTTCGTTTTCCCTAACTAATTACAATGGATCAATTGGTCCTCTACATACTCTATAGGGTAGAAATGGGACTTAATAAGGGTTTTGAAACAATTCCACTTAGTTACTAGAAGATCACCCTCCAACCTAAGTTTCTCCATGTGGCTTTACCACCAGTTTGATGCATGGTCCTCCAATTTAAGTTGGGTAAATGAAATATTCCACTCCTCATCTATATTGTGAACACTAAAATAGACCTTTAACTTCTAAAACCAATGATTCAAATTTAATGCATCGATATCACCTTGATATGGCTTGATATCCACTTTTTCTTCCATTTTAAATAAATATTGTGAGGGAGTAATGGAACTGGAACCTAGATTCTCTTTCTCAAGCTTTTTCCTCAACTCGTTTTATAGGTATTCATTTTCTCCTAGTTTCCCCTCTAATTTGATCCCTCATTTAGAGCCTCCGGCCTCCCTGAACAGGTTGATATTGATTTCTAAATATGCCATGAGGAGGGACATATTGGGAGAGATATCAATGAATTTCTCTTCCATCCTCACAAATCTCTCTTCTATTGGATCTCAAGGGTTGTTATGAATAGACTCATCAACCATGGCTAGGGTTCTATGAATTTCTTCTTAAGACAATTCCTAGGTGTTGTAACTTTCCACAAGTACCCCAAAAAATTCCTCTAATACCAATATGATCTATAACATACCATGAATATTCCACTGGAACAGTTCATCACAACATATATTAAACTATTCTGAAATATTATATTTTTTTGTTTATTTCCTTAGATCCTATATTAGTTAATTACTAACTATGCTTGAATTTATGAAATAACCGAATTGCAAAAATGAAATGAATCAACAAAATAACTTACCATACACACACAAATAAACATAAAATATATCCCGAGAACACCAATATCAGAGAAAACTCAACTTGAAGGTGAGGCCTATGCTCTGATATATTTTCTTCAGCTATGGAAAGAAAGTAAAAATAAATAAGCACTCATTATGGAGTTTCCTTTGACACTATGGCGTGAATAGATACTATAGAATCTCCTATCTCATCCATTATTATCTCAAAATACCATTGTTAGGATGATCTTCTCAACTATGTAACAAGCACAATACCAAAGAATGGAACCCTTTCTCCTCCTAGTGGCACAGCATCTGAGTGGCCCCAACTTTATCGGCAAGATCTGGACATTGCCACCACATATCAGCTCTAGGGTATAGGTGCAACTGTCACTGATTTTCACATTTAGGACAGAATCTTATGCCACCTGGGCCATCTTTGTGTTCCTACATGTGAGCGTGCAAAGATAATTTGGGAATCCCACTACAGTCAGATGGCAGGACATTTTGGCGTAGAGAAAATTGTGGTCGTTCTTTAGAAACATTTTTATTGGCTAAAACTTTGACAGGACATCAACAATTATACTAGATCTTGCACTTCATGTGCCATTTCCAAAATAATCATCAAGAATCAAGGCTTATACACCCCTCTTCCTATTCCCGAGAATCCTTGGAAATCCATCTCAATGGATTACATGACTGGCTTGCCATCCACCAAGCAAGGAAATGAATGCATGTTTTTGGTCATTGATCGTTTTTTGAAGATTGCCATCATCATAGCCTGTAAGAAGAATGTCATAGCGAAAGATATTGCTAAGATCTTATTTGAATGAGTGTGGTTCCACTTTGGGATACCATAGACCATCATCTCTGACCAAGACAGGAGGTTCTTCAACACCTTTTGGTTGAGTCTTTGGTCTCTGTTGGAAACACACCTCACAAAAACCACTGCTTTCCACCCCCAAACCGATGGCCAAACAAAGTTTGTCAATCAGATGATTGTGCACATACTGTGCATGTACAATTATAAGAATCCATGCACATGGGATGAGATTCTCCCATATGTCCAACACAATTACAATAGGGCTCTACGTAGTTCCTTTGGCCATAGCCCATTTTAGGTGGGTTTGGGATTCCAACCCTTGGGACCCATTGATATTGCACTTCCTCTTACCACTGCATAGATAGAATCTTCCCCTGATTAGTCTGCGATCGACAAAGCCACCAGATTCATTGAGCGGATTTAGCACATCTGCCAACAGGTCCAGGATATTTTTCAAAAATCCAATGCTAAGTACAAGCAGTGCCATGATCAACACATGGTACCACACCAATTTCAGGTTGGTGACAAAGTCTGGTTACATTTGCAGAAGGAGTGTCTCACTGGGCCCCATCAGAAGCTTCGCCCACTCTGTTATGGGCCTTACAATATCACCAAGGCTGTGGGTAGCAATGCTTTTGAGTTCAACACTCTACCCGTCCTTGTTTTGCATCTAATATTCAATGTGGACCTCCTTCTACCACATTTTCCACCATTACTCGACACCTCCAAGATCACAGAACAAATGACACCAACAGAGCTCAACCCTGACTGCATGGAACAAGAATCCACTGATATGATAGTGTACACACAAGTCAAGGTCACTCGCCAGCAATGGATCCATATTTATTGAGTTGTCAGGGCAGGGAAACTCCTACACCAAAGAAAGTGGCTCACCCGGGGAAAATCCAGCAGAATTTTCCTCACCTGATGGGGGAACTCAACGCAATGGAGATGATTGCTTCCTATGGGGGGAGGATTGATCCAGGTGGATATTGGTGGCCACCCACCTATTCCAACTAGATCCTCGTCTCTATTTTTGTTCAACACATTCTTCGGTACTGCTTTGTAATTGTGGGTTCTACACTACTGGGGCTGTCTGAATCCCCACACATCCTCCAAGTAGATACGGGTGGCCTCTCACTTAATCCAACTGGCTTATTTTGTATTTTTTCATGTCAACACATCTTGTTGTACCTCCAGGGCCATTTTGGGGCCCTAAACTTTTTTTTTTTGGCTCACATTGTCAAACTGTAGAGGGAGACAGATTTTGACGGTGGAATGTGTATTTATCTGAAAGAACTTTCCAACATGATATCATGTGCCTAAAACAAAGTTTGTATGCAAAATTTATGACCCTTGGAAGTTGAGGTACCAAATTACACCAACTTACCCATAGGGTCGATATGACTTTTGGCGGTTCACCTTCTAGGGTTATGTTTTTGGATGTCTAGGGTTTTGGAATTCATGAGTAATATCAAAAACACCTATGGAGCCTCATTGTAATCCATTCTTCTTATATGGATGCGCGTAGCAGCCACATCTCTTCTCATATATAACTACCACAATTCGAGCAAGTGTTTCAGTTCTGCAGTTTTAAAATGTCAACCTATTTCATTATTTAATAGAAGATATTGTTCACTGGATATTTGTGTTATTCTTCATATCTCTATGTTTATTGTACTCGATATGTTAATCAGTTCATTCTGATCCTAAATACAT
>ML779024.1:104247-116047 GCA_009831015.1 Picea engelmannii | reverse complement strand
ATTTTTTCCTCCTTTGAATAGTACCCCTACCCCTCCTTTTATAGGCTAGAAGGAGCTAGGGTTTTAGGCGAACTCTCGACCATGCATGGCGAAGAGTTCCAGTTAACTGACAAAAAGCCTCGTGTCCCGGCGGAAACTTTCCTAATTTTTTTCTTTGTTAGGCACCCACGGGCTGTAGTGGGTTAGCCCGCGGATACCCGCGTGCAGTAGAAGGTCAGCAAGCGGTCCCCCGTAGCCAGTGAGAGGTTAGGGCGCGGATTGCTTGTTTTAAGTGATTTTTCAAGGTTTTATTCAGCATGGCTTTGGCTAGGAAGAGGCATGAGTTGGCCTGATGCCAGGTAAACCTGTGTAGTGAATTTTAGGGTTATAACAGTCGAGTCTTCTACATTTAGAGATTTAGAATTCATAACTTCTGAGAGGACCATTTTGGCCTTGACAATGACAATTTGAGGGGGAGATTTGATCCCCTGGAAAATTTGATTGTTTCTTGAAAGCCATATCTGCCAACAGAGGAACTTGGGGACTTCCCTCCAGATACGTTTCAAGAATGGTTTTTCCTTGAAGGATCCCTGGTAATATTTTTCCCAATTCCCTAGACTGGGGATTGGAGCAAAGTGTCATCTTATTTTTCTGGACAGATCTCTGAAGGAACCTTTCTAGATCGTTTGCAAGAAGGGGAAATTCCAAAAGAGATTATGTATATTGTCTTGATTTCTTTGACACAATGGGCAAATGAAGGGGTTGTGGAAGCCTCTTTTCATTAGATTCTCTCCCATAAGGATTTTCCCATGTGAAAGGGACCAAGTGAAGAAGTTAAATTTGGGGAGGGAGTCTTGGCTCCAAACATTTTTCCATTCTGTTGAGTTTTGAAACAATCTCAGAGTGGATAGAAGCATGTTGTATCCTTATTTTATAGAGTAACCATTTATTCCCCAACCACGACTGTCTGAGATGAATATGAGGATGGGGGATTCCACTTTTAGGGAAGAGAGCATAAGTTGTTCTCGGTTGACCAAGTGATCAGGGAAGACTCCCAAATTCCATTTCTTCCATCTTCTATTCTCGTTCCTGTATGAAATGTCATAGAGGGTGCATTTGTACTCATCTAGCATCCATCTTTTTAGATCGCGAGTTTCTGCTTCGCAGGAGTTGAGATCCACTCCTAGAATTGGGTATTGCAAGAGTATGATCATTTTTCCATTTCTCGGGATCTAGGAGAGGTGCTCCTTAAAGAAGGGAATAAAAACCCTTATTAGTTTCTCGATTTGTGATCCATGTTGAGGATCATCAGTTTTGTCCATGCACCTTTTTCTTCCACCCATTCTATATTTGTTTATTAGAGCCATTTTCCACCATTCCTTTTTCCTTGTGACTATCCTCCAAAGAAGTTTATCTCCCATTTCTATGTTAGTAACTTCAGGATCTCTTATTCCAAGACCCCCACTTTTTTAGGGTAGGGTGACTGTGTCCTAGTTCACAAGGTGGAAATTTTCTGTGATTAGATTTTTCCCCTTGCCATAGGAATTTGCGAATGAGTTGTGCCAAATATTTTAGGATTCCCTTTGGAGCTAGGAGGGAAGAAAATTGAAAAATGGGCAGAGACGATAGAACCAATTTAATTAGGACCACCCTTCTCGCTAGATTGAGCCATCTTGAGACCCAATACTCCATATTTTCCTTGACCTTTTGGAGCGACAACTACCAAAACTCGCCAGGGAATGATTTTAGACACATAGGAAGACTTAGATATTTGAAGGATTTCCAATCTAGTGAAAGTCTGAATCCCATTATTTGAGTGATTCCTACTCTAATGGTAGCAGAGACATTCTAGACGTATATTTGACATTTTTCCTTATTAAGGAGCCCCCCCGATACTATGAGAAATGTGTATGGAGCTTGCATCAACCTTCTGGTCATGATTTTTGAAGCATCGCTCAAGAGTATTGTGTCATCATCAAACTGGGAGTGAATAATTCTTTTGACCCCCTGGGCTATTTTGATTCTTGGGATTGTGCCATTTTTTCTTTCCCACTCGAAGGTAGGATCTAGAGTCTCTACCATGATCACATACAGGATGGGGGGAAGAGGAAAACCCTGCCTTAATCCTTTGGAGGCTTTATGTAATGTACCCCAAATTTCCCAAATAAAAATAAAATTGTTAGGGGACATTAAAGTCCCTTGAATCTCCAACATTGTTTGCGACATAGNATATATCTATTATTCCTTTTATTATATGCATAGAATTTTTACTTCTTTGTCATTATTCCTCTTAAAGGCCGAAGGATATTTAAATTCCACTTGTCTCTTACTATTATATTTCATTATAGCTTCGTTGTTGGATTATAAATCACACACTTATTTGTATTGAACATTTTTGTGACCATGAACGTCATAGCTCCTTGAATAACCACTAGGTCTATGTCAAGACATCCTATCCACATTAAATTGCCTAATAGACTATGTTATACAAGGTATGAGTGCTCTAAAACATGGACACAGGATCAACACGTTGTAGACATAGTGTTGAGCTAGGAGACATAAGTCCTAAGCACTAGGATTTAAATTTTACCCATAATAACATATTGTTTTATCATAGCGTAACGAAAATGTACCTATACATAACAATGGTAACCCTAATCTACTGTTACATGGTCTTCTCGTCCTAGGGTTAGCTCTAGGATTAAACCTAAGCCAACATTTAGGTGGTTCAAAAACCATTTTTTGGTGGATGACAGGTCGAGTCTGAGCCTACTCTGTGCTATCTTGTAGACATTTAATACATGGTCGGTCCATTAAAGGTCATCCCATTTAGTACCCTCCCTAACTGACGCTTTGGCTAAAATTCCCAACGTGGGCTGGCCACCTCCCTCGACTTCACATGGTAGAGGTATGGGGCATACCAACCTCTTTTACTCCTCTAGCGAGGACCTTGAGGTAACATTTGTTCTTCGTTATTTCCCCTTTAGTCTATAACAAAAATCTTCCTTTGTGTTGTATTCCACTGGTGATTTTGGAAAAGCTCGGCTCTGGTGAGCGATGGAAGGAGGCAACGCACATCCGGGGTTCTCTATGCGTGAAGGTGAGTAAACATTCTATTTTTTATGTTCTTTGTGAGAAGTATTTCGTAAATTGTATTCTTTGTTTGGTGCAATGTAAATGATTGAGAGGTTCAATGTAAATAATCGATAGGTTCCATCTAATAGACCTCATGTTTCTTTTCTCTAATTGAGGGTTGATAGTGCATGAAAGTTGTGCCTCCGCATTCGTTTTCTTCCTAGGATTCCATCGTGTTTATGGTTCCCTTTATAATTTGGGTGAAAAAACCTTTAGATTTAATGCTCGGGTTTGAGGGTTATTGTGTTTTCTCTTGATTGGTTGTTAGTCTTCAATCCTAAGGTCATTTGTGGTCCTTCCCAGTCAGGTTGTGGCCTAAACCATTATTATAAGTTGAAACCTCTTATTTTTCTCGTTTTCTTTTATTCACCATTCATATCACTGATATTCTTACACTCTGGAAGTTGTCCAAAGATCTCAAAGATTATTGTTGTTATTTAGACTTGTTTGTTTAAAACTCTGTAGGAAAATTTCCTAATTTACATTATGGATATATATATAGCAATATTAACGAGATATTATTCATCTAGCAACACATTTGTTTGTATCCTCTAGTTGTAATAATTTCTCTGCCGGGAAGAATCATGGTTTAACCCGTGACCACCTCGACAACATCCTTCACTTGATCTCTTGTTTGATACATGTATAATATTAAGTCATTTACGAAAGGAATTTCCTATGTCAACCACTCTGCATTAACAAAAGAGAGGGTATCCTTTTTTAATTGTTTTTTGAATCTATGCAGAGCAAAAATCGTAGGTTTCAAACCCATTTTTGCATGGTTAGACGTTAACCTATGGATTGGGTTCTTACTGTAAGTTTTTATGCACTCAGACTTTCGTGTTTTACCTTTCTGTAATGCTATTTAATTTTAATGATCCATCTATTGTGAATATACTCAGGTCGCATCTTGTGCACCTCTATGAATGCTTATTAATTTAATAATTCCTTCACTGTGATCGTTACCCCAAATCAGAGATTCCACTGTGTGATTTCGGAGAATTAATTGGTAGTTTTGTTTAATCGTTTACCTTGCCACAGCCAAATCCTTCCTCTTATTTGGTCCTCTACACAGGTTTTGGAGATTCCTATTATGTACTTCATGTTTGATCACTCTATGCATGATCTATTTCAATGATAATTGGTTTCACTTATTTGCTTATTGTTGCTTCCTCTATTTTACAAGTGAAAGGTTCTATGCATGGATATATAAAAAATAATGGTGGGCCCTTTCGGTTTTGTGAGGGTACCCATCATTCGGTTTGGGTCCACTCCTCCTCCTCTTGGATCGTGGACAAATTGTCTCACAAGGAACAAAAGGCGATCTGGTTTTCGTTGGGACTCAAGCTAAGTTTTGTCCTTGGCTTATTCTATTGTTTGGTTTCCATAGAGTTAAAATGCTAGCAAGTTACTAAACCCCTGTTTACTTATTTTGTAGGTTGTGCAAGTTGGTGTAATAAAATGAAGGAAGCATATTAAATTCAAAGGTATTCAAGTTCCATGTCCCTCCTTGACCGATCTATGGGTGCATTAATCTTCAACTACATACAGAATTTTGTAGAGACTTTCCTAGGTTTCTGTTTACAACACAGAAGGATGTAGAGTTATTCATATGTGGTGCTCTAACTGTAAAGTTTGAACAAGATTCATTTGAATACGATGGTTAATTTTTCAATACACTTTGTATTCTACTGAATCACTATTTTTCTATGGAAATAGTTAAAATAAAGAATACATTCAGACTGCTATTCTTTTTACCTATTCTTTAAATGTTATCAAATTGATAAGAACACCATCTAATCTTATTTCTTATTGAAATATTTCTCTATAGTGTTTTGTTATGTATAGATTTGAATAGTAATCCAAATGCATAATATCAAAGGCCAATAGGAATTCTAAACATATATCTAATATGTTTTGTATGGAAATCTCTCTCTCTCTCTATATATATATATGTGTGTGTGTGTGTGTGTGTGTGTGTGTGTGTGTGTGCGTGTGTGCGTGTGTGTGTGACCATCATATTTCAAATAAGCCACATTTCCAGTATCATTCAACTATCTTTAGCCATAGTATAATATGGTTATACAGTAGCTTAAGAACTGATTTACTTATGTATACACAGTTAACACATTCCTAACAATTAATGTAATCATAAATATAACATTGACAAAGGAATACAAGCTAAGATACATATCTGAAACTTGATGTTGGAATACAAATGGAACAACCATGTTCCACCCAACCATAGAAAAAAACAACCAAGTTCACTTGTCCTGTTCACCCCCTAGCCTGACCATGATTCCATAAGGAAAAACTGGATGATCCTCAGCTATAGTCACCATCCATAGATCAAAAAAATCCTTTTGCATCACACTAAAAGTGTTCATAAAAACAAATAGTTTCTTTTCCCCAACATACTAAGCAGTGTCCCGCCTCCTCCATATGTTGTTAAAATATGCATCCTTGTGCCTAGGTCGTTCCTTCCCTCCTTGGGGAAATTCGTTGATTTACAAATCCCTGATTTTTAGGGGTTTCTAGTGGTCAAATTCCACTTCTGCCACTTATAAAAATCATCCTTTAGGTAACTCAAACCTATTCCCCACTCATGGAGTCATGGTCAACTATTTTTAACCTGGCTGCTCCATTTGTCTTCCATCATTTAATTTATTAAAAGTTTGTCTTACACATGTGTCAAAATAAAAGAGGATAGTTGGGCAAGTCAAATATTTGCCCAACAGTCATCAAATAATTAATTACAATAATCAAAATTCCAAATTTGGATTTTCCATAAATGACAAATAATTTTCAAATCCGAATTTTCCAAAAATGGAAGTTTATTTCAAAGTTCACTTAGAATTTAATATTCTAAAATTTGAGGATATTACATCCTCTCCCCCTTAAGTACAACACTATCCTCAGTGTTCATTCCTCTCTCGGAATAGGGTTGGATAATATTTCCACAAATCTTCCTCCAATTCCCAAGTGGCCTCCTCAGGGCTAAAGTGCTTCCATTGCACTTTTACATGGGCGATGGCTCTGTTCCATAGTACTTTTTCTTTCTTGTCCATAATGCACAGAGGTTTCACTTGGAATTCACCTTCTGGTTCCACCTGCACCATGTTTGCATCAATGATGTGAGTACGATCATGAATATACCTTTTTAATAAGGAAATATGAAAAACATTATGAACTTTTAAGTTTGCAGGAAGTGCTAGTTGACACGCCACGGGTCTGATTCCAGTTAAAATATTGAAGGGGCCACAAAACCTAGATGCCAACTTTGAACAATTTCATAGCTTTAGAGAGCTCCTCCTTGCTTTGACTTTCAGATACACATGGTCCGCAATTTCAAGTTCCTAGTGTCTCCTTTTTAAATCTGCGTAGCTTTTCTGTCAGTTCTGGGCCTCCTTTAAATTATATCATACCCTTTTTACCATTTTCTCCATTTCCTCGAGCATTTCTAGTACCATCATAAGCCTATCAACTGGATTATCCCAGCTAATCGAGATTTTGCATTTCCTTTCATGCAATGCTTTGAAGGGACTCATCATAACTGATGTCTGATAGCCATTATGGTAAGAAAATTCAACTAGGTGTAGGTACTCTTCCCACTTAGTTGGTTTCATTCTTACGTACATTTGTAACATGTATTCCACAATTTGATTTGTTCGTTTGATTTTCCCATCCGTTTGTGGATGGTTTCTTTTTCTGATATTCAGGTTAGTATCCAATCCTGCAAACAATTCATTCCAAAACGTTGACGTAAATTTGACATCTCTATCGGAGATCACCATCCTAGGAATTCCATACAATCTAAATATTTGTTTCATAAAAATTTCAGCAATATTAATTTCTTTATAAGTAGATTTCACAGGTATAAAATGTGCAGATTTTCTAAGTTTATCAATCACTACCATAATCAACTCATTTTGCTTTTGAGTGACGAAGTCCAAGGAGACAGTATCCCACTTCCATTTTGGTATAGGTAGAGGTTGTAGCACACCATCTGGATGTTGATGTTCAACCTTTACCTGTTGACAATCTAATCATTTAGATAAATATTCAACTGTTTCACTCTTCATGTTAAGCCAATAAAACAATTTTCTTAAAGTTGTTATCAATTTCTGGTATCCTGGATGACCAAAATATGACCTTTTGTGCAATTCTTCAAGAATTATTGATTCTAAATCAATAGACTTAGGTACATATACCCTGTTTTTGAACCTTAGCCATCAATTTTTATCAAAACTCAAATCTATTTTGTTCAATTTTTCTACATTTTCTTGCAATTTTGTTGTTGTTTTGATGTACTTTTCATCATTACTGCATGCATATTTTATTCTTTTTTCGATGTCATTTTCTTCTTTTCTAACACTTATCTCATAAATTTTGTTAGTCCTACGACTTAGAGAATATGCAACTTTGTTTTTTTTTACCTTCTATGTGTTATACTTCAAAATCAAATTCACTTAAAAAGGCCAACCATCTCGCTTGCCTTGCGTTGAGATCTGGTTGATTGAATAAAAACTTTACACCATTGTTGTTGGTTAGTATCATAAACCTTCTCCCCATTAAATAATGTTGCCCAATTTTCAGAGAAAGAATTACGGCTGTTAATTCCAAATCATGTGTAACGTAATTATGTTCATGTTCTTTCAGTTTACATGATTCGTAACAGATGGTGTGTCCATCTTATGTGAGGAAACCTCCCAAGCCTTCTTTGCTTGCATCCACACAAACTCTAAAATATTTATTGGGATCTTTTATCCTTAGGATAGGTGTTGTAGTTAAAAACTGGTAATTCCCATGAATGATCTGATGTCTGTTACATCCTTAGGGACAGGTCATTCCATAATGGATTTTATATTCTATGGATCAACTGCAATACCATCTTCAGATATCATGTGTCATAGGTACTGTATCTTCTTTGGTAGAAATCACACTTATCAAAATTCCCATACAACTTATGTTTCCTTAAGTTTTGCAATACTATTTCCATATGGTATTCATGTTCTTCTTCCATTTTTGAGTAAACTAAAATATCATCGAAAAACACCAACACAAATTTATCTAGATATTCACTGAATATACTATTCATCAAACACATAAAGGTTGTTGGTGCATTAGTAAGACCGAACGAAATTATGAAAAACCCATAGTGTCTATAACATGTCCTAAATGTTGTTTTATTTATATCTTCATCTTTTATTCTGACTTGGTGATAACCAAACCTTAAATATAACTTAGAGAAGATCCTTGCTCCTCCAACTTGGTCAAACAGGTCGTTAATTCTGGGTAAAGGATACTTATTCTTGATCATCATCTTATTTAGTTTCTGATAGTCAATGTAAAGTCTCAAGGTCCCATATTTATTTTTAACGAAGAGAACCGGTGCTCCCCAAGGTGAGACACTTGGTCTGATATAATATTTATCTAGAATTTATGATATTATTTATATATTATTTATTTGCCTAACCGAAACTGGTTTTCTGATCCCTTGTATCGTCCTAACTGTGTTGTTTTTGTCTCTATAGATAAGTGACTTTTCGTCATAGTTTAATATTACTTTATGTCTCTCTAACCAGTCCATTCCAATGATTAAATCATAAGATCCCAAAGGTAAAATGTTCATATCTAAATTTTTACTTTGACCGTCTATGTTGAGTTCACATTCAGGAATAAAATCTATTTCCATTCTTTTGGTCCATGTTGCTAATCGTACTAACTAGGACTTCGCATGCTTTACTTTCTTGATCTTGTTTAATTCAACTAAACCAAGAATAACATAACTCGGACTAGATCCTGTGTCAATTAATATGGAAATGCGATTATCATGAATTTTACCTTCAACCTACAGGATAGTGGATTGATGATCAACTTTCCTTCCATCCACAACTACATTAATTTTGTGCACGCTTCTACCCATATCTACTACTTTCGAATCTTCTTGTAGGTTATGGACTGAAGTTCTTGCCATGGAAATTAAGCGTGGACAATTTCTCCTCAAGTGAGTTTCTCCACACTCCCAACACTTCAATGGTTCTCTGGGGCTGTCCCCAACTTTATTGATTCCCAGGTTAACTGGTCTACCTCCCCCTTGAGCACTCTAGGTGTTTGAATGATAGTCCTTCTTTTGGAAACTTTTTGCCATATTACGGAAAGGGGTTTTTTGGAATCCTTTATTTCACCGATTAATTCTGTCATGTTTCTTGTCCTTCCATGCCTTGGGAATTTCAGACCTCTGTTTGTACTGATCATAGCACATCCGAGCCTTTCTAAACACTTCATTTAAATACTTGGGATTTTCAAATTCAATCCTGTCTTTGTATGAATGTGGTACACATCTTAAGAATCATTGTATCTTTACTTTTTCTTCTTTGATGTATGGTACAAATCTCAATAGTTCTAGAAATTTAGTTATCAGATCGTCCATGGTCATTTGTCCAAGTCTTACATCGTATAATTCCTTAGTTTTTCTTTCGTAATATATTTCTGACAAATATTTCTTCTTGAAATGTTTTTTAAATCTGGCCATTCCATTTGTTTGTCTTTCAATCCCTTAGCCAATTTCAGGTCTTGCCACCAGATACTCGTTTTTCCCTTCAAGTTGTAAATGGCCATTCTGACTTTCATATTACTAGAGTAGTTCTAAATCTAGAAGTATTTATTTACATCTAGTAGTCATGCTTCAACCTGTTCACCCATCCTTGATTCTCCATCAAAGGTGGATGGTTTTATTTTCTTGAATTCACCTTCCATGCAATCTACTTGTTTTCTTTTTCTTCCTATAGATGTTTTGTTCCCTGTCATGTGTGTGTCTTCGAAAGAACTATCCTCCTTTTTTGTTTCATGACTAGAATTTTTAGAGGACTTTTTGTTGCCTTCTTCCTCTTTGTCGTTGTTCTTTGGGATCCTCTTGGTCACTATACTGCGTAGCAACATTTTGTTTATTTCTAATTGGTCTTCATGTGCCTTTTTCATCTTTTCATTATCTTCTTTAAACACTTGTAATTCCACGATGAGGTTCTTCATTGTTTCCAAAACCTAGGTGGATGAACTTCCTTCGTTGTTATGCCCTATTTCTTTAGGAAGGCCTTGATTTTAATTCTCCTCGGGTCTGATTTGTTCTTCATTTTATGATGACATTATCACAACAAACCAACATTTTTTTTTTGTTTGTAACAATAAACATATTTGTTAGTTTTTCTTCAACAAAAATAAAATAATTAAAATATTGTTTTCCTTTCCTTAAGGTCCAAGTGTTGTAAACTTAATCTCTGATACCATATGTAATGTACCCCAAATTTCCCAAAAAGAAAAAAAAAATTGTTGGGGGACATTAAAGTCCCTTGAATCTCCAACATTGTTTGTGACACAGAGATAATCCAATATATATATCGTATTCCTTTATTGTATTCATAACAATTTTACTTCTTTGTCATTATCCCTCTTAAAGGTCGAAGGAGATTTAAATTCCACTTGTCTCTTACTGTTATATTTCATTATAGTGTCATTGTTGGATTCTAAATCATACACTTATTTGTATTGAATCATTTTATGACCGTGACCATCATAGCCCTTAGAATAACCACTAGGTCTATGTCAAGACATGTTATCCACATTAAATCGCATAATAGACTATGTTATACAACGTATGAGAGCTCTAAAAGATGGAAAGAAGATCAACATGTTGTAGACATAGTGTTGATCTAGGAGACATAAGTCCTAACTGCTACGATTTAAATTTTACACATAATAACATATTGTTTTATCATAGTGCAGTGAACATGTACCTATACATAACATTGGTAAACCTACTCGAGAGGTCGAGTCTGAGCCTACTCTGTGCTAGCCTATAGAAATTTAATCCATGGCCGATCCATTAAAGGTGATGCCAGTTGGTAGCCTCCATAATTGACGCTTTTGCTAAAATGCCCAATGTAGGATCTCCGCCTTCCTCGACTTCACATGGTAGAGGTATGGGGCATACCAACCGCTTTTCCTCCTCTAGAGAGGACCTCTAGGTAACATTTTTTCTTCATTCTTGCCCCTTTAGTCTGTAACACAAATCCACCTCTCCACTGTATTCAACTGGTGATTTTGGTAAAGCTCGGCTCTATTGAGAGATGGAAGGAGGAAACACACATCAGGGGTTATCTATGCATGAAGGTGTGTAAACATTCTATTATTTATGTTCTCTGTGAGAAATATTCTATAAATTGTATTCTCTATCTGGTGCAATTTAAATGACTGAGGGGTTCTATGTAAATAATCAAGAGGTTCCATGTAATAGACCTCATGTTTATTTTCTATGATTGAGGGTTGACAACGCATGACAGTTGCGCCTCTGTATGCATTTTCTTCCCAGGATTCCACCGTGTTTATGGTTCCCTTTATAAGTTGGGTGAAAAAACATTTATATTTAACACTCAGGTTTGAGGGCTATTGTGTTTTCTCTCTGTTGGTTGTCAGTATTCAAGCCTAAGGTCATTTGCGGTCCCTTCCCAATTAGTTCATGGCGTGAACCGTTATTATAAGTTGAACCCTCTGG
Organism: Picea engelmannii; assembly: GCA_009831015.1. Taxonomy (NCBI): domain Eukaryota; kingdom Viridiplantae; phylum Streptophyta; class Pinopsida; order Pinales; family Pinaceae; genus Picea; species Picea engelmannii. The sequence goes on along the minus strand of ML779024.1, from coordinate 104,382 downwards.
TTTTTATCATTTTCTTTTATTCACCATTCATATCACTGATATTCTTACACTCTAGAAGTCGTCCAAAGATCTGAAAGATTATTGATGTTATTCAGACTTGACTGTTTAAAACTTTGTAGGAAAATTTAGTAATTT
>ML779024.1:57681-67936 GCA_009831015.1 Picea engelmannii | reverse complement strand
TCAACTACTCATCAACTATGACTCATCAATATGTACCAACATCATCAACTATACACCTCATGTATGTGCCAACTCATCAACTACTTGTCTTAACCATGTACCCAACATGTACCTTAACCAAAATCCCTCATCAATTTCATCATAAAAATATGATTTGTAACTCTGTAATAGACCTAGTGTATATGATCACATACCTGCAAACATTCCTTAAATTTCACAACAAGAGACTAGCATTTTCATCAAACTTTTCTTTACTCTCACATGACTAGTTTGGGATTAGTCAACAACCCTAACTTGAAATAATCATAACTATGTACCTGTAATGAAGAAAGACCTAAAAATACTATAAAATGTTCTTCAGTCTTTTTTATGCATTTCCTCTAGGTGTCACTACTTGGAACCTCTTAGAAAGGGAGTTATAGCAAAAATGGCATACCTTGCTGAATTATGGCTTATTCTAGAGAGTAAGCTTGTAGAATGTGCCCCACACAGAATATTTGTTTAATTGATCTGAACATGTTACACATAATACTACATAATGTACTCTAACCAAAACATTTGGTCCTACTGAATTTGGATCTGTTATGAATAATTTATGACGTTTTTACTCTAAACACCTTAGAAAGCATCATCAAAAGAACTTATCTTCCCTTGAATTCTGGCTTTCTTTTCTTCACCATCCCTCTAAAATTTGGCTTAGATATCCTTTGGTTACCTCAGTCACCTATAGATATTCAATATTCTCAAGTGTGATGTAAAATGAGAGAGCCTTTCCTCTTATTTATACTCTCCAAGTAGCTTCCTTAGAAGCATCTTCTAGGTCACTTTGCCCACTTTCCTTATTTTAGGGTCAACCCACTTCTAATTTCACCATTAAATTTATTATTTAAATAATTTCTTTTGTATTCACTTTGAATTACGGTACACTCATAAATTCAATTTATTATTTACCTTCTAAAATATCTTAAAACACTTTGACTTCTTTGACCTTTTGGGGCTTCCAGATGACATATGAGGGTCCTTCAACTTCGTAAGGCCATAACTCTCAAAATGTGAGGAGTTATGTGACATTCCACATACCACTAGAAATGGCATGATATGTACATATTACCTGAAAATATATCAAAAATCATACCATTATCCATCAAACAAACTTGGGTCCATTACCCAAACCTGGGTTCTCCATCTTCTCATGGCCATACCTCTCTAACCGTGAGGAGTTATGTGGCGTTCCAAATACCACCGAAAATGGAATGACATTTAATATCCATATAGAATACTATTACCTTCAAATTATTAAAACTCATACCATTATACATGAAACATACTTGGGTCCATTACCCAAACCCTTGTGCTACCGTAATTCTCCACTGGACTTTCTTCAAGGGTTGACATCAATGAAAACCAACCTTAATAAAAAATATCCCCCTTTGGCATTGATGGAAACACTCTGATGCAATAATGAAATCATTTCATGCAATACTGAATTCATATCACTCATGCTCCCTCTGGAACCATATCTATGTCCTCTGCATCTCTTTGACCATTGATCCCTTGGAATCAGGCCTCTGTCCTCTGCATCTGATAAATCTCTCCCCTTTGTCATCAATGGAAAAGGTATCGTTCCATCCAGGGTTGCTACCCCTAACCGAACTTTCCTCTTTATGGTTCTTCCTCATGTATATCTAAGACATATAAGATAAGCATTCAAAAGAATTCATTTTGGAGTAGAATAACTATGAGTCTCTGGCAAACATACTCAAAGGATTCTCTTGGAAGTGGTTCTGTAAATATGTATACCACTTGTTATTTTGTTCCCACATACTCAACTCTGATGTTCTTTTCGGCAACATGTTCCTATAGAAAGTGATACTTGATTGGAATTTGCTTCATCTTGGAGTGCATCACCAAGTTCTTTGAGATACTGATGGTGCTTGTATTATCACAACAGATTGGAGTGGGATCAGCATACTCAACCTGTATATATGTCAGATTTTGTTTTATCCAAAGAACCTGTGTACAACATGTTGTTGATGCAATATACTCTGCCTCAGTTGTAGATAGAGATATTGATGATTGTTTCTTTCTTAGCCATTATACTAAACACTCACCCAAGTAGAACGCTGCTCCACTGATGCTTTGTCGGTCATCAACACAACCTGCCCAATCTACATCTATGTAGGCAATAAGAGATAGATCCTTTCATTTTGGATACCATAATCCAAACTCTTATGTTCCTTTGAAATATCTAAAAATCCTCTTCACTACTAACAAATGTGATTCCTTTGGTGCTACTTGAAATCGTGCCACTTGTCCAACTACCTGCATTACATCTGGTCTGGATGTTATCACATATAGTAGGCTACCAATTATTGACCTGTATTTCCTCTAATCTGTAGACTTTGAATCAACATCTTTGCTTAACTTGCAACTGGTTTGCATTGAAGTGATAACTGGTTTGCAATCTTCCATTTTGAACCTCTTTAGCATTTCTCTGATATACTTGGTTTGAGAAATAAAAATTCATTGGTTGCTTTGATGTAACTGAAGTCCCAGAAAGAAGGATAGTTCTCCAAGTAGTGACATTTCAAATTCGTTCTGCATATCCTTTGCAAATTTCTGGCTTAATCTATCATCATCACTACCAAAAATAATATCATCAACATAAACTTCAATTAATAAAATACTATCTTGACTTACCTTGATGTAAAGGTTGTTGTTTTCACTTCTTTTTCTGAACCCTGCCTATTGTAGATATTTATCTAGTCTAGAGTACCATGCTCTAGAAGCCTGTTTTAGACCATACAAGGCCTTCTTTAATTTACACACATAATCTGCATTCTCTTACAACTAAAATCCTTCTGGTTGTTCAATGTATACTTATTCTTCAAGTTCCCCATTCATAAAATATGATTTTACGTCCATTTGATACACTTTAATATTTTTGGAGCATGCATAAGCTAAAATCAATCGGATTGCTTCCATTCTGGCAACTGGGGCAAATGTCTCTTCGAAGTCGATTCCTTCAACCTCTGCATATCCTTTACATACCAATCTAGATTTGGTCCTTGTAACCTGTCCATATTCATTCAATTTATTCCTATATACCCACTTTGTGTCGATCACATTCTTATCCTTTGGTTTTGGAACCAATTCCCAAGTGTCATTTTTCTCTATTTGATCCAATTCTTCATCCACGGCCTTGTTCCAAAATTCATCCTTGCTGGACTCCTCAAAATAGGTTAGTTCAATTGTAGATGTGAGTGCTAGGTGTATTTGTTCTAGAGAACAGATGCTTCTTCTAGTCTCAACTCCTGCATCTTTGTTTCCGATAATCTGATCTGAAGGATGATTCTTCTGTACTTGTCTGCTAGGTGTTTTTGGAGTTACTTTCTAAACTTGCTCTTTTGTTTCTATCAGAACCCCTTCATCTTCCCCTTCTTTTTCATACTTTGTTTCTTCTTCATAAATTTGTTCCATTGATTCGCTTTCTTCTTCCTTTAATTCTTGTCTACCTGTTTCATCAATTGTTACGTTGATGCTTTCCAACACTTTGTTCAATCTCAGGTTGTAACACTTGTATGTTTTTATTGTACTTGAGTAACCAACAAGTACTCCTTTGTCAACATGAGAGTCAAACTTTCCCATTCTTCCATCTTCTCTTTTGATGTAGCATTTAATTCCAAAAAATCTGAAGTGTTTTACATTTGCTGGTCTTCCTTTCCATAGCTCGTAAGGAGTTTTATCAGTGTTGTTTCTGAGAATTACATTGTTTTGAATGTGAACTGTTGTATGCACTTCCTGTGTCCAGAAAATATCTATCAATATGGAATCCATTAGCATTGTTCGATCCATTTCCTGTATTGTCATCTTCTTTCTTTCAACAACTCCATTATGTTGAGGTGTCCTAGGAACGGAGAATTGCCTTTTTATTCCATGACTTCTGCAATAGTCCATAAATTCCTTTGAAGTGAACTCTCCTCCATTATCAGATCTCGAGCATTTGATTTTTTAATCTATTTCATTTTCAACCATTTCCTTGTAGATCTTGAAGTTTTCAAAAGCTTCTTACTTATTCTTGATAAATCAAACCGCGGTCATTCTTGTATAACAATCAACTAATAACATAAATTATTTATCACCTTTTAAACCCTTTGTTGTAGTTGGTCCAACTAGATCAGTATTCACAATTTCCCGTGGTCTTTTCGTTGAATATTCCTTTGATTTGAACTTTGTCTTTGTTTGCTTTCCTTGTTGACAATGCTTGCATAAAGTGTTGGTTGGTTTCATGATCTAGGGAATTTCTCTGACTGCTTCTCTTTTGCTGACTTTGACAAGGTTATCAAAATGTATGTGACCCATTCTTCTATTCCATATCCAACTTTCATCTTCCTTTCCTGGACAACACTTTTCATATCCAATTTCACTTAACACATATATGTTGCTTGAAGTTCTCGCAGCCATAGCAATCAATTTTCCTGAACCTTCTTTTCTTATCTCACACTTTTGTGAATCAAAAGTAACTTTGTGACCTTGGTCACACATTTGACTCACACTTAGAAGATTATGTTTCATATCTTATACTAGTAGAACATTTTTTGTCTCTGTATTCTTGTTCCCAATTATGACTGTGTCTTTTCCAATGATTTTGGTTGAATCATCATTTCTGAAGGAGACTGATCCATCTCTTTCCTTTCGTAATGTAAGAAACATATCTCTATCATCTATCATGTGTTTTGAACACCCATTGTCAACATACCAACCATGTTTCTTCTGCTTAGATTGTAGAACTAGTGTGAATTCTTCATTGCTATAGTGATCCTGCTTTCTTATCCATGTACTTTTCTGAGGTTCCTATCTGTGACTATTGATATTCTATTGCGGTTCTCTAGGAGGGATTGTCATTATGCAATCTTTGGCCATGTGTCCAAAATTGTTACATTTGTAACATTCCACTTCAGTGATCAAATATTCAAACCTGTTGTAACTTCTTCTCTCTATTTCACTAGGCCTTCTTGGATAACCCCTTTGTGTATGACTTTCAAAGTTGTTTTTGTTCCTGTTGTTACATGCATAACATAAACCAAAAAATATAGTTTGATATCTGGGAGTTGAAGATCTTCTGAAAAGAGGTACTCTTATGAATTATTCTTCTTCCTGGGGCCTATCTATCGGTTGTTGATTCTGAAATATAAATATTCTCGGTGGAGGAGGATCCCCATAATCTTCCTTGTATATCTTCCTATCCCCCCTTGATTGTTTTTGGAAATATTTTTGGATATGTTTCTTTCTCTGTTGTTTTGGATCTTGATCCTTTTTATGTTTAATTGTATCCAAGTCTAGACTTGTCATGATGAGATTTTTTACTTCTGATAATGTCATCCAAAAGTTTTGAGCTATTCTTCATATTTTTCTTTTGAAGATCCTTTGTTAATGTGACAATCTATGTTCCAAATTTCCAATGATCTTGTTTTTTTTTTTGTTTTTGTTTTTTCTGGTTTTTCTTTGAGTGTTTCTTAAATTCTTTTATCTTCTTCTATTTGAACCTTCAAATTTGTGATCATTTGTTCTAGTTCTTGAGTGTCTTATTTATTGTCTAGTTCTTCTCGTAGTTTCTTGTTTTTCTTCTTTTCTCTTCTGATAAATTCTATGGCACACATTAATTCCTCTCAGTAGTCAACTTTTGCCTCTTCAATTTCTTCTTCGACTTCTTCATATCCTTCTTCGGCTTCTTCATATTCTTCTTTGGAGTATTCTTTATCGAATTCTTCTACTTCCATGAATAGAATTCTTTCTGTCTCACTGCCACTAACTTCATCTTCATCTGATGATGAGATGTCTTCTTTGGTGCATAAGCTTTTCTTGAAAACTTTCTTTGTGGTTCTTTTACCTTTATATGTTTGTTTGTCATTTGAGTAACCTTCATCATTTCTCTTTTTCTTATAAGGACATTTGTTAGAAAAATGACCAATACCATCACAATTAAAACAAATTAAAGGAAGGTTACCTCTACACCTACCGTCGGTTCCCTTGTTCAGTCTTTTGACAAAGTTGGCCACTTCTTCATCGTCTTCTGAGACACTACTGTTGCTGCTATGTTCTTCTTTCTGCCTTCCCTTTTGCTTTGACTTTTTGGATGATTTTTGGATTATTCTTTTATATATGGTTTTCATTGTTCAATTCTCATTTCATATGCTGTGAAGATTCCATGTAATTCGCCCATGCTTAATGAATTTAGATCTAATATTTATTCTAGTGTTGATATCTTAGGGTCAAATATCATTGGAAGAGATCTTAGTACTTCTTGAACAATTACAGATTCTTTGATTTCTTCTCCCAATCCTATGATTGCATTTACTATTTCATCAACTCATAAAACGTAAGCTGCAGTATTCTCATATTCCTTCATCTTAAGTTGTTTGAATTGACCTCTGTAAGTTTGAAGCTTTGCTTCTTTGACTTTTGAATCTCCTTCATAAATATTTTGAAGTTTGTCCCAAATATATTTAGCATATTTACAATGTGCAACTTTAGTGAATATTTTTTCACTAATCCCATTCCAAAGAGCATTTTTGTCCTTTGAATTATTCTGACTGATTTTCACTGCTTTGTCATTTGTTGGCGGAACCGTTGGTGTTGTGTATCCATCTACAATTGATTGCCAAATTTCAAATTCATGTGCCTTTATATATGTTTTCATCCTTGATCTAAAAATAGTGGGCTGACTTGTTATGCTATGCAAGCACCCTCTACTTCATTAAAATAAAACTTTACAGGACCTTGCTCCATGTGTTAAAATATGCAAGGTAAATTATGTGTTAAGTTCATGCTTCTTCTTTTAAATGTTTATGTGTGAGATCTTTGCAAGATTAAATATGTTGTTTTCATAAATACAACAACAAAAATAACTTATAGCAAATAATAACCAACAAACACTCACAACAAGAACAACATGATAAAGGAGTTCACCCCTCTCCGGGCCACATCTCCTTGAGCCTCCATCAATGGACTTGGCTCTCTAGGATTAATTGTCAAAAATTCTTTTACAAGCTGCTGCTCAAATCCAATGGAAATTCTGACAGTACCATTGGGTTCATAATGCATAAAACCCCAAAATTGACTAATAAAACTCTGAAAACAAATCATGGCTCATCTGGGCATGACCTCTTCTACATATGGCCTTAAGCTTCCATGAGCTTCTCTATGGAAAAAACACCTGTAAAAGTCCTCAAATGCATATGAAACCTATCCCAAAATTTTCAAAGCATAACAATTAGCCAAAAATGATTATTCAATCATAGAAAACAAACATAGGCTCTTCTGAGCATGACCTCAAACAATGAGGGCTTCAAGCTCCCTAGAGCTTCCTGAAACTTCAATAGTTAAAAACCTACAAAAGAAGTCTTCAAATGGCTTTGAAAATAGTGTCAATGGATTCAAAACATCCAAAAACCCCTAGCTGGGCTTTTACGGCACCTCATTTGGCCAAAAAATGAAGAAGATAGGCCTCCTGCCATTCTCTTCCTTCAAGCTTGCTGTCTCTGGTTCACCAAAACGCACCTCTGTGTGCTCTAACCAAGAACACACTCTGAATTTGTGCTAAAACCTAGCACATGTGCACAACCACATAAATGTACAAACTGTAGGACGGTTATGGGGGTGCTAGCCCCTGATCGTCAAACTCGTGGGCACATGGGTCCATATGACCGTGCAAAAAAGAGCTAAGTCCCAAAGAAAATGAACAAGTGACAAGTGGCAGCATATGGTTGGTTGGAAAACCATTTGAAAAAACAATTTCAAAATCCAACTCCCGTGTGCTCCGTGTAGGTCATATGGGCGCACATACGACCGTGGCTAACTCCGTTTTAAATCCAAACTCACGCACTCTCCATGTGGTAAGTGGTCACATGGCATAATACACAAGACCACCAGCTAGGGCTAAGCCCCAGCCCGACCCCCGCGCCAACATACACAATAGTTTTAATTTAAATAAATTTAAATAGATATGTATAACAAGGAACACCATATGGCGCGTTGACAGGGCGGACTTTGCAAAGACTTGACCGGTGGGGAGGTCTGGGGTTCGAATCCCACGGACTCCATAAATTTTTGAACTAACAGCCATTGCAAATAACGGGGTGCCACGTGGCATCCCATGACTGGGCCACGTGGTACCAAAACACTTGCCAAAATGATGCCACGTGTCAGAATGTCATTCTCCCTCAGCTACCAATCTGAAACTACCACGTCATCATATGCCACTTCAGCGTACAGACGTACGGACTCTGCCACGTCATCGTACGACCTCTTCCATGTCAGCCTGTACGGACTGCACAGTCAATGCTCATTTTTTTTTTACCTATTTGGCGATTCGAACAGATCGCGATATCTCTTTCTCCTGATGTCCATTTGAACCTAAACGAGTTGCATTGGGTTTGTGACAATGAGGGCTACGCTCCTGTTCATTTTGATGAAATTCTGAGAACTTTGATTTTTGAGCTAAATTTTGACCCCTGGTCCGATTTTCATCACGCCTTCCCACTGAAAGGCTTTTGGACCCACAAAATCTTATGATCATCTATCTGAGATTCAATGCTCCTCTTATTTCAAGTTCTATCAACTGATTCTACTTGAAAAGTCTTTTTGACAATCACCTGGATATCTTGACATGCCTTGCACTGCAACTGACTATGTCCTTCAACCACTGTTCTCTGGTTGTTGCTGACCCACTGTTCTCTTTGTGCTTGGAAGACTGCCAACCTTCCCACTGAGAATCAAGTCCCTCTTGTGGACTCTTTGACGTCAACATAATCAACTCTCCAATGGCTGCAAAAACTTTCCTGTGACATCTTGTCACAAGCCAAAAAAACCATCAATCTTGAAAACAAATTTATACAAGACTGAAAATGATGCCAACAAAGTCTTTTTGCTCTTCAAGCAAACTATCACATCTTGTACTTCATCAAAGCACATGGTGTTTTCCTGCATCTCGGTGTACTCAAAATCAACTTACAACCCAACAAACACCATCGACTAAACATAAGTCGAAAAACATGATCGACACAACATAGTTGTCAGACAATCATCAACACTAGTAGAGACTCATTTGAAACATATCAACCTTCCCAAAATGGCAATTCGACATACATGATACACAATCATGAATCATTCATGATGAACCATCACCAGGTTCACTGCTTACACATACATAAAAACAAATGCATGTGCATGACTCTTCAACTCTCCTTCCAGTACAAACATAAGTACATAAACCTGAAACATGTGGGTACATAATAGATGAATATGAAAAAGATATATGGCTGTAATAAGTGAACATCATACCCATCTTTTACATCCTCCTAGCGAAGTTGTGCAACAACAAAAATGCCTTCAAATGAATTGCATTCACATGCAAACTTGCCTCATACAAGTTATGATAAACTGTTGCAACTTGACATGCTCTCAACATAAATGCATACATAAGGCTGAAATATGCATCTACAATAGAAAATGCAAGCCTTACTTGCTCAAGAAATCCAACCATTTCTTACCAAGCCAACTCAACGGTGACTTTTTCTGCTGAAAATCGTCCTCTTGTGAATCATCTTGACACACATCAATGATGGAATTTCCTCTTCCATTCTTGCTAATCTCTTTATCCATCTGCTTCTTGTGTTGTGGATGAGTGGTTGGATGCAATGTCCAACATTAGTCAATGAGATGACCCCTCTTCTGAAAATGAGTGCAAATCTTTTGCATCCTCTTTTCACGTTCTCTTTGCTTATAAAGTTTCCTAAAAGTGGTTAATATTTTCCAACATTTTGAAATATGATGGTTATATAAACCACAATATGTACATGGATTCTTTCTTCCATTTTTACATACAAATTTTGTTGGTTGTGGAGCTTGATTATCTTCCTGATTCAGGGGTCCTTGCTTTCAGCTGTGTTTATACCCCATAAAGTATTTACACCCCAGAAGTATGTACACTCATCCACGCAGGGGAGTGCAGAGGGGGGATACCCCCTCTGCGGTGTCTGGGGGGCCTATCCCCCCGACTGGGGGGTCTGGGGGAAAGTGGGCCCCCAGCGGGGGTTCAGGGGCAAAGCCCACGAAGCAAAAATTGCCTTGTAAAAGTATATTGTAATTTCATTGTAAATCTGGACCGTTCATTATAAGGTCGTAGATCTAACGGTAGAGATTATGTTAGGGTTTTTTTCCCTAGAAGGCAACCCTCTTTTATGAGGGAAATGTA
>ML779024.1:31561-53261 GCA_009831015.1 Picea engelmannii | reverse complement strand
TGCCTTGTAAAAGTATATTGTAATTTCATTGTAAATCTGGACCATTCATTATAAGGTCGCAGATCTAACGGTAGAGATTATGTTAGGGTTTTTTTCCCTAGAAGGCAACCCTCTTTTATGAGGGAAATGTATCGTGGCTATGGGTGGTGGTGAATATTGTATTATGAGAGAGGAGACTGTGAGAGAAAGAAGAGGAAGTTATAGTGGTTTTTGCTGTAGGTTGTATCCCTTCATTTGCTGGATAATAATAAAGGAAGGACCTGACAGTTTCTTTGGTGGACGTAGCCCACACTGGATGAACCACGTAAATCTATGTCTCTCTTGTATTGTGTGTCTTCTGTGTTTTGTTTCTGCATTTGTTTTATTTTATTGCTCCGTGGTCCTATTTTTTATAACAAATTTATCATGCTTAACATAATCAAAAGCAACTGAATGATAAGTAGAATTATACCTTGAACATTCACCTTTATCGCCTCTTTGAGGAGGTGAATATGAAGAGTTACAAGCTCTCATTTGAAGACCAACAATAGTGTTCTTGTCCTCATCGTTGTCACAACTCTTTTGTTTCACACATTTGCATTCATCTTGAACAAAAGCTTTGCATGCTGGAGGGATTGAACTTTCAGCAAAAGTTCTTAAACTCTCACCTTTATAGCCTTCTTGAGGAGGTGAACTTGAAACAAAATTTGTTCTTGGAAACTTTTCCCTTGTCTCCTCAACTTTGGAATTTGCTCCATCTCTTTGTTCATATCCAAGACCATAATACTTGGGTCTCTCTTCAACAACAATAGGCTCAATAATGCCTTGTGCATGCTTGCCTAACCCTTTACCTTCATAGCCCATTTTTAACAATAACTTGGACCCTATTCCTCTTGTGTGATTTTCAAAAACACCAAAACATTCATCTAGAGAGGAATTTGAAGATAAACTAACATTACATACTTTATGTTCATGCATGTACTTATTAAGGGTTTCTTTTGCCTCATGGAGTTGAATCTCCATCTCATGCAACTTTTCAAGAAGCTGGTCTTTCTCCTTCTTCATGGCCATCAACTGCTCTTCAAGGGAAATGCTCTCCTTTCTATCTTCACACATCTCTTTCATCACATTTCTCATGGTTAGTAATTTCTTCAACATCTCTTTGTCAAAGAACTTAAATAATGAAGATGTATGAGAACTATCAATGTTTGAAGCTTCCTCCATACTTGCAAGATATCAAACTTCAACACAAACTTGCACAAATACCAACAGCTAAATCTCAAGCTATCAATGGCAAACACATGAGCAAAACAAACTATGCTCTGACACCACCTGATCTGAAAATAGTGGGCTGACTTGTTATGTTATGCAAACACCCTCTACTTCATTAAAATAAAACTTTACAGGACCTTGCTCCATGTGTTAAAATATGCAAGATAAATTATGTGTTAAGTTCATGCTTCTTATTTTAAATGTTTATGTGTGATATCTTTGCAAGATAAATATGTTGTTTTCATAAATACAACAACAAAAATAACTTGCAACAAATAATAACCAGCAAACACTCACAACAAGAACAACATGATAAAGGAGTTCACCCCTCTTCGGGCTACATCTCCTTGAGCCTCCATCAATGGAATTGGCTCTTTGGGATTAATTGTCAAAAATTCTTTTACAAGCTGTTGCTCAACTCCAATGGAAATTTTGACTGTACCATTGGGTTCAGAATACATAAAACCCCAAAATTGACTAATAAAACTCTGAAAACGAATCATGGCTCATCCGCGCATGACCTCTTCTACATGTGGCCTTAAGCTTCCCTAAGCTTCTCTGTGGAAAAAACACCTGTAAAAGTCCTCAAATCGATTGAAACCTATCCTAAAATGTTCAGAGCATAACAATTATCCAAAAATGATTATTCAATCACAGAAAACAAACATAGGCTCTTCTGAGCATGACCTCAAACAATGAGGGCTTCAAGCTCCCTAGAGCTTCTTGAAAATTCAATGGTTAAAAACCTACAAAAGAAGTCTTCAAATGGCTTTGAAAATAGTGCCAATGGATTCAGAACGTCCAAAAACCCCTAGCTGGGCCTTTACGGCAGCTCATTTGGCCAAAAAATGAAGAAAATAGGCCTCCTTCCATTCTCTTCCTTCAAGCTTGTTGTCTCTGGTTCGCCAAAATGCACCTCTGTGTGCTCTAACCAAGAACATGCTCCAAATTCATGCTAAAACCTAGAACACACGGAAAACCGCATAACTGTGCAAACTGTAGGACGGTTATTGGTGCGCTAGCCCCTAACCGTCAAACTTGCGGGCACATGGGTCCATATGACTGCGCACAAAAGAGCTAAGTCCCAAAGAAAATGAACAAGTGACAAGTGGCGGCATATGGTTGGTGGGAAAACCGTTTGAAAAACCAATATCAAAATCCAACTCCTGCGCGCTCCGTGTAGGTCATATGGGTGCACATATGACCGTGGCTAACTCCATTTGAAATACAAACTCGTGCACACTCTCTGTGTGGTAAGTGGTCACATGGCATAATACACAAGACCGCGGGCTGGGGCTAAGCCCCAGCCTGACCCCCGCGCCAACATACAAAATAGTTTTAATTTAAATAAATTTAAACAGATATGTATAACAAGGAACACCATATGGTGCGTTGACAGGGAAGACTTTGCAAAGACTTGACTGGTGGGGAGGTCCAGGGTTCGAATCCCATGAACTCCATAAATTTTTGAACTAACAACCATTGGAAATAACGGGGTGCCACGTGGCAGCCCATGACTGGGCCATGTGGCACCAAAACACTTTCCAAAATGATGCCACGTGTCAGAATGTCATTCACCCTCAGCTACCAATCCGAAACTGCCACATCATCATATGCCACTTCAGTGTATGGATGTACGGCCTCTGCCACATCATTGTACGACCTCTACCACGTCAACCTATACTGATTGCACAGTCAGTACTCATTTTTTTTTTACCTGTTTGGCGATTCGAATAGATCATGATATCTCTCGCTCTCAATGTCCATTTGAACCCAAACGAGTTGCGTTGGGTTCATGACAATGAGAGCTATGCTCTTGTTCGTTTTGAGGCAATTCCAAGAACTTTGATTTTTGAGCTAAATTTTGACCCCTGGTCCAGATTTTGATCAATCCTTATGCTCCAAAATGCATACTTTTGTCCATTGAATTGTGGTATTCCATTTTTATACAAGTTGTTTCTCTCCATGATCTACCTTTCAGTGGTTAAACTGATTTTTGAAGGAACCTTCTCTGATACCAATTGTTGGATTACTGAGAGGGGGGCTCAATCAGTAATAGAGAAATTTAATTCTTTTTAACCATATAATCCAAGTGTTATATCAATGTAGAATTATCATCCAATAATTGCAGAGTAAATAAGCAATGAACAAATGAAAAATCATACACATACATGATACACCAGTGTTTTACGTGGAAACCCAAGTGGGAGAAATCCACAGAATGTTTTTTCTTATATGTTTTGAAGAATTACATTCATTGGAAGCACCAACTTCTTTTTTTTTCCAACTGCAACTCGAAGGAGGATCCAACCCCCTTTTTTTTCAGGCTACAACCTAAGGGAAGATCCAACTCTCCTATTCTCTGGCTACAACTAGAAGGAGGTTACAACCCCCTATGTTCTACGGCTACAAACAGAAGGTAGCTACAACCACCTGTCCTTTCCCCGTCCAACTGCCCTAAAGTAGAAGTAGAATGATGGAACCACTGCCACACTATCACTGTGAGATATACCACTGTAAACATGTACCAATAAACATGAACTATGCATCAACCATGCATCAACCTGTACATCAACCTATAATCAACCTGTACCATAAATAAGTGCATCAACCATGCACCAAACCTATACCAAACAACCTGTAATCAACCTATACCATAAACAAATGAATCCAACCATGTACCAAGTATGTACCAATCATGTGTCAACTAATCATCAACTATGACTCATCAATATGTACCAACATCATAACCACAACTCATGTATGTGCCAACTCATCAACTACTTGTCTCAACCATGTACCCAACATGTACCTTAACCAAAATTCCTCATCAATTTCATAATCCAAATATGATTTTTAACTTTGTAATAGACCTGGTGTATATGATAACATACCTGCAAACCTTCCTTAACTTTCACAACAAGAGACTAGCATTTTCATCAAACATTTATTTAGTCTCACATGACTAGTTTGGGATTAGTCAACAACTGTAAAATGAAATAATCATAACTATGTACCTGTAATGAATAAATATCTGAAAATAGTACACAATGTTATTCATTTTTTTTATGCAATTCCTCCATGTTTCACTACTTGGAACCTCTTAGAAAAGGAGTTATAGAAAAAATGGCATACCTTGTTGAATTCTGGCTTATTCTAGAGAGTGACCTTGTAAAGCATGCCCCACACAGAATATTTGTTGAATGGATCTGAAAATTTTACATAGAATACTAAATATTGTACTATAACCAACACATTTGGTCTTACTGAATTTGGATCTGTTATGAATAAGTTATGACGTTTCTACCTGAAAAACCTTAGAAAGCATCATCAAAACAATTTATCCTCCCTTGAATTCCGACCTTCTTTTCTTCACCTTCCCTCTGAAATTTGGCTTAGATATCCTTTGGTTACCTCAGTCACCTATAGATATTCAATATTCTCAAGTTTTATGTAAAAAGAGAGAGCCTTGCTTGTTATTTATACCCTCCAAGTAGCTTCCGTAGAAGCATCTTCTAGGTCACTTTGTCCACTTTCCTTATTTTAGGGTTAACCCACTTCTTATTTCTCCATTAAATTTATTATTTAAATAATTTATTTTGTATTCACTTTGAATTATAGTACACTCATCACTTCACTTTATTATTTACCTTCTAAAATATCTTAAACCACTTTGACTACTTTGATCTTTTGGGGCTTCCAGATGACATATGAGGGTCCTCCAACTTCGCAAGGCCATAACTCTCAAACCGTGAGGAGTTATATGATGTTCCACATACCACCAGAAATAGCACGACATGTACTATCCATATATAATAGTATTACCTGAAAATATATCAAAAACCATACCATTATCCATCAAAAGATCTTGGGTCCATTACCCAAACTTGGGCTCTCCAACTTCTCATGGCCATATCTCTCTAACCATGAGGAGTTATGTGACGTTCCACATACCACCAGAAATGGAATGACATGTAATATCCATATAGAATAGTATTAGCTTCAAATATATTAAAAATCATACCATTATACATGAAACATCCTTGGGTCCATTACCCAAACCTTTGTGCTACCAAAATTCACTACCGAACTTTCTTCAAGGGTTGACATCAATGACAACTAACCTTAATCAACATTGTCTTCTTGGTTTCTTTGTGATGGTAGGCTGAGAAAATTCAAGATCAGAATCACTGTCGAAAGTGTATTTCCTTTCCTCTTCTGAAAGTTATGGAATCTTTGAAGTATGGCTTGGAATTGTTTTTGTTGTGGAATCCCCACATATGTCCAGGGTTTCTTTTTCTTTTTCTTTTTCTTTTCTTTTTTTGGTCCCTTATCCTGTATCTTCTTGTCGATGTCTACCATTTTATAGTTTCAATGATTTTCTCCATGTTCCATTCTAAATTAATCCCAACATATTGGTTATGTCTTGATTCTCCTTTATGTCGAGATCTTGACAGTATTTCTCTCGAATCTGGGGGTTTTTCTCTCTAGCCTTGAACCAGGATTGATTGATTTTTCCCATTAGATTTTTTCCTCTTTGGTTGATGCCAGTGATATTTCTTTGGATCTTGGTCCTCAGAGTCCTTGGCTTAAGGACAGGATTTGGAAAAATGTCCATACTCATGACATGCTTTACATTTGAAGGGGATTTGCTCATAATCCACTTGTTGTATGTAAGACCAATTATCTAGATTTAATTGTATTGCTTATGGGAGTAATTTTTCCATATCTACCTCCCAAAAAAGCCTAGATCATCCCTGAAGTCCCTCTCATTGTTTAGCACGATCAATATATTTTCCTAGAGAGTTTCCAATATTTATTATGGTTTCGTCATTCCAACAGTGTAGAGGAAGGAAATGCAGTCTTACCCACACATGGACTATTAAGGGGATATCATTTTCTGGACTAAAATCAGTGGTCCATTTATTGAGGTACATTCCTCGTGCTCCCATGAAGTATGGTATTCTTCATAAAATCAGATCCCTATCTTATTTTTTTTCAAATAAGAAAGCAAAGAATCCCTTACCGCAAAAAGTCGTCGACATTTGGCCCTAGATCAGCTTGCGCCCGTTCAATTCCAGCCAGAGGTGAATGGATTTTGGGGAGGTATAGAGTCCTATGAACTTACCGATCAGTCCTCTACCCGCTAGTCTAAGAGCTAGGGGCTGCATCGAGGGAGCATGAACAAGCCCCTTAGGAATTTCTATCACATTTTTTACAAAACGTGAGGGGTTTGCTCTATGCACTTTAGCATAGGAAGAGATTAAGGCCTGGAAGGCATGCAGGTCTGAGTACAAGGATCCCAAGGGTTGATCCCCTCCCTCAAAGGGAGCCATTGAAACTCTCGCAAGTGGATACTCAGAATATCAAACCCTAGGGCACAGTTCCCAGCAACGTGCATTAAGACTATAATATATATGTTCATTAGTGTCATTAAATAAATTATTGGATACGAGTCAATTTACTCTCTTGCCAATTGATGCCACTATGTGTGGAGTACAATCATGATGGTAGTGTTTCTTGAAAAATGAAACTAATGAATTTCATTTGGTATTTGTCTTATCGATGATGATTGTGTCATCACTTTGAGTCCTATCAATAACTCTCAATCTTCAAATGCACTTGCTTGTTTATTTTTATTTAAAAAAGAAATAAATAAAATAAGATAAAAATATTCTTATATTAGTTTGGGTCATTAGGATTGGGTTAGTGACTTAGCGTTGGTTGGGTGTTACAATTGGGACCAATAAATAAACAAGTTTTTCCTTCCAATCACATAAACATTGTTTGCAACAATAATCATTTATGGAAGATGTTTGTTAACCTACAAATGAACTCATATTTTTTTAGAGCATTTGAGATTGTGTTTTGTGCCATTTTTTTATCTAAAAGGAACACACATGCATCATTAAAGAATGCGTGCACATTAATAATGCATGTACATTTCCCTAACTATTATTTCAGTTTCTATGGTTGAAATTATTGTCATAAACTCTCTTTAATTATCTACAAGGATTATTTGATGTATAAATGTTTCCTTGAATGTATAGCCCTTGCTTTATTCTATGTCAAATATTTTTTTTAATTAAAACTTCATATATATATTCTGCACGTCAAAATTATGAAGTTTTTTTTTTAACTTTTTGAGATATGCTCCCTAATTTTCTAAAGGACAATAGAAACATGATAACTAATTCCCTTAAGAAAACCCCTGATAAATTGTCTTGGTTGCTAGTTACCTTTATAATAGTCACAACCAAGTCCTGGTGTGCCTTATTTAGTCTTCCTTTGATGAGTTTTGGGTTTTGAAGATCACAATGATGATTTAAGTGAGTGTTAACTATCTTTTTTGAAAAATAAAATTAGGAATGATGTTAGTGATGTATTATTATGGTTTTGAATCATTTTAATACCATATAGCTTTTTTAAATTGCCTCTTTCAAAATTGGAGTTACCTGAATCCCTTTTACCCTTGATAAATGGTGTTTGTTGCGTATGGAAAGTTTTAACATTTAAGGTGAATGTGTTTAAGATATTAAATGATATGTTTATCCTTTTTTAGAAGTATTGTGTATCATGGTTTTATGTTGCATTGATCTCTTTAAAGGGTAAAGGTACTCATCCTTCTGACCCCCCTAATTCTATGTGAATGCTATGTTTCTAGTATTATGTGTGTGTAGTAATAATGTATGCACATTAAATAATGTTTTTAGGGATTAATGCCCTATAACCTTCCAAAATATTCACCTTAATACTAGAAACGATTAATCAAAACCATTCATAACTCTATCAACATTAATCCCTAGCCTCTAGCACCTAAACAAGATCACCACACAAGGCCTTTGTTAGCAATTCCTAGCCTCCAATTACAAATTTGGGTGCCATAAGTACGATTTCCACACTATGATTTGTATTAGGGTATGTAGAATGGCCAAGCCATACCATGCCTAGGGGAGAAAAGGAAGGGTCTTAGGCCCAAACTGAAGCATTTTGGAGCTCAATGGCAATGAATTCCTTGAAACATCATATGCATTCTCTCTAAGTTATCTCTAGCCTCCAAGGGGTATTTGGTGTAATTAGTATGTTTTGGCCCTCTATGGAGTATACTTGATGCCATTATTACCTTTCACATAATAAAATGGGTCTTGGGGCCTATACCATGGCGAGGGGATGAAAACAAGGGCCTTAGAAAAAAAAAGATTCTCAAGCTTGACGTCCATGAACAAGGTCTCAAGCCACCACATAGATCCTTTCTAAAGGATATATGGCTTCCAAGTGTGATATTGGAACCTATTGGGAAGCCTTTTAGGACCTTGTAGTAGGCCATGATACATTATATACTAGCATAATAATGTATGGATACATGTAGTAAAGTATGTAAGTGCATGTAGAGGATAAATGAAACCTAATGAAGGATTAGTTGGAGTGGGTACAACCGGTCCAAACCATGTCTATATTGTACAAATACTCATGATGATGGAATACAAACTCTTATGGATATCCTTCCCACAAATCTCTCTCTGTTCTTGAGTACTTGTGTCTCTCTGTTATTCTTCCTATAATATAGCTCTCCTCTTGAATTCATCCCTCTTATTCCATGAACTACAACACTTGTGTTTCTTTGTCGTGTAATTTGCACCTAGAAAAACTAGAAAATTTGATTTGATCTTGGATGAAATATTTTCTCGAAAATCTCATGGAATTGTTGTTTGAAATGCTCGTAAAAAAATTGCATTGAAGAGGATCTTGGAGCAACCTTTTTTCTGGTGGGTGAGATTCGCACAGAAGAATCTTGTAGAAGAAAAGAGAGATGAAGAATATGCAATCTCATATAATAATCGTGGAATAATGAAGCATATTTCTTTATTCATTTTAATCGAATGTCGTGCTATTGTGAGGTATTGTGCCTTTTTGTTTTGGGACTAATCAAAAGTGTGTGGGAAGCAACTTTGTCATTGTATGAAAAATCTCTTTATTTTCTTTGTTAGAGAAAAATCTGGTGTTGCATATTTAATTTTGACTTGGAAATAAAATTTTATTACTATGAGAAGAATCCCTTGAAAGAATTTGTTTGGAGAATCAATCTTTGTGGTTTGTGTTATGTTTTTTGGATTTAAGAAAATTGACTCCCTATTGTCAAGCAATTTTTGGTCAAGAAAATTGGTTTGCACACAAACATAAATCCTTTCTTTTCTGTCAGTTGTCCAAGAAGCAGAGGAATCAAAAACTTATGTGGCCCTATGATCATCTCTAAGAAATTAAAAAATTAAACTGTGCCGACCAAATCAAGTTCATTTTGAAGGAAGACATGAAAAATCGTGTTCTAGAGGACGAGAAAAATCATGTTCTTTTAAATATGACGACCTATTGTTTCTAATGACCACTCTTTTCTTACAATATTGCAAAGTTGTGGATCAGTTGAATCGGTAATATTTCCAAACTTTGTTTGGATCGTTTTCATGGTAGTGTTTTAACGTTGGTGGATCCTTTGCATTGTTAGAGATAATGCCTAATTAATTCCACTACTAGAGTTTAGGGATTGGATTGGGTTTGTTGGAGGATGTTGAGAGATTCTCTCAACCTCTCCCTCCAAGAGTGGAATAAGTTGGATCTCACAACACTTATTTAAGTGTAATGTATCTTTGTTTATGGTGTCCAATACAAACAATCATTTTGTGTGTAATTTGTGATATGGTTGCTCTTCATTTCTCTATTTTGGTATCAGAGTGAGGTTTCCTGCACATTTAAGAGAGAGATATTGAAATGTAGTGTGATATGAGATAGTCACTCATTAAATATTGTTTGAAGAATATGTCAAGAGAAATCAATTGTCGTGAAGGAGGTCATTGTTGTTCCACGTGGTAATTTCATGTTATTGTTCTGCATGATAATTTCCTATTGTTGTTCCGTGTGGTAGTTGCACACTGCTAGAGGAGAGGGCATTGTTGTCGATCACCAAACCGAGCCGTCAATGCTAACATTGCTAGGAACCAATAGTAATATCTAAATTTCAACAATAATATTTAAATTTCACTTATCACCAAGAGTTGTCCTCCATTTTTTATCTCGGTTTTCTCTTGATCGAGTGTGCAATAAAAGCATGAGATGGTCTATAAGATGGATTAAAAATTAGGATCGTAGCATCCTCATATTCATCAGTTGATGTACAAGAAATTCTCTGCCTGTTGACGTGCAAATCTTGAGGCTTAGAGGACTGAAATTGCAGCAGATCTGAGAAATAAATAGAATCTTAAGACATTGACATCTAAATCGTTGCAAAGAAAAATATTTTGTAAGGTAAAATGGATTCTATACTTATAGAGAAGTTTAATGGTTTCAATTTCCATACATGGAAAGTTAAAATTGAAATGCATCTAATGAATAGAGGTGTCTGGAGCATAGTAAAAGGCATTGGAAAAGCTCCTAGTGATCCCAGACTTCTGGTTGAATGGGAAAATAAGGAAGAAAAGACAAAAGCTATTAATGGTTTGGCTCTTTCAGACACACAATTGCATTTGATTTATTTGGAAAAACCATCTAAAGTAATTTGGGAGCAATTAAGTAAATTATTTGGAGAAAAGGCAATGAATGAAAAGTTTTCTTTAAAGATGCAACTTTTTATCCTCAAAATGCATGATGAGACCCATCTCTCTACTCATATGAGCAAGTTAATGTCTCTCTTTAAGAAATTAGCTGACATAGGTACCGATGTAGATCTAGAAAATCCTAAAGAAATTATATTGAATAGCCTATCTTCTAAATATAGCAATGTTGTATTCACATTAATTCAATTACCCTCACAATCATTGGAAGGAATGGTAGCATCATTATTATCTGAAATTGCACTATTTTCATTATTAAGTGGTCAGCATGAAATTGTACTATTTTCAAAAGGTAAGATGAGAAGAACCAAGGGTTCAATAAAATGTTTCTATTGTCACAAGATTGGACATATAGCCTTAAATTATAGAACTCGTGCTAGGGATCTTACGAATGGAAAAGAAACTGCAAACATTGCCAACTTGGATGACTTATAAGAATCAAAGAGTGATGAAGAATAGTGAGAGTCATCTCTCAAACTATTCTAGAAAAAGGAAAGGGGTGGTTTGTTTAAAGTTTTTTTTTATGTGTGTTAATGTTTAAAGTTTTTTTATGTAAATGTTTATGTAAAATAGGAACTCTTGTATGTTGATATAAGCTAGCAGCCTCGGTTTCAAGAGCAATTGTTATTATTCAAATTCACCTTGTGAGCTTTAATGTTGAGGACATTCCATATCCAAAATGCTCTTCTAGACACTGATGGATAGCCTAAAAAAGAAATCCGACAGATGGAGGCATGTTCATAGAATGCATCAATAATTGACATCTTTTCTCATGGAAGCCCTGGTGTGATAAACCTCCCGTTTAGTTATGACAACAAGCCTCTCATAACAAGTGCAATTTTTTTTTTTTGTGTGTGCGCATGTGTAGAAGGGTAATAAATACATTATACTCTACATCGCAATACGACGATGAACATGACACATGAAACTCATGCGACAACAACAAAGTGACCTAACATAAATCACATCAAGCAACTGGAAGCAATGTACGACACTCAACCGACAAAGAAAAGAAGGACTACCCGCCCATCCTACCCTGCAATGGTTAGGACCTCCAGGACACATAAGCAATGATCAAGCCCAGGTTCTCATCGATTTTCACCATTTAAGGTCTCAGGGCTGGTGATTGTTCTGATGAACAAGGAGGTATGTAAATCCCATTAACCTAATTAATGTTGTCATTAAAGACTAGAATCATCAACCATACTTAAATATCAATTCTTCATGTGCAATAGAATAAACTACTTTTCTTAATCAATCCTTCAAGCAGTGTTAAGTGCAAGTTGAGTAAAGGAATAATACATAAGGATTAATGAAAACAACGAGAGCATAAGTACATCCTTAGTCACATATAGAGATCTATTTATACTCGTCAATATTACTTTCCAAGTCAAGTCCATTCAAGTCAAGCATCATGTATCAATTGCTTCAAGGTACAGTAACATGTTACAACCTTCATGAGGCTCAACTACATATCTTATTTATAATTATGTTAATTGAGCAACATATGAAGAATTTAATGTTAAATTACATCTTCATTTATAAGATGCCACAAGAGGATCAAATATTCCTTAAGCAAACATATAGATTCAATACAATTTATACAATTCCATTTATAGGGAACCATAAGAAGATCAAAAATATTCTTAAGCGATACATAAAGATTCAATAGTACTATAAGTTTCTTTTATAAAACTATAAGGAATCATAATAACCAAATCATAATAATGGGAGTCAGGATTCCATGCATTAGTTAAAATACTTTTAAGCAATACCCATCATCCCACGAAGTAAGAGGAAAATAATATCATAATTAAAAATTGACATCATTGTACTCATAGTTTTATAAATCAACTCAGTGATTGCAAAGGTTATTCAGCTCTTTAGGATCAAGGGGATTCATGACTAAATACAATTTGTATTCAGAATTGTTAATACCTAACCTATCCCATAAAACTCTCTTTTACACGGTGAAGGAACTCAACTACGGAATCCTGGAGCATATATATAAATAAAATATCAAACAACATTTACAAACTTGCATTAAATTATTGGAAAGCCCTTGTAAAAAAAATTCTTTGGAAGCAAACTTGGAACTATACTCAATGAAGACTCAAAATCAGATCTAATATTGGACTAGTAACAAATACCCATACGAATTTGGGTTCTCGAAAAAAGAAAAATCTTGAAAATTAGTGACACAGAGTCACAATGGAGTTCGATCTAAATTATAGAGTCTCCACGGAAATTCTTATTCCAGAAAAAAATCAACCATTACACAGTGAATACGAATCTACAATTTCGTATTGGGAAGGAGGTTTAACAAGACAATATAAATAAAAATTCCGACATGTAGACTCAATACATCGATCACACAGATATGTGAATGTCGGGATTTGAATTTCGTTTTGCAAAAGCCCCATGGATTAATAGGATAGTATGGATTTTAAAATCTGAAATGTAAGCCCAAAGAAAAAAATAAAAATAAAAATATATATATATATATATATATATATATATATATATATATATATATATATATATATCGATTCACTCCACAACCCAATAGCATATACAAGAAGAGATCCAAGACATTCTTCTACTGGAATTTCGCCATGCCAAAGTGTCTAATCGTTGCCAAGCCCAGCCTGAACTGTAGCATCCATTCGTCATCAAATTGCTATGTGAAGAGCCATACATATCAACATATGGTCAAGTTTATATCACGCTCCAAGTGTGGGATATGCATCCTACGCAAACAGGAAGGGGACGCAGGCTGCAGTTGCAGGGAATACCAAGCGTGGAAGGAGGGAGACATGACGTTGAACACATCTGTAGAGCGTGCTATGACCAGTTCTCTCTACCACTCAAGACATAGATCATGCCAAGCCTGCAACGCCATCTCTAATCTCTTCCATTACAACGGCCTCCAAGGAACCACAATTGTCGTCTGTATTTAAAGGAAAAAAAAATTGTTGGGCAAATGCGCTAACTGGAATTTACATTGTCGTCAACAGTTAAAGAAAAAAAATTGCTAGAAACTAAATTATGAGCTCAAAGCTCAATATCCATCAATACAAACGTAAGGTTAACTGTACCCCTCAATGCACCATGATGCAGAGTTAAAATATTTATTAAGCAGAGAAATTTTATCCCTCCATGTATAAAAACGCAGACAAAAGGTAAAACGTAGCCTCTAAAATATAATTGTTTCTAACACCAAACGTTTATCCAAAACAGTGTACAAACAAAACACGAACTCTAGAATTTAATTGTTTCTCCGGCTTCAGGATGCCAAATGAAAATGTAGACAGGAATCCATTGGTTGCCCAATGCCAGAATACCAAATGTAAAATAAAAATGCCGACATGAAGTCATTTCTTTTTGCCAGAATACCCATACCACACGTCATTATATATAAATTTCTATCACTCAAATCACTACTAATAGAATGGTAATAAACATATGTAAAAAATAATCACTTTTAATATATTTATAATGGTTGGGCCAAGAAACGTCGAGCAATCAACTCCTTGATATCCCAAAGCAGAGAATAAAATCGTTGTCTCAAGTTAAAATGCAGGTATGAGGTCAATTGCAGACAAGGTAGGGATGATCAATCAAGCGCATAACTAGACCAACAAGGACGTAATGAATCCATACGCAAGGGAACTTTTCCAGAAGGCACAAATCAAACAATCAGCCCAAGACAATAACAGAGGTAGACGACTAATAGGTGCGTCATTTGTTCATCATCCTTGCACAGAAAAGTAGGGCGTTGAGATCCATAGGTTTTTTAACACTAAGGTGATGACCGTAGATCAGGCTCCTAGCCGACTGCTCAGAAAAGGACTGGCGAGCTAGGGACGAAAAGAAAAACAATCGCATGGGTCACAGTCAAACCACAGGGCTATCGAGTCATGCGGGGACAAAGGCCATGGGAAATCAATCAACCAAACAATCGACTAGGCTAAGAAAAAAAATGGTCTGCTATCAATCTAAACATCCAATCCACTTACAAAATCAACATGCAGATCCAACCATAAAACCTACAACAGTCTACCATTCAAATGAAGAAAGTGTATTGTTGCTTGTTCGCCCACTCTGAGTGACGTCCACGTGCTCTATGCAACTCCCGCTCGCCAACCGTCGAGACTTCACCGGTACCTCATAGCCAATGCTAGGGGTACTCTTCTTCCCTCTTAGCCCCCCGAGCCACAAAGGGGCCATGCACACTATCCAAAGGTTTTGTCTAACTCCCAGCTCGCCTCGCAAGGCCGAGCTACCACTCCTCTCCGAGCTGGGTATCCCCAACTCCCACAAGTAAATCAGTCAAGTAAATATTTCTGCAACGTAATGTTACACAAACAGAAGATGATCCTTCATCCTTCTCCTTCCTTCATTTTATAGAGTTTTGAACTTCCTTTCTTTCCTAAAATCTCATTTAATTAAAGTTTTAAAAATAACTTCCCAAAAATTCTTCTCCGTACAAGTGTCCCCCATCCCCTACATTCCTCCATTAATTAATTTATTTAATTAGTTAATTACCTCATTTCCCTCACCCACCTAGAGTTACTCCTAGGTGTCCCCAAATTCCCTTACAGGTTTTAAAGGCTTTCCCTATTATGAAATTGCTAATTCAGTTTAAAATTAGAAAGCTCTTAAATGGTAGATTCTTTACTAAGTTGACTTTCCATTTTTTTCCTTAAGTCCCCCCTTTTTCCCTTTTTATGTTATCTCTTTTCCCTAGTTTGCTATATTTATTGATTTTTATTTTCCCCCCTTTCCCCTTTTAATTAGAACTCAAAAAGGCAGGTGTGGAATTTAACCCATTTTCCCTTTTATCATTAGTATATTTTAAATTATCAAAAAGAAAAAATAATTAATTTCCCTTTTTACATTTTATATCAACAGTTTTTTTTTTTAATGAATAAATTAAATTTCTTACTCCCTTTATGTTAGAAGATTTAACAAAGTTCATAATTATTATTTAAGTTGATTTTATTTTACTTATTAATATTTTATTTTATTTTATTTTATTTATTTATTATTTTTCTTTTATTTTATTTTTAAGGTAGACAAAATTTTACCCCTAGCGTCATTTAGACTTAGAACTTAAATTTTGTACTGGGCGACATTTAATTAGGGAAATCATTTTTTTTTATAAATACTTAACTCGTTATTCATCCTAAGGCCATCTAGGTTCATTCCTCTATGATCAACAATGCGATGTGCCCTTCAGGACGCACCAGGTGCTCCAAGGGTGCCACTCACCTCATCGGTTCCTTTGCGCGACATGCCCTTCAAGATGCACTACGTGCTCCAAGGGTGCCACTCGCCTCTTGACTGACTTGGTAGACATCAATAACCCCTAGAGTCAATACTCCGCTAGGTGAACTTGTGGGAGACTAAGGGCCTCTAAGGAATAATGCCTCCGCCTTATTGCACGCCCCTTAGAATCATCGTGAGCGACCGTCGCAAACTTCCCTCATGGCATCATGGGTCCTCTCGAACTAGGTAATCGTCAACCTATAGTTCGAGCTACGGCGGAAGTGCTAGTAGGTTGTGGCAGGGCTACTGTCCACACCTCTCCCCCAACATCTCTGGTAGTCGTACATGACCCCTTTACTCCATATGTGAGTCTGGTCGGCAAGCTATCGTCAGCCTGCATCATCATCGAATCATGTCAGAATATATCCATATCATATCATCTACTCAAAAGCACTAAAATCATAGTAAAACAATCAACCCCAATGGTACACTCCCCGACTCGATCCAGAGTCCAAGGGGTTCCATCGATGCCTCGACATCCTCTAGGTCCATAATCCTGCACACTCAGTAAAACCGAGTCAATAGCACATGTCTATGTCAAAGCGGTAAAACAACATGTTATCAACCCATAATGCCTCATAATCAAAATCAAGAGTTTAAATAGCATAATAATCCGGATCACTTGCGAGAAAGTGTCCTCAAAGAATAAGTTTGCTTAGTGCGCCAGAGCGAGATGTTACACCCGGTGAGCAGAGATTGTCAAAATTGTCAATCGTACAAGTGCATGAATGATGATCTAAAACATTTATACTTTAAATGAGTTGAAAGGAAATCTCGAAGAAGAGGAAGAGAAAGAACGAAATCCAAAGACATTAGAGTGGGTGTATGCGTTGATGAGGATCATGCCAAACGAAGTGTTGTAACCTTTTTTGTTATGTAATTTGTATAGTTTTGTAATGTAGGCATTAACTAGGGGTATTAGAGATAATGGATAATTAATGTCACTACTAAAGTTTAGGGATTGGATTGAGTTTGTTAGAGGATTTCGAGAGATTCTCTCAACCTCTCCCTGCAAGAGTGGAATAAGTTGGATCTCACAACAATTATTTAAGTGTGATGTATCTTTGTTTATGGTGTGCAATACAAACAATCATTTTGTGTGTAAATTGTGATATGGTTGCTCTTCATTTCTCTATTTTGCATTCCTTCCACACGTCACCTCCACGTGCAAATGTGTTATATTTATGTCCAAGTGGATTGTCACCAAATGTATTTTTTGGTTTGAAATCATCCTATATCCTTACCAGAAAGAAGGAATAAAGTGGATTTAAATGTCTCCACATAATCTAATAATAAGAAGGAAGGAATAAATTGGATTTAAATGTCTCCACATAATTCTAATCATAAGAATGTATCTCATTTTTTTTTTATAAGAGCATGGTAGTGAGTCATGGCCATGAAACTTTTTAATAAAGGTTTTGTGTGAAGTTCACATGATTTTTTTTAATATGTGATATTATTCTCAAAAGTTTATGGGGTCAAAAGTCTATGGATAAGTATTATAAATAAATGATTATAAAAATATCATAGGAGATTTATTAGTTCCAGCTCGTAGAGGGATTATAATAATTGATAATTTGTTGACTTTATATTAATATGTCTTTTGACTATAAATTTTCGCATCATTTTTATTAACAAAAATATTATTTTTTATATAATAAAAAAAACCTTATATGTCATCATCTCTTATTGCCCTTCACTATTCCCAATGCACTTTAATTCATGAAACATGCATATATTTTCTTATGCATTGCTTGAAGGTGAATTAATGCTAGCATTAATTTGAATGTTTGTTTTAACATTTTATGCTAACTAAATTTATCCTAAATTTCGTTAATTAAACTATAACTGCACTGTCCAACTATAATTTGGATACAAAATCCCTTGACAGGCACTATGACTGCTCCATCCAACAGTAATTTGCATGCATGATTCGTCAAGCTATTAAAGAAAAAGGAAAAACCAAGAAATGGAAGCATGTCCTCTGCAACCTGCAACTGTAAGCCTTTTTCGCATCCCCTTCCTGCCCTAGCTATTGCTGGGTGAGCTCTACTTTCTCTTGGCTCTCCATTCGGCCAAGAATTTGGTGGCCTTGTCCGCAAGGCTGTACGCCGCTGGCAGAAATATTAGAAATGCAAGTTTCTGCTGCTGATAGCATAAATTCAAAACCCTAAGATAAGCTGGGCTGGTTGGCTTTAACCCACTGATAAGCTCCAGCAGGATTAAGGCCGGCAATACGAGGGTGGTGTTGTTATTTTATTTATTATGAAAATGCTTCCTTACGTTTGGTGATGGATAACTTAGTCCTCATACCTTAACCTCCATCAGATCCCTTAAATTTACAGGATAGATATCAGACGTGGAACCAGAAAAGAAGCGTCCGACAATTATGCTAATAGCGCCGCCTTGTGTGCGATGATACTGGTCCCAGAACACATAGTTTTCCCTGTTTGGGCAAACGTTTGACATCGCATTACAAATCCCTATGCCGTTGTAGGATCCTTGTCAGCAGAAGTGTTCTTCGCATCCGAAAATGCTACAGGAAAAATATTTATTATACCACACGTTAGATTTAAAACCAAAGATTAATAAAAAAAAAACTCTGGAAGGACATTACCGAATGCCTGGGGATTGGTGAACAAATCCTAGTTCCGCCGAAAAGTGTGGCCCAGTGTAAAGATATGAGCAAATTACTGGTTGTTGAGCTTATTCACTACGGATCTCAGTTTCGGATTAAAAAGTGCAACGGCTTGCTTTAGCTGCGGAACGCATTCATCGTTTGCGGACCTCGCTGCCCTCTCCACAGGAGAACAACCCAAAGGACCCGCGGATAGCACCAGAACCCTGCAGGCTCCCATCTCGTAAAATCTCTGCAATTTCATCAGTTATTTACTAGGAACTGTGATAGACTTAACTTCCAAAACGTGAATCCACMAGCAGTAAATCTCATATAAAACATAAACAAATTTACCGCTAGATACTTCTCATATTCGGAGATGATGAAGTTAGTATAGAGGGGTAACGAGTACTCCTTGGATCTCGCTGTTACAGGAAGAAGAAAGTAGTTATTGAMGTAATTGTTTCCTCCAAGGGAGATCGACACGAGCCCCCCCTTCCCCCCCCGCAACGAGGCTATTGGTCGCATTACGTCCTCAGATGCTTGGAACTCTGTGTTGATACTGTTGGAAATACTGGAACTGCTGAGGCATCCTGAAAATTTGACCCTGTATGCAATCAAATTCTCATCGCTACCATTCATTTGATCAACAGCTACAAACAATTTCACGAGAAAACAACAATAATTATGACGAAGAAGTGATGTGAATTAAGACGAATCAATGCGTACAAATTGGTTTCCGGTATCATTCAGAATACCAACGCCTGCAGAGGCGAAGTTGGCACCTCTCAGCAATGCAATGCCGTTGATGGAAGGATCTAAATATGGCAGCACGGGTTTCGTTCCAAGCCTCTGACCTGAAATGCATATATTTCATTGAAATTTTAGATCAATCATAAACGTTCAAATAAGATTAAGAAATTTTTTTGTGACTACCTAAAATATATAAAAAGCTATACATATTCTATCCTTATGGATTCGAACCTAAAGAAATTTATGTTCTTAATTAAGAATATATATATATATATTCGTTTAAATTAGAAACACCAACTGATGAAATCCGCAATATTTAATCCATTGGAGAAACGTCAGTTGGTAGACTGGCGGAATAATCAATTCTGTAAGGATAACGGTCCACTCTAGGAAGCGTCTCAATATAATGGGGAAGGCGAGAGGCACTTGGTGTGTGGGGTGTGGGGGATGATGGAGATGGGGTTGGCGAGGGGGATGGTACTGTTTCGTTGCTCTTTGTAGTGGAGGTCGCGCCAACGGTTATAGTGATCTTCATGTCCGTAGAGCAGTGACATGTGATTCCGCAGATGTAATACACTATTACATATGACCAATTTTTCTATGGTTTTTTTGTTTCTATTGTCACACATATTCGTCACACTTTTCATTAAGAAAAACAATTTTTTTCGTGGTCACGTATTCGTTTTTCGTGGAAACAACGACGAAATCAAACTACCACGTGTCACCATCTTAAAAAGAGACATACTTTTTTTCGACGGACAAATCGTGGAAATAGCGATGAAAAAGCATGGCAATAATGACAAAAAAAGTGTGTCAAAGTAAAGCCCCACCACTAACTTGCGATGCAGATGCCATACTTGCGAAGGTTAAAGCGTGGAAAGTAGCGACGAAAGATTGTCACAATACCGAAGAACAAGTGTGGCAGGGTAAAAACACCTATCAATAGCTTGCGATGCAAATGCCATACTTGCGACGATCTCATCGTCGCTATTGCCACGCCTTCTGTACGTTTAAAAAAAAATTTGATAGTTTCCCCCCGCTTTCTAAGAAATCTCCTATCACATCCTTTTGTGTAGATAAGGAAATCTTAGTTATGATTTTGAAACACAGTCCTATATGAGGGCATATGCTATCTCATTTTTCAACATTAAATAGGCAATCTCAATATTATTAGCAAGTTTTGTGTATTTAACTATCACTAGAGAATCAATGAGAGCATCATTAAGTTTATGCATTTCTGTATTCAGAAATGGACTTTAAACAACAAAAAATCTTGATTTCGTGAAGATTTATGTCGTCGGATTCTGGTCAAAAAAACCATTTCGTAGAACAGTTAGACAACGCCCAATTTTCCATGTCAATTTTGAAGTGGGTGTGGGAGCATCTCAACTCTAAATTCTCACACCTACCAACGTTCTCGCCATCCATTCGAATTTTCCATGTCAATTTTGAAGTGGGTGTGGAAGCATGTCAACTCCAAATTCTCACACCTACTAACGTTCTCACCATCCATTCGAAGAATCGCGGAAAATTTGGTCATGCATCTTGAATATATCTAGTTTCAGGCTATGTCGATCAGTCGGCCTGCAAAGCAAAGGAAAAATTATTGATCAAAGATAACCCTTCTTTCTATAATGCCAAGTTTAGGAGAGAATTCATGGGCCTAATATATGTTTTCTTATCAAGCTATTGAGACTTGGGCACATAGAGACATGGACAAATAGGTAGAACCCATATATGTTACAATCAACCAATTTGATTGCACTAGTATTGGAGCGAGAATTGCAACAATGTCCAAAAGGTTCAAAATCTAGGTAATGGTCATGTAGTAATAAGACAAGGGCATAAATACGAAAAGTACAATGCACCTATATCTAAAGTTCAAACCATTAAAAGATATTAAAACCATCTTCATATATGCAACAAGTTCAAGAAAGCTTGATGAAGTAGCACGATACTTCTATCTAGTGATAGACAATGACATGTGAATGGTTGATTTGTTAAGTTGAAGCACAATTATAAGTCTCTCGAGTCATGTTCCTTGCAAATATGGATGGATACAATGTCACTATAAGGTCATCAATGCTTGTATTTCCTAAAATACATGTTACAATGTACTATAAACAATGCAAAGTGAAGGAACCTT
>ML779024.1:16841-31461 GCA_009831015.1 Picea engelmannii | reverse complement strand
GGCATATTATTTCTATTCAAGTTAATTATGCAAATTCACTTTTTCGAACATTGTATTGCAACCTTCTAATTTAGGTTTAGTATCTTAGCCTATCTCATGAATTCTGAGATGATCATTCATTGAAATGATTGATAGATTGAGTATTCTTATGTATGTTGCCTCATTCCTCTCTAGAATAGTGGAAACCACTCTCATTAACCCCTTCTCCTTATGCTCTTGATTTGAAGTATAAGGAGTGTAGATCACCAACCTTTGAGGGTGAAGGAACATGATATCAAAGGATGAGATTGGGCATCCTCCTTGCCTTTAGATTAATTTTTTCATTCTTAGTGTTAGCATCACTTCACCCTTAGTGTAGATAGGAAACCCTAAATAGAGTCTTATAGTCAAGCTAAGGAACATGATGATGGAGAGGGTTTTAAGCCTATTATGCATGAACCTACCCACTACCTATATCTTTGTTGAACCAACCCTGAAGTAGCCAACATAGTGACTCTATAACTTCCTATGTTTCTCTTAAGCAAGAGAGTGAAAGTCGTGAGAAAAATTGTTGAAGGAAAGGGTCAACAATATTCAAGCTAGACTTAGGATTCACATTCCTCATTAAGTTTATAAATCAAATTGTACTAGTGTAGTTGCACATAACAAAAAACATAACATGTTAATTTAATTTAATTATATAATATATATATTAATTATAACAAAAAACAAAACATATTAATACATAAAAAAAACATATATATTATATATATATATATAAAATATATTAATTAAATATAAATTAATTTTATAAAATATATTAATTAAAAAAAACAAAAACAAAACATCAAATATATATATATATATATATTGATTGTAATATATTAATTAAATATAAATTAATTTAAAAAAATATATTAATTAAAAAAATAAAAAAAATGAAATTCAAACAAACAAAACACACAAAACACACTCGCGCATACTCATTAGAGCAAACTCACACTCACGTGATAGAGAAGATAATGGCTAGGCAAGAGATAAAGCTGAGCCCTCTGACGAAGAGCTAGGGAAAGAGGAGGCCAAGACACAAAGAAGGAGTTGGGAAAGAGAAAGTCGAGAGATAGCGACAGAGAAGGAGGCCAGGCACAGAAAAACCCGAGCGACGGAGATAGAGAAGGAGGCCAAACTGCATTCCATCGTTGAAAATGGTAATTTCATGGGCTTTGTCCCAAAATTCAAAAGACTCCAATCGCATTAGGGTTATGGTTAGCATTTTCCTCTTCAAATTGTCAAGAAAACTTGTCATAGCGTATTCACTTAACCTATAATTGTAACCCATTCATTTTTTATCACTTCCCTTGATTCCTCATTCGTGAGCTGATATGAGTTGAATTTCTATGGCACCAAGGGATTTTTTTCATTTGATTTAAGTTGAAGAATAATTTGAAAGTGGTATTAATTTACATCAACTCCAACCCCCGTTATGTATCTCCCAAGCTAAATGGAGAAACTATCTTAAACAAGAAGTTAGTCAATCCTTTTACTAATGGTTTTCATGCTTGTCCTTTTATTCCTCTAGGTAGGTTTGATATTTAAGGTTTTACATCCACTATGCCCTTTTCTTCAAATAAGTGTTAAAAAACTAGCCAAGGCATCAAGTCTCCCCTCATATCCACATACATTTGTTCTTCTCAATACCAAATTTAGATCCCCTCATATAGCTATGTGTTCTAAGAAGGAGGCCTCAACCACAATTTTTATCCATTGATCCTTTGTTTTATGACATGGCCCATATCGATTTTCAAAAACAATTTATTTTTTCAAATAAATCACATAAACAGTGCACATTATTGTAGAATCCAAAAAATATGTTATTTTTTTTTTTATCTTTCATGACTACCTCCATCCAACTACCAATTCTCTTTATCAACCTATAGCACTATTCACAACAAAATTCCACAATTTTAGTATAGCTAGAGTGATCCCACTACATCTTTGTTATTTAACATAGCCACATGTACAAAGAGAACATCTACTTATAATTTTGAATCATTATTTTCAAGGATTTGTGTTTAAGAGGTGCTTCCAAACCCATTATATTTATGGACACATAAATCATTACTTCCTCTTTAATGAGGTTATCCCTATTCTAAGGGCCTTTTTAATTGATCTCTACTTCCCCTATTAACTTCAACCTTTGCTTCTTCCTTATATAGTTGTACACACTACTTCCTTCCTTGACACTTTTGAATGGTAGCTCTAGTCTCAGTTTCCAAACCCCCTCTTCTACCCTCTACAACGTCATTGAAATTTTTTATTTTACATGATCTGGGGAGGTATATTGTGTTACATCTTGGGAGGGAGTACTCGTCCTTCTTTGAATATGAATCACTCTAAAAAAATTTCAATAGAGGGGACTTTTGTGGCCTTCTCTTTCCTATATTTTATTATGCTACATTTTTCAACTTGCTACATCAAGGTTCATTTTTGTGTTACACCTTCATAAGTAAACTTAGTAGGGATGGGCCCTACTCCTTCAATGTCCTAAGAATTTATTGTTGGATTTGTTCCTTCATCATTACATTTTTATATGTTGTAGTTTCCATCATAAATAAGGATATGTGTGGGTGGGGAATGACCAAAACCCCCTTCCCTTTAATTTATGTTCAAGTTACATACCTAACTAAGATTGCAAACTATTGATTTCATAAAATAACAGAGATTTCATTTATTTATTAGCCATGAATATTTCTTTGTAATGTCTACTAGTTTTTGTTTCTTTCTTCTTCCCAATGTAAAAAGTGGGATGTGGGAATTTCTCCCCTACAATATGGAACAAGTTTCTAAGAATAATTTGGGTGAACCTGAAATCTTCTTAAATTATAACTACCATACCTAGAATGGCTTAACATTTGGCTCATATCATCTATCATGTCATTATAACCCCTCTTTAGACAKGAATCTTTTAAATGGCCATTGGTTCTACAAAACTCCATCTGAAAGGGATTTTTATGTAGTCCATCAACTAAATGGGCTCCATTCCACCTGACACAATCTTAATGTCACCCAGGAGAACATCCCCAAGGTCTAACTCTATGAATTGTTTTTCCATAACCAGTGATGAGATTTCCATGCATTTTATTCTATCATCCATTGTAATATACTCCATTGATCTATTACTTATGTCATTGAAACTTGTTAATCCCATAGTTCCATGATGAGATAAACTAGTTTAGCCAAAATAATGGCCAAATTTTCTTTAACTCTTAAAGTGCCAAATTTAGGCTTCACCATAAACCTCTCCCAATCTCATCCCTATACAATATTATATTGAATAAAAAGGTAAAAAAGCCTCTTTCCATCATATAAAACTTTAATACATACCCTTACTTACTCTTCCATAGTTTTTCCATCCAGTAAATCAAGGTTTCTTTCCCCATTTTACTTTCCCTAATTTTATCAACTAAAGAGATGACCTTCCTCTATTTAGAGATCATTTTCGCTGTGCTCTCATTATCATCTACTACATTTCCTAAATTTTGAGAATGGGATGCATCCCGTAATACCCCTACATACTCATTCAATAAATAAGGAACATATCTTACCCCAAAGAAACCAAGTGAATGAAGTGTAAGAGGGATTGAACTTGCCTTGTGTTGTGTTTGGGTGCCCATCTTGCGAACTCGGCTTGCATTGCATTTGGGCGCCCATCTTTCCAACTTGCTTTGTGTTGCATTCAGGTGCCCATATTGCCAACTCGCCTTGCGTTGCGTTCGGGCGCCCATCTTGCCAACTCGCCTCTCATTGTGTTTGGGTGCCCTGCCTCATTTTCGGAATGACTCCTCTTGTGGGTGCCCGTATTTCCAAGTCACCTTGCCTTTGCATGCCCAACTTGTCGACTCGCCTTGCCTTTGCAGGCCCATCTTGCCAACTCACCCTTCCTTGCCTTCTGGAAACCCCAATTGTTTTCCCACATGAGTTGTGTCACTGACTCTTTGGTTTTGTTGGTTGGGCACACATCTTGCGAAATAGCATTTCCCCACCTTTGTGTGCACTGCTTTATTTTCTTCATGTTTCCTCATGTGGTTTCCCATCTTACCGAATCACTTTTTCTAGCCTTTCGGCCCCCCTATTTACCAACTTTTCCTACCTTGCATTTGGACTCCCTTCGTTGATGTGGGGTCTCCCTCTTTCCATGCCTTCGAGCACCTATCTTTTCAACTCACCTTGGTGTGCCGTAGTGAAACCCCATGTTTGTGTTAGATTTAGGAAACCCCGAGTTTCTTCCCAGATGTGACTTGTGTCACTGGATCCTCGGTTTTGTTGGTTGGGCGCTCCTCTTTCTTACTCATCTTGCCTTTGGGCACCTCTCTTTCCAACTTGCCTTGCGTTGCCTCTAGAAACCCCAAGTTTTCCTTGCATTCAGGAAACCCAAAGTTTTTTCCCACCGCACTTGTGCCGCTAGCTCTTTCAGTTTTGTTGGTTGGGCACTCCTCTTACCATCATGGCTTGCCTTTGGGAACTCCTCTTGCAAACTTTATGCAACTTTATGAAACATGCAACTTATGAAACAATGCAACTTATGCAACTATGCAACTATATGCAATTTGATGCAACTATGCAACTTATGAAACTATGCAATTTATGCAACTATGCAACTTATTCAAATTTATGCAACTATGCAACTTATGCAAATATGAAACTTTATGCAACAATGCAACTTATGAAACTTTATGCAACATGCAACTTATGCAACTTTATGCAACATGCAACTTATGCAACTTTATGGAACTTATGCAACTTTATGCAACATGCAAATTATGCAACAATGCAACTTATGCAACTATGTGCAACTTATGCAATTATATGCAACTAATGAAACTATGCAATTATATGCAACGATATGCAACTATGAAACTATATGCAGCTTATGCAACTATATGAAACTATATGCAACTTATGCAACTATGCAACGATATGCAACTATATGCAGCTTATGCAACTATGCAACTATATACAACTTTATGCAACTTTATGCAACAATGCAACTTATGAAACTATATACAACTTATGAAACTATATGCAACTTTATGTAACTATGCAACTATAT
Organism: Picea engelmannii; assembly: GCA_009831015.1. Lineage (NCBI taxonomy): Eukaryota > Viridiplantae > Streptophyta > Pinopsida > Pinales > Pinaceae > Picea > Picea engelmannii. The sequence continues at coordinate 26,372 of ML779024.1, read as the reverse complement.
CCAACTATATGCAACTATGCAACTATATGCAACTATATGCAACTATGCAACTATGCAACTATATGCAAGTTTATGCAACTATGGAACTTATGCAACTTATGCAACTATACAAGTTATGCAAGTTATGCAACTTTATGCAACATGCAACTATGCAACTTATGCAACTCTATGCAACTATGCAACTTATGCAACTTTATGCAACTATGCAACTTATGCAACTTATTCAACTTTATGCAACTATGCAACTTATGAAACTATGCAACTTTATGCAACAATGCAACTTATGAAACTTTATGCAACTTTATGAGACATGCAACTTATGAAACTATGCAACTTATGAAACTTTATGCAACATGCAACTTTATGCAATTCCACAAGAGGATGTGTGAATGACCTCCTTCTACTAGGACCAATTGGTTCCTGGCATAGACACATTTTTCTTATGTTGCACATGCTTACCAACACTCTATCCATGAAACAAATTCACTTGGAGGACCTCCTTAGTGTGGAATCATATCACCTTGTTTCACCCAAAATAGTTGACAAATCCATCACCCTATCTACATCAATTCCCAAGCCTAATGTTGGGACTTTAATGCCTCTTTCTATCCTAACGAATTTCATACACCTCTAATGTTGGGACTTCAATGCCATTCTATAAAAGAGAAGACTGACACCCCAAAGCATACCAACATAACATTAATGGGATGCCAAGTATGATATGAATCAAGTAAACAAGGACCCCAATAAGTTTGTTACATATAATAGAATCAAGTATATTCTCCAAGCAAAACATGGGTTCCCTAAATATTTGCTCGCTAACATATCTTCTCATTTTTTCGAGTGTTGGTACCACAAACTTATATTTTCACGGTAACTTGTCTTCTTCTTTTAATGAGTGTAGGTACCACCAAATAGGTATCTCTCAGATCTATCTTCCTCGAGTGATGATCAAGATATACTAAGAGAGGTTGAAAGTGAGACGTGTTGTACTAGATCTACTGGTTCTAGATCAACTAGATCTGTAAAGCTAAGGAAAAGATTTTGTTCATGTAATTATGATGCTGAGAGCATAGGTGACATTGAGTTTCCCTTGAGGTATAGACATCTAGTGCAACAATGGGCACCTAAGGAGCTACCTGAAGTGGACACATATTTCTTCATCAATGGGAGTATGTATCGCATTGCTCCTTCGTCCTTACATGGAATGGGGTTATTTTCCATGGATGGAATAAAGGTCGACTATGCCACTGTAATGGAATTGATGGAGTATGTCAGACCATTATACAAATAAAATCACTGGTTGATGTTGGTATGATATACGCGAAGTATGTAGAGATACATAATTCCCGCAAATTATATACAACTAGAAGATAACAATCAAAATAAAGGGGAAACTATGTATATTGATGGAAAGCCAAAAGATACTGGAAACATTGCGGGATTTATAAATAGTACACGACCAATGGCAACAACTAAGAAATTGAATTTCATTTTTGAGGGACGCGAAGGAAATCGTATATTTGTATGTGCAACAAAAACAATAGTTCCAGGTGAAGAGTTGTTGATCGATTACAACTTAAATCAAATAGATGGAGGGGGTGCAGCTATGGGGGTAAATATCTTACATACAATTCAAATCAACCTTTGATGAATCATTGTTATAACTTATCGCTGCAATATTTCAAATTTTTACTGCATATATTTCATTTTTAATTATTTATTTTCTGATATTACTGCAATATTTCAGTTTTTTAATGTTACAATTACTTTCATAACTCTTGTTGATTAATTTATTGTGTCAACATCTGTCCAGGGTGACCGTGAGAAGTCACACGCTACATCTGTAAAAGATGGCCGTGGAAATGCACCCGCTGTGCCTCAACAGGTAAATGTTAAATATAGTAACAACTTCTGACTACAAAAACTAAATTTATGAAATTTCATTATTTATTTTCTGATATTACTGCAATATTTCATTTTTTTAATGTTACAGGTGAATTTCATAACTTTTTTTGATTGATTTATTGTGTCAACTTCTGTCCAAGGTGACCGTGGAAAATAACTCGCTACATCTGTCCAGGGTGACCATGGAAATGCACCCGTTGTGCCTCAGCAGGTAAATGTTAAATAAAGTAACAACTTATGACTACAACAACTAAATTTATGAAATTTCATTATTTATTTTCTGTTATTACTTCAATATTTCATTTTTTTAATGTTACAGGTGAATTTCATAACTTGTGTTGATTGTTATTATGTCAACTTCTGTCTAGGGTGACCGTGGAAAATCACCCGCTACATCTGTCCAGGGTGACCGTGGAAATGCATTCATTGTGCGTCAGCAAGTAAATGTTAGATATAGTAACAATTTATGACTACAATGACTAAATTTCTAAAATTTCATTATTTTTTTTTCTAATATTACTGCAATATTTAATTTTTTTAATGTTACAGGTGAATTTCATAACTTTTGTTGATTGATTTATTGTGTCAACTTCTGTCCAGGGTGACCGTGGAAAATCACCCGCTACATCTGTCCATGGTGACCGTGGAAAGACACCCATTATACCTCAAGAGGGAAATGTTAAATATAGTAATAACTTATGACTACAATAACTAAATTTCTTAAATGTTAAAGTTCATCTCATTAATTTTATTCATCAATGTATTGTGGCATGGTCAACGTGGGAAGGAACCCACTGAGGATATTGATGAGGAATAAATATTGTATTCCACTGACCCAATAACAACTTTCACAAAGGTATTGAAGAAGGAAGACATATAATATCTAGGTTTGTTTTGCAAAAGACCCCTGACACATGAGGGAAGGGCAAGAATTGCAGAGCTACAAAATCTAATAACTAATTTTGGGGTAAGTGGAATCTTCACATATTTTTATTAGCTATGACAATTTCATATCCTTTTTATTGTTTTAGATTTTCTATATCATCCGATAAAGTAAAGATTTACATTTGTAGGAGTTTTTAAACCCCCGTGCCCCAGGAACCTGTTGATCCTGCAACTACTATAGGTAGCAGTGATGCTCCAATGAAACAAAAAATTTGACATAGCAAAGTACAAGTGAGGATTTTTGACCCTCCTAAGGTTCCCCTCGAATCCATTGATGAGCGCAATGTTGTTGACCGACATGACACACCGGAGCATGATGAGCAGGAGCCTGAGACTCCACATGATGCTGGAGAGGAACGTACTGTAGATGGAGAGGAAGCTATTCTACATGGAGTAGAACAAATTAAAAGTACCAGATCACTAGATCTCACCTTTCTAGTGGATGATGCATGTGTTCCGATCAAAATTCAGAATATTGCAGGTATTTGTTAATTAATTGATTCATTTTTATCATGAAATTGAAATGGACATTTGTTGATATTATTATAAATTAATGGATAACACGTTTCTATAGGAAACACTGTTTTTCTACAGAAACGTAGATGACAAAGAATTGGAGTTGTTTGGCCCCACCATTCACACACGGTGGAATGGACAAGATAGCAAAAAGAAAGATGAATTGATATACCACATGGTAAACTTGTTCAGCAATACATTCAACAAAAAAGTGGTTATAAAGTTAGCCGGTGAGAATTTAAAATATATCAGGGCCCAATATAGGGATAAATTGCAATTAGACCTCAAGCATGAGCGCCCTCCCATGGTTCCAAAGAAAGAGTGGAAGGTCCTGATAGAGGATGAAAAGAAGAACTTGTTTAAAAAACAAGGAAGACATCCATGAGATGGTCAAGAAAGGTACAACACATGTCATATTATTAGTGAAATATGCTCATTTATGTTTTTCTTTCTTGTTTTAAGTAACAATTTCGATATCTAATTTTTTTCAAAAGTTCCATATATAGGCTACCTGACACCTCTAAAGAAACCAAGGCTAGAATGGAAAAGCATGGGAAACATAAACTAGGCCAGGGTGGCTATGGAAAACTAAAAGCCCGAATTGTAAGAATTAAATGATTAATTGTGGTTAATATTTATTTAACAACAGAGAACAAATAACTATTTTTGTTATTGGTAATTTTAATGGTGTTATGCATTTCAGTTAAATATGTTCGACCCTGCTGCCACCAAGGAGGACCTAAAGCATGGTTACAAAAACGGTTTTAAAAGTGTGATTGAATATAGGAAAAGCTTGGGGCAGACTCCAATCTCCCCAACCACATAGGTAAATGAAATGAGTAAGGAAACCGCAGCAGAATGCTTGTAAAGTATAATCATATTTTATTATATCACCCTTAACTAAGTATTTATGTTTGTTTTCAAGCAATAGTGCAGCCGCAGTAGTGAATCTAGCAGTATTCAATAGACACCACGTCATACAAGGATGCACATTTCCAATGATAGTGGGGAGAAAAGTACCCATTCCGGTATGTATGCTTCAGAATTAGAAATATTTACTCTGGGTGTAGATATTTATTTCCTGACTTATACTTATATATTATCTTCTTTAAATGGAAGAACATGTAGCTCAGGAGGGTGAAATGCGAGAGGAACCAAGTGGACAAGAAATTAACGCATCAACTGTCACAACTACATAGATAGGTAAATAGCAATGGTGTAATGTTAATAAAAATAATGAATTAGTCATTTCAATTATATTTCAACATATTGATATGATCATTTTCGTTGTTGCAGTTCACGCCCCTACACAGATGCCTCGACGCCCTTCTCAGTGACATACTATAAGTATGGTACATGAGCGCATGGAAAAACAAACAATAGAAGGACATGGAGCAAGAAATACAATGTCAAAGGATGATTATGATACCCCAATCGTCAATCTTTTTAATATAAAAAAACATAAATCAAAGAAAAATTAGATGTATAAATTCATGACTTGTATTTAGATGTTTATCGATGTTTCTAGTATGAAACATTATTTATATGAATGGCAACATTATGCTTCAATGTTTATATGTTGATATGTTTTGATGACTATGCTAGTTATGCATGAATGTCTATATGTTTTCTATATAAACACAATCATTTGTTGGGTATGGGGAATTGAGAGCGATGTGAGGGGGGGAGGGAGGGGACATATGAGCTTCCACCTTCACGTGGTTGGCCCTGTTCAGTAGATAATAACCTATTCTCAAAACAAAGAGAAACTCATTAAGGTATGTGACCACTTAAGTTTTTTCTAGAGTATTTTACATAACTAAATGCCTGTTTATTTGCTAATATATTATTTACTCATATACAGAATTTGTTTTTTATGACTCATGCAGGTCTTGGTGATGGAAATGCATCTCATGGACAACTCTTATCAATTTGTATGGGATAATGGATCTAGCGAAAGGACAATGATAAGGTAAGGGTTTTGACATGTTCTTTAAAGTAGGCTTTATACTAGTAAAAGTTCACAATCCTCTAGAAAGGATAGAATTGCATTTTTGGTAGACAATCATCAATTGTTTTAACACACTATGAATCATAGACTATGGGAAAAATGTTTTTTTTTTGTATTCTTACAATGACTAATACAACTATAACGAATTTTTAGTACAAAATCATAACCACACACACACACACACATGAACCCTAAGTAAACAAATGAGAGAAGAGAATGGTAGAATATGTACTGATAGTAGTGAATGAAGATAATAATATGAATAATGGAGTGCATAGTGCAATCTATCCTAGTTGAATGATCCTTGCATCCAACATGTCTTGTGCCATAATTTCAATCTCTCTCGTTTGATCATAAGGGTATCTATAGGGGCTTATGTTGGCAGAGATACTACATGGTGTAAGTTTAATGGCATGTTCAGAGATCTCATGAAAAAGGAAACCTTGTGGGAATTTCATGAAACACCATGTCATGCTTATTGAAGTTATGTTTATCTCTAAAGGAACATTTCTTACTTTAAGTTAGGCTTATATTCAATGAATATTAACAATAACTCCATTAACATCTTTGGAGGAGCTTCTCCATTTTATGTGAGCTAATCACTTGAATGGGTAGATATTTTAAGCCATTAATCCCCCATGGTTCATGGACATTGTACCCAATGATTTAAGGCATTGAACCCCCAAAAACACCCTTTCAATAACAATGGTGTAAATGGAAATTGATAATTTGTAATCTACTTAGTTTAATGTTGTGGCATTTTCCTCCATTTACAATCACCACTTGAAAGTTTTTAAATGGGTGTGTAACACAATTTAGTTTGTATACCATATTTTTTTTAATGAAGGTGTGGGTACTACCTAAGTCGATAAGGACTATGACATTTTGGTTGTTGATGTATCCTACAATTTTAACGATTTTAGGCATGTCGATATCTTCCAAGGAATTCATCAATATGGTGTAAAATTTTGCTACATTATTTAATGAGCACTCAAACTATTCTCACAGATCCTATTGAGGTGCCTCATCAACCTTGTCATTATTCTTGAGGTGAATAGTATTTATTTGGAACATTTTTTCCACCAATACCTTTTTTTATTACACCCAAAGAAAAATCCCTTAGCTTGTATCTCTTCCATTACCTTTATCATGATTATGGTGTGCTTATGCATTTTTCTGTTATTTAGAAAATATCTATCATTACTTCAAGCCATGGATCCTATGCGAGACTTATGTTTATATAGATTATTATATTCAATATAACAAGCTAACTTGATGGATTTGACCATAATAGTTGGTTCTTATATTCTAATTTAAATGTCGGGTTACATCATTTAAGCCATGAAAGTAAAGGCCCTGTTAGAATCTAGATATGCACCTTTGTTTTTTAGGCAATAACTATTGCAAATGTTGTATATCCAAAGGTTTTTCTTTTATAACATTGCATGAGAATGATGGGGTCCATTAAACCTTGATTTTGTCAAGGTTTATGTTCATTAAAAATTTAATCTCTCTATTGTTCCTTACTTCTAAATTAAATGGATATTTGTTGGACGATAAAGGCATCATCACATAATATTTTGTTGAGAGTGAAATGACAGTATGGGTATGCACTCTTAAAGTATTCATGATCATGTCAAATCCATCTAGCATCCATGAGGATGCTATTGAATATGGATGACCTAACCTATCATTGTCAATAAGCCTAGCAAGTGTATGAGCTAGCTAATTGTCTAAGGTTTGTGCCTATTGGCTGGATGCCATTTGGTCATGTACGAGCTAGCTATTTGTTTGAGGTCTGTACCTATTGGTTGGAAGGAAGTCAGATGCATATGAGTTACAACTCTAAGTGCCTTTTATATTACTAAGTCCTATTGTCATTCATGAATGCTAGTGTGCCAACTACATACCTACCATTGAAGGGAAAAATAACTTATTAAAATTCATATCTTATCTCTACCTTTCATGTCATGAGTTTCTTATTGACTTGTTGGCTAGACAAACCAAACAAAAATATTTTGAAGCTCAAAAGGGTCACAACTTGGAGCCTAAAATGATCATCCAACAATCTCTTTCCATATGCCAAATCCTCAGTGCCAATCATATCAGATAAATATTTTTAGCCCTACAAACCCATAATGGATTTCACCCTTTGTAATATCCTAACTTCAAAAATATTCCCACAAGCCCAACACCTTAAGATAAATTGTATTTCATATATTTCTTAGGTTCATATATATTAGAGTATTTCTCTCTTTATGTTTCTGTAAAGTAGCTAGAGAGGTAGTGGGGGGGCCCTCAATGTAATAGTGGAGGTCATTCAATGTAAGGTGGACTAGGTCCACTATATTATTAAATAAGGCTCACTATGGTATTTAGATATAATAAATGTAAGAGGACTTCTTAGAAGGTTCTACTTCTAGAAGATTCCTCCTCTAGAATGTTCTTAGGTGATGGTAGCACTATATAAAGGGGTTCAAGAAATGTAATGAGATATGAAGAGAAGTATTGTGTTTGGAGCTGAAGCTCAATAGGAGGATGCCCCCTCGAAGAGGCAAGTGAACAGGAGAGGATCCCTTCCATAATAGCATCCATTATATGGTGTTGCCCTACCCTAAGGGTTTTCTCTATTTTTTGTGTTCATGTTATGGTGAATGGTTTATGGTTTATTCTTGGTATTATTGAAGTATATTTGCAGATCTATCTTGGTACTTAACAAGTGGTATCAGAGCACTTTCCAGGGCCGGAGTTGTGGGCAATTATTTTTTATTTTTGCAGATTTTTTTTTTTTGGAGAAGAGAAAAGAGGGCCGTGACATTCTAGACATTTTCAGTATATTTCTGTGTAAAATTTGCAGAAAAAGGTTGTAGATATGAGTTCCTCTTAGAAAAACACCCAAGTTAAAAAAAAAATCGTCTGAAACGGAGTTCGGAAGGTCAAGATATTGAGGTTTTTAAATCTGCAATTTTTCAGGGTTTTTTCTACGGACGACGGCGCGATTTGTTTTTATTTCTGTAGCATTTGGAGGCCGAATTTGCCCAAATAAATTATATATCTAAGTTCTTCTCACAATTTCACCCAATTTAAAAAAAAAAAATCATCTGAAACGGAGTCCGGGAAGTGAAGTCATGAGCATTTTAAGTTCAGCAGTTTTTTAGGGTTTTTCTGCCGAAACTTCTTGGGTTTATTTTTTGAGTTTTTCCGTGACGGCTGCAGGACCAAAGAGTTCACAGGGTGCTCAGATGGATATTTCTTCTCAAACCTTGAAAGAAATTCTTGAATCATTCAAAGCCCAATTGGATGACAGATTGGATGCAATTGCACATAGCCTCACAAACAGCCTCACACATAGCCTCACAGCAAGCCTCACATATGGCCTCAATGATAGTTTTCATAGTATTCAAGATTCGTTGAGTGACATGCAGGAGAGATTTCTTATGCAGGGCCTCATGAATGAATATAATCAAGAAAGATATGCTTGGTATTATTTTGAGGACGATTGTGATGATTGGTATATGAATAGTTGTCATTTCTGGGATGACAACCACTTCCATATTTTATTTGATGACTTTACTCCACCTTCTGTAGAGAACATCAATGTTCCAGATCAGGAGCTAGTTATCAGCGTTCAGTCTGCATATTCTACAGTGGTATTATTCCTTCCAGATTCTGTTATGACCCTTTTCCACTATGTGGATGGATTTTCTTATTTGGATCCACATGATAGGCGTCAATATTTGTAACATCATTTGGAGTTGGTTATTGGGTTCCAAAATCTTCTACGGGGAGTTCACATGAGCACTTGGACATGGGACCCGGGCTTTCAATGGTGGTTGGACTACTTCAGCATGGTGGATTTCCTTTCTACATGGGACTTTGGTTCTTCAGTCTTCTTCAGCATTACATGGGACCCTAGTATATGGTTGTACATCAAGCGTTGAGGACAACGCTTTCATAAGGGGGATGGAATGTAAGGTAGCTAGAGAAGTAGTGGGGGGGCCCTCAATGTAATAATGGAGGTCATTCAATGTAAGGTGGACTAGGTCCACTATATTATTAAATAAGGCCCACTATGGTAGTTAGATATAATAAATGTAAGAGGACTTCTTAGAAGGTTCTACTTCTAGAATATTCCTCCTCTAGAATGTTCT
>ML779023.1:866262-882043 GCA_009831015.1 Picea engelmannii | reverse complement strand
TTCTATAGGATAAAATTATTTTACCTTAAAAATCGCCAAAAATTTATAAAAACTATATAAAATCCTTGGAAATTTGAATATTTTTACAAAAATATCGCCAAACATTTATAGTTGGCATATGAAGGATTAGTAAGATTCGCCAAAGTTTCTACATTTTAAAATAAATTTCCATCCTTAAAATCATACCTGTAGACAATCGAGACCAAGCGCCCAAGCACCATGCATCATGTCACATGGAGAAGGAGATCATGAGAGGGGCCCAAAAGGAGTGCACTACGTGTTTATCGACACCAGAATTAGCGCTCTCAGAGTCCAAGTGTATTCTTTTACAACACTCATCAAATGCCACTAAGAGTGAGCCCATGGGCCCATTAGTTTATTGCATTAGTGTATTTCCCTATTAGTTGTTGATTGAGTGCCAAGCAAGCAAGTCGGGGAAACAGAGTGACATCATATTCTGTAGACAAGAGAGTGTGGAGAATCACTTCCAGTTGGAAGGAATTTCGGCAACATCTTATAGTAGTCTTAATTAGGGAAGGTGTACCTCAATGGGAGGAGGTTGAGTGACCTGAAAGAGGAAGGATATTAGTTAAGGTATCAAAGGAAGGTGTGGCCTATTCATCAAATAAGAAAAGAAATAGATAAACCAAATATCCTGAAACAAGGACAGTGCAAGAGTCATCAAGCGCCAAGTCGCATGGAGTAGTCCCACAAAGGGTGGCACACTAGAGGATAGCTCATAATGAGAGGTAAGAACGAAAACAACCCCTTCCAAAGAGAATAGAACTCAGATCTCATAAGATAAAATAAAGAGATAATGGAGAGGTAATGAAATCGATTCGATCATTTAATCAAATGGGCCTTCCTAACGCTCATCTTTCCTTGTTTCGGGTATTGAACATGTCTTTCTATTTTTCCAATTTAAGGCCTATTTAATACCATAAACGTGCTTCCCATTCTAGACATTAGTACCGTGTGAATATAATCCGCCCTTTCTTTCCCCAAGAGGGACAACCCGATCTACGTGAGCAAATGGACGGAAGCTTCTCATGGACAACTCTCACCTTGTGGTAGAAAAGGGATGGAATGAAAAGGTTGTAGAAAAGGGTTGAAATGAATAGGTTGAACACACGACTACGGGGCTATGACATGAGAAAGTGAAAACAAGGACGTAACCAACGAACCATGCATATCCAGAGCTAGAAATATGTATTATTTATATTAACTAGAGCGCTTTATTAGTATGTATCATGGTGATTATTATATCATGCCTTTATTTCCCCGAGCATAATTGAAAACATCGGGTTAAGGATTGTTACCCATTCAAGAAATAGTAATTAATCTCATAACATGGATCAAATTGTAAGTAAGTTAATTCGCTTAGTACTAATTCATGACAAAACCTATAAAAGGCTCTTTATGTAATCCTTAAACTTAGAAATATGTGTAAGGTAGGGCATGGAACTCATCAATCAAACATGTGACCAGTTTGACCAAGACTTGTAGCAATTTGGTCAATCTAAGGTAGCTAATCCCCTATAGTTGCCAACTGTACCCAATAATTGTAAAAATAGGTGGAAGACAATAATAACCCATGGAATGAGAGACAAAAATATTTTGGAATGCCAAGGCACAACTCTTTAAATTCACATGACGTTGCTTATCAAAAGATATGTTCACATTAAATCCTATCATCAAAATTTTATGAAGATAGCATTGGTAAGGGCACCTCGCCTCTTAATTATGAGTATTGTACATGTCGTTTCGTATTAATAAATGTTGAGAAAGTACATCAAGTGAATACGTTCACACAGTTAATGTAAGAAGTGGATTGATTTACCCCAGAGAGGGCAAAACAATTTAGAAAAAATTGATTGATTGACACCAACTATAAAAATGAAGAACATGTCAAGGTTATAACTGTGGTAGTTGGAATCGGTACATGTGATGGAGATCTCACCTACATAATTTGAAAAGACATGGTGGAATGCAATATCATAATTAAACGTTTCATTACAATAAAGAGCTTAGTAAGCTATAAATGTAATGGTCGACTTCATGGTAAAATTACAAAATATTTACCATAAAAGTATTTCAATTATTAGAATATTATATTATAACATTATGAAATATTAATGATTAAAATCATATTAACCCAATGAGAAGGTAGATGTAAATGTATATAGGACTGAATATGGAGCTGGGATGGGAGCCTGCCTTCCGGTCCACACCAAGTTCAGAGCTTGGCATCGGAACAAGTCGATTCTACTTCATTTTTCTTTGTTACCCTTGCTTTGGACGCTTGCCCCTGAAATCGATGAATGAATAAGGAGTTCTAAAAGTAGGCGGGCGTAACATAATTATATTTGAAAAGGCCTGAGCCATTTCTTGAAGTATTAGTTAGGTTGTTTCATGTATAGTGAAACAATGTTGTCTCTCACCAACGTAAACTTTACTTAAATAATTATTAGAATAGAATATATATTATAATATTATTAAATATTAATTATTAAAATTATATTAACTAAATAATATAATATAATTACATTTGATAAGTCTTGATCCATTTGTTTTAAGTGTGTGTTAGGTTGTTTCATGAGTAGTGCAATAGTGTTGTTTCTCACCAACATTGTTTATGTTTTCATTGTGATTTTTTTTTTGTTTTAATTTGATAAATATATTTAAATTAAAAATAATAATAATAGAGAAATAAATAAATAAATTTAAAATAAAATAAAATTATTAAAATTAATATGATAGAAATATTAAACAAATGAAATTTTATCTTATGAGATTTTATTATTACTTTCACATCTTGAAGAGACAACTACTTTTTGTATATTCAATTGACCAGATATATATAAGAGAGAGATTTGTTAAATGTTGACACAATGAGAATTTAAAACAAATAAATTTTAATTACTTATAAAAGAATCATAAAATTGGAGCTATGAGGTGACATTTGATAATAAGAAAAGTTTGGCATGAAGTCATTAATAAATTTAGGGATTTAAAGGAACCAAAAATTGTTGACACTCAGTGAGATATTGTAATTTATGCTTTAGAGGTTGTAATTAACTTATTGAGTAAGTGGGAGGCTAGGATTGAACCTAATTTGAGGTGAAATCATATGCTTAAGTATGAATTTGTATGATGGGTAAATGGCACTATGTTAGTGGATGACAAGACCTTATTAGAATCACCTAAGGTAACCAAACTCAACATTTTTAAGAGGACCCTAGCAACGACATTTCGTTGGTCGATATTTAATTTATGACTTAAGAAGATAGCGAAATTGAGAAAAACGACCAAATAAACAATGAAGTGACGACATCACATGTGATGCAGGAGCATCCCTCACGTCAAGCGAGCTAGCACGGAAGCGGAAGATAGTTGGAAGGCATCCAGCACAAATTTTGAAACACCTTGAAACTGTTGCACTGACATTAATGTGATAATTTAATGAGGCACACCTTTGTATTGTAATGGACCTTGAGCGGATAGCTCTCGTCCTTAAGTAGATAGGAGGCATTTAATCTAGTTAATGCAAGTAGGTAGAATTGAATTCTTAGATTAGACAGTTTTAGAAAGGAGGAGGGAAAACAGATATAGACACCCTCATTATGCATTGTAACATTATTCAGGCATAGTGAAGCAGGAAGAGCACAGGAGAATAGTAGAGAGTTGTAGAAGAACATCCATGTATAGATCTTGAATTAATAGAGGAGTTGATTCAAATCCATGGTTTTGTGTCTTTTCTCTGTGTGTTGATGTTAAATGGTGTGCTTATGAGTGTTTTTCTTTCCTGTTATGCATTTTCTTTTATATGTTGTGTATATGATTTCATGTCTGAAGTGAAGTCTGAGAGGATAATAGAATGAGTTTCAATTGTTTCTCTATTTGAGCCAGAGAATTCCTGCAAGGAGTGCAGTCGAATTGTCCACAAGGAGTGCGTTGACGGAGGCCTAGGTAGTTTAACTATTGTTCTCATTCACCCCAAAAAGGTGCAGTTGGGCATAGGATTCGTGCAAGGAGTGCACAGGCCAAGTGAAATTCAGGGTTGCGAACCTGAGCACCAGCTGACAGACTGCTGCTGCAGGAGTGCGCAGAGTTGAAGGAACTTCAACACTTAACGTGGTTGAAGGTTTGCCGCAAGGAGTGCGTGCAAGAGATTTCTGAGGGACTTGAAGGTCGTGGGGAAAAGCTTAGGAAGGATAGGCCTTCACATTCGTTGAAGGACAACACAGAGGAGTCGTGCCTCAAAGGTTGGCAAGAAGTGTCGCAGGTTTGCACACAGGAGGAACAAGTTTATAAGAGGAGACACTTAGTCATTTCGCAGACCTCATCAGGAAGAACAGACGGACGAGATTCTCCGAGGAGATCTTGCGAATCACCGTGAGCTGTTAGATCTCATGGGGGTGAAAGAAAGATACGGCAGAGTGGTTCAGAAACTCAAAGCTCAGGAGGGGTAGAGCCATTGATCCGAGCCACAGGGATCATTAGATCCACACGTAGGATCGTGTATCGAGGTTTCATGGGTCAAAGTCTCGTAAACGTGCATCAGGAATCACGATATTGCGATACACGATATCCTAATAGATCTAGACCGTCCATTAGTTGGGACACGTGTCATAAGGTCTGGCGAAGTCGGGGTTTGGCGTATTGGGAGTCTTGAGGACAAGATACTCCAGCAGTGTGGAATCGTGAAACACGATATTCCAATGGTGAACGGATAGTAGGGCCACAGGAGTTGGTAGAGGACAGGTGGCACACTGTATCGGAGTTCAGGGAAAGTAAAGTCCCGAAACCTTTGGCATTATGATTCACGATCCCGCGAAGTCCGAAATCCCGATAGAAGTGACAGGAAGTGGAAAAGTCAACTCGCACGGGTGCGTCGTAGTTTCGGCGTATCGAGCATCGGGAGTCGATAAGATGAGTTGTTTGGTATCGCAAGTAGTGAAATAGCGATAGGGAAAGTTCCGATACAGATAAGAGAAGGTCAGCGTTGACTAGTCATCGAGTCTCGGGGATTCGAGAGCCCAGTGTTCGACCTTTGACATCGCGAAGTCGTGAAGTCCGATTCCCCAATAAGCAAAGAGAGGGAATCGCATGGAGAATTATGTGGGTGCAAATTTTTCGATAGGAAGATAGAAGGACGTTTGAGTTCTTCGGGTCGAGTTAGAAGAGGATCCTGAGAGCGGACATGTCTCTGAGGAGCGCAACTGCGTCAGAGTGGTATCAGAGCCCAGAAAGACTCTTTGCTTTCTGTAGCAGGGAGAAGGAAATTCACCATGCCGCCGAGAAGAGATAGACAGTCAACCAATCCAGAGGATAGGGAGGTGCAGAGACTGAAAGGACATGTAGCATTGTGGTGGGATGAGCTACAAGCAGATAGACGCTGCAAGGGAAAGAAGAAAATTAAAAGTTGGGATCGAATGATTGCAAATATGAAGGCAAAGTTCATCCCTAGAGATTATCAAATCACTCTGTTCAGGAGGATGTAGAACCTGAGACAGAGGCTAATGAAAGTGAAAGAATACATGGAGGAATTCTATCGACTGAACATCAGGGCAGGTCATCGGGAGAGCGATGATGAGAAAGTTGCCAGGTATATGAATGGACTGAGATATGATATCCAGGATGAGATGAGCATGGTAACCATCCGAATGGTGGAGGATGCTTATCAAATGGCTTTGAAAGATGAAGAGAAGTTGAGCCGTAAGCAAGGTCAGCGAGGCCGAGGAAGGAGTCAGCCCAAAGGCAAATCGGTTGCCCAAGATAAATACCAGAAGCCCAAGGACGACTGGAAAAAGCCTCATACTAGAACCAAGAGGGGTGGAAGTTCGCAGCGAGGCAAACATGCTGAATCGAGAGAACAGCATACAAAGCAGAGAGGAGGATATGTTGATAATAACGTGTTTCCTCATACTAGAGGTAGAGGAAGAGGAAGAGGTGGAGTAATCACATGCTTCACATGTGGAAAGAATGGGCACAAGTCATTCGAGTGTCTAGAGAAAAAGAAGGACAGTGGAGAGGCTCACATCACCGAGGCACAGAGGCGTGATGTTGAGGCAGAAGATGCTGAAGGCGGAAGGTCGTTGATGATGTGTAAAGTTCTCTTGACACCCGAGAAGGAGGTGGAGGACTCAACCCAAAGGACCAGACTTTTCAGAACTGCTTGCAAAACCAAGGACAGGGTATGCAAGGTTATCATGGACAACGATAGCACAGATAATCTCGTTTCAACCGAGATGGTAGAGAAGCTAGAGTTGGAGACGACTGATCACCCGAGTCCATACAAAGTTTCATGGCTACAGAAAGGACACCAGGTAAATGTCACTAAACAATGTTTAGTTGAATTCAAAATAGGAGGGTATAATGATAAGATCTTATGTGATGTCATTCCTATGGATGTATGTCATCTATTGCTGGGTAGACCATGGAAGTATGACAGAAATGTGATTCATGACGGGAAGATGAATACATACACCTAGAGAAGAACAGGAGGACACACATGTTGCTTCCGCTAAAAGATAAGGAGGTAAAACCAGAAGGAAAAAGTATAGTACTTCTCATGAGTGGGAAGGAACTTCTTACCGAGGTGAAGAAGAAAGAAGATCCACAATTCTTTGTGGTCAGGAAACCGAGGATTGTTCTGACTAGCATAAGAGTGGATGATCTACCAGAGGAAATTCAGGAACTATTGGAAGAGTTCGCTGACATCGTGGTGGACGAATTACCTCATTCGTTGCCACCGATGAGGAGTGTGAGTCATCATATAGACCTCATACCAGGAGCTAGTTTTCCGAATAAAGCTGCATACAGGTTGACGCCGCAAGAAAATGAAGAGGTCAAGAAGCATGTCCAGGAGTTGCTAGACAAAGGATTGGTCAGGGAAAGCTTGAGTCCATGTGTTGTTCCGACAGTACTCATTCCGAAGAAATATGGAGGCTGGAGGATGTGTACCGACTCAAGAGCCATCAATAAGATAACCATCAGGTACAGGTTTCCATTGCCAAGGATGGATGATTTAATGGATTTCCTAAGTGGAGAAAATTGTTTTTCAAAGGTTGATCTGAAAAGCAGATATCACCAAATTCGCATGAGAGAAGGTGATGAATGGAAAACAATGTTCAAGACAAACGAAGGTTTGTATGAATGGCTTGTTATGCCGTTTGGCTTAACAAATGCGCCAAGTACTTTCATGAGGTTAATGAATGAAGTCCTGAGGGAATTCATTGGAAAATTTGTCATCGTATATCTGGATGATATACTGATTTTCAGTAAGACAAAGGTAGAACATCTGAAGCATTTAGCTACAATGATGAAGAAGCTACAGCAGGAGAGGTTGTTGATAAACATGAATAAATCATCGTTTATGAAGACAGAACTCATTTACTTGGGGTTTGTTATTTCGGCGAATGAGTTGAAGATGGATCCAGATAAGGTGGAAGTGATCAAGAATTGGCCATCACCGAAAAATGTATTCGAGGTGAGAAGTTTTCATGGACTAGCTAGTTTCTACCGAAAGTTCATTAGGAATTTTAGTGGAATTAGTGCAGCGATGATGGACACAGTGAAGAAAAGACATAAATCTTTTCACTGGAAGCAGAGGATGAGAAGAGCTTCAATATGTTGAAGCAGAAGATCACGGAACAACCAATTTTGGTGTTGTCGGATTTCCAAAATACGTTTCAAGTGAAATGTGACTCAAGCGAGTTTGCCATAGGAGCGGTCTTGAGTTAGGAAGACAGACCGATTTCATATTTCAGTGAGAATCTGAATGAGGCAAAGGTGAAATACTCCACATACGACAAATAATTTTATGCCATCATCCAGGCACTGAAGAAGTGGAGGCATTACTTGATCCCAAAAGAATTTGTTTTATATAGTGATAACCACGCATTACAGTTTGTGACTCAACAGGAGAAGTTGAATCAGAGACATGTAAAATGGGTAGAGTATATCTAGAGTTTCACTTGTTTAATTAAGCATATTTCGGGTACTGCTAACAAAGTGGCTGATGCTTTGAGCAGGAAGTGTTTATTGTTGCAGGAGTTCAGAGTCAAAATGCTGGGTTTTGATGATCTCAGGGACATGTATGCAGACGATCAGAATTTTAAAGAAGCATATGAAGCAGCTGAGAATCCAGTTCTCAGAGATAGAAGCCCTTGGACAGACTATATGATCCAAGAAGGATTATTGTTTAGAGGCAATCAATTGTGTATTCCAAATTGCTCCATGAGGGAGAATCTGTTAAAGGAGAAACACAGAGGAGGCTTGGCAGGGAATTTTGGTCATGATAAGACATTCGCGAAGCTGAACGAGTCATACTTTTTGTCAGGGATGCAGTCAGAGGTCAAGCGGTTTGTAGACAGATGCAGAATTTGCTAGAATTCAAAGGGAAGAAAGTCGAATGCAGGATCCTATCAACCATTGCCCATACCTGAGAGGTCATGGGATGAAATCAACATGGATTTCATATTGGGATTGCCAAGGATGCAAAGAGGATTTGATTCAGTCTTTGTGGTAGTGGATAGGTTTTCCAAGATGGCACATTTTATCCCATGCCAGAAAACCAGTGATGCGACTCACATCGCAAATCTATTTTTCAAAGAGGTCGTTCGACTTCACGGCTTACCCAGAAGTATAGTTTCGGACAGAGATACAAAGTTTGTGGGACATTTCTGGAGGAAATTATGGAAAAATATGGGGACTAACTTGTTGTTTAGTTCAGCTTATCATCCTCAGACGGATGGGCAGATAGAAGTGGTGAACAGAAGTATGGGAGACTTGCTGAGAATCTTGGTGATAGAGCACCACAGCCAGTGGGATAGTATATTGCCGTAGGCAGAGTTCGCATATAATGACTCAGTGAACAGGAGCACATGCCAAAGTCCATTTCAGATAGTGTATGGCATGCAACCGAGAGGAGTTTCTGAATTAAGGGATTTGGAATAGACTGCGACTAGGAGAACGAGTTCCGAAGAGTTCGCGGAGGCGATGAAAGAACTTCACGGCCAGGTGAAGCAATGAATGCTAGATTCAAGTCACGAATATAAGCGCAGAGCCGACCAGTGGAAGAGACAACTTCAGTTCAAGGTTGGTGAATTAGTTCTGGCACACTTGAGAAGAGAAAGGTTCCTGAGGGGAACATAAAATAAACTGAAGATGAAGAAAACCGGACCCTGCAAGCTCTTGAAGAAGTTTGGGGAAAATTCTTATGAGATCGAGTTACCGGATGGGATCGGAATATCTCTGATATCCAATGTCGCAGATTTATACCCATACAGGGCTGGAGAATCAGAGACTGGAACTGAGCAGCCAGTGATCCAGTGGATGAAGCAGATGCCGATAGCAGAGAAGCCGCAGATGGAATGTATACTAGACAAGAGGATCAGTAAGAAGACCAGGAGGAAATAATACTATGAGTATCTGGTCAAATGGAAGGGCCATCCAGTGGAAGATGCCAGCTGGGAGAATGAAATAGAAATACATAAGCATGGATATACCATGCAGGAGCTCATGGACAGGATCCCATGAAAGTTTTCAAGTGAGGGAGTATGATGCAGGAGCATCCCTCATGTCAAGCGAGCCAGCACAAAAGTGGAAGACAGCTGGAAGGCGTACAACACAAATTTTGAAACACCTTGAAACTGTTGTGCTGACATTAATGTGATAATTTAATGAGGCACACTTTTGTATTGTAATGGACCTTGAGCGGATAGCTCTCATCCTTAAGTAGATAGGAGGCATTTAATCTAGTTAATGCAAGTAGGTAGAATTGAATTCTTAGATTAGACAGTTTTAGAAAGGAGGAGGGAAAACGGATATAGACACCCTCATTGTGCATTGTAACATTATTCGGGCATAGTGAAGCAGGAAGAGCACAGGAGAATAGCAGAGAGCTGTAGAAGAACATCCATGTATAGATCTTGAATTAATAGAGGAGTTGATTCAAATCCATGGTTTTGTGTCTTTTCTCTGTGTGTTGATGTTAAATTGTGTGCTTATGAGTGTTTTTCTTTCCTGTTATGCATTTTCTCTTATATGTTGTGTATATGATTTCATGTCTGAAGTGAAGTCTGAGAGGATAACAGAATGAGTTTCAATTGTTTCTCTATTTGAGCCAGAGAATTCCTACAAGGAGTGCAGTCGAATTGTCCACAAGGAGTGCGTTGACGGAGGCTCAGGTAGTTTAACTATTGTTCTCAATTACCCCAAAAAGGTGCAGTTGGGCATAGGAGCCGTGCAAGGAGTGCATAGGCCAAGTGAAATTCAGGGTTGTGAACCTAAGCACCAACTGACAGACTGCTACTGCAGGAGTGTGCAGAGTTGAAGGAACTTCAACACTTAACGTGGTTGAAGGTTTGCCGCAAGGAGTGCGTGCAAGAGATTTATGAGGGACTTGAAGGTCGTGGGGAAAAGCTCAGGAAGGATAGGCCTTCACATTCGTTGAAGGACAACACAGAGGAGTCGTGCCTCGAAGGTTGGCAAGAAGCGTCACAGGTTTTCACGCAGGAGGAATGAGTTTATAAGAGGATACACTTAGTCATTTCGCAGACCTCATCAGGAAGAATGGACGGATGAGATTCTCCAAGGAGATATCGCGAATCACCGTGAGCTATTAGATCTCATGGAGGTGCAAGAGAGATACGGCAGAGTGGTTCCGAAACTCAAATCTCAGGAGGAGCAGAGCCGTCGATCCGAGCCACAGGGATCATTAGATCCACACGTAGGATTGTGTATCGGGGTTTCATGGGTCGAAGTCTCGTAAACGTGCATCAGGAATCACGATATTGCGATACGCGATATCCTGATAGATCTGGACCGTAGATTAGTTGGGACGCGTGTCATAAAGTCTGGCGAAGTTGGGGTTCGACGTATCAGGAGTCTTCAGGACAAGATACTCCGGCAGTGTGGAATCGCGAAACACGATATTCCGACGTTGAACGGATAGTAGGGC
This sequence comes from Picea engelmannii, assembly GCA_009831015.1. NCBI lineage: Eukaryota > Viridiplantae > Streptophyta > Pinopsida > Pinales > Pinaceae > Picea > Picea engelmannii. Next base: position 871,077 of record ML779023.1, on the reverse strand, counting down.
CACAAGAGTTGGTAGAGGACAGGTGGTGCACCGTATCGGAGTTCGGGGAAAGTAAAGTCCCAAAACCTTTGGCATTAGGATTCACGATCCTGCGAAGTATGAAATCCTGATAGAAGTGACAGGAAGTGGAAAAGTCAACTCGCATGGGTGCGTCGGAGTTTCGGCGTATCGGGCATCGGGAATCGATAAGATGAGCTATTTGGTATCGCGAGTAGCGAAATCGCGATAGGGAAAGTTTCGATACAGATAAGAGAAGGTCAGCGTTGACTGGTCATCGAGTCTCAGGGATTCGAGAGCCCAGTGTTCAACCTTTGACATCAGGAAGTCACGTAGTCCGATTCCATGATAAGCAAAGAGAGGGAATCGCACAGAGAATTCTGTGGGTGCAGATTTTCTGACAGGAAGATAGAAGGACGTTTGAGTTCTTCGGGCTGAGGTAGAAGAGGATCCTGAGAGCGGATGTGTCTCCAAGGAGCGCAGCTATGTCAACATGACAATCAATTAGCATTATCTTAGTCTATGTTCCTAAGCATGGTTCAAACTTTTGTGTGCCAATCTCATGATTGATGGCATATGTATTGTCAAAATAGAGTAATAATCAAAGTCAATCATGATTGTTTATAAATATCAAGGTGTCCAAGGTGGGATTCTATGTATGACGTGATAAAATATATATTGAACTCAATATAAGGTTAACTTAACTAAAATAACTGATGATAAGATAAGGTTCTAACCAACGATCAAACTAATAGACTATACTCTAAATATGAGGCTTATATATGAAACTTAGGAAGAATAAATATATAAGAGAAGTGTGTATTTTCCTTAATTCAATTACAAGTGCTAATGAAATAGTGTCTAGACTTAGTTAGGTTCCTACTAAATAGGTGTAGTTGCAATCAATATATTAATAGCCTCGACATTTTTTAATCAAGTCAAGGTCCAGTGGGACCAGTATAACACAAGGTTTTCTATCAGGAAAGACACATAAAAGTTGTTTCATGAACTCTCCTCATATTTTGAATGATCATAAATTTGGGATGAATTTTCTTGAAGGGTGGGTGTATGTAACGCCCCATATTTTGGCCTTAGATAGTTAGAACTTTGATTTTTCTCATCTTAGTAATGCATTCCTTAACAACTATTTGGACTCAACAATGTTGATATAGACATGTGACAAGCGTACATCTTGACCTATTTATGTGTTGTATACTATTATTTTCATTGTTATATGCTCATGATGATGATAACTCTTTTATTTGTTTAAATATGAAAATTAAGATGTGGAATTTAGGTACATGGATATTGATTCAAAGTTATGTTGTGAATGCATAACAGATGCAAGACATGATAAAAATAAACATAGATTTCTTAATTGAACGTCAATACAGATATGGATTCTTATATGAAATTATGAGGTATATACATAGATATGAGTTATTGGTGAACTAACCTATAGGTTGATGAGCTGTGTGATAGCCAAATGACTAAAGTGATGATGTAACATGGATGTTGTAGATATCAATACGATAGTGTATGTTATAAGTTATAATTATTATTTAATTTATGATTCAAAATATTGCGATGATTTGTGGTAAGTGTGGTTTTGACAGGACACACATCTTTCCCAGAGTGATTGTTTGATCACGTGACTCTAAGAACAGTAGTTGCACAATAGGGCTTGATGTAGGGTATTGACCATAGTTCTATAAGGAGGGGTGGAGGTATTTCCCACCGTTTATCCTCCAAAACCTAGAGTCATGGGAGGGTCGTGTGAAGTCACACTCCCCTAGACGTTTGATGGCAACTGCTAGTTGCGTGTTGGGGAAGCTTGGTCAAGATGTATGACACTTCCTCTTATGGGTTCTATCTGGATTTAGGTCAATATAGTTGACGCTTCAGCTTAGTCCAACAGATAAAAGGATAGGATGGAAGATGGAAGTAGGTTAGGAAGGAAGGATGCTTCGATGTTAGTTGAGAATACTGATTGGGTATTAGAGATGCCACTATTGTTTACTCACTTGTTTCCTACCATGTTTAAAACCCTCTTTGATTTCCTATTGATATTTTAAGTGTGATAATGAGTTATTGATGAATTGGTGTAAGTTTGTTTGTTAAGATTATTAAATGATGCATTACTTGATCTATTGTCCTACATTGTCTTGGTGATCATATAGGAACTATGCACTAGAGGCAATGACTGGTTATTGTTAATGCATACATGAGATATGTGTCTGTTAGCTATGCACGCATACCCTACCCATGTACACTAGTACAATTAATTAATGTATTAATTATTAAAGTAAATTATTAACTATTTAATTGAATGTTTATAAATATGTAAATTATATTGCATACAAAATATCTAGAAGTATTAATACCTTTTTGACTTTGATAGATAGTAGGTATGATGAATTAAATGAGCATGGTGGGGTGTTATGTACATTTTGGGGGAAATTGTCAAATTACATTTATTAGCTAGCATGAGAAGAAATACTTTTCATTTTATTTGTTATTGTTTAATGCAAGTCATTTATATTTTAGTTTTATTTTAATATTTTCCCAAAAATCTAGATAAGGGATGTTGATGGATAATAATGAGGGTGGTTGAGGAGACTTGGGGAAGAGTGTATGGAAACTTGATAAATAGGGGGGATAAGTGGTGAGAAGGGGAGAGAGAGGTTTGAGCATGATGAGAGGTTGTGAAATCTATGGAAGATATATTTCTTATGATGGTTTTCTTTGAGAATTTGTGCTTTGTTGTTCTTGGAGTCACGGGCACAGAGGGCCAAGAAACCGAAAGGTTTCTTGGATCTAGGAAGTCGGCTAGGCTCCTAGTTGGCTGGGAGGATTCTGTTATTTCACTTTGGGCAAGTGAGAAAAGAATGGTTGGAAGCATCTTCATATTACTAGCAAAGCTACATTGCAATTGATGAGCTTCAACAGGCCATGGAGGAGGTATTTTCATTGGTATTTTGTTGTACTTTTATTTTATCTTTTAAATCTTAGAGTTAACATATTACTTATTTCATCATGTTATTTACAGTTATCATTGAACAAATGTAAAAGAGACGTGGAAATAAAAATAAATGAAATTATGTATTTAATGAGTGACAAATTGCCTAACATCCTAGATGGGTGTTACAATTATGTCTATTCCATGTCAAGAAAGAGTTTTTTGTGGGGTTCATATTCCCTAGAACCCCTTCTAAATTTATTACATCCTTCTGGTTGAAAGAAGACCTAGTGTTCACATGCAATAAATTCTACACTAGTCCCTTCATTGATTCACTTCATGTCAAAATGAGTCAACCTAACAATGAAGGCCCAAATATATATTTACCCTATTATGTTGAGTTTTTATGTTCTAATATAATACTTTTAATGGTTTAGACTTTTAATTTAACGATATGATATGTTTTCTTGAGAAAATGACATTTTCTTGCAACATTATTAGAAGACTATTGTGACAATACATGGGTTGAGTTACGATCTTTCAAATAATTTTTCTTATTAATTGTATGAAAATCATCCATAAGGATTTTAACAATATTATTACTTTTTTCTAAAATTATATTCATTTTTATGATTAAAATTTTCCTAATAACAATCAAACTCTTAGATTTTAACAAAGATGGAAATAATTGACATTTAATAGCATCCATTTTTATTCAAAATATTTTTTAATAATTTTGTATGACTGATATAAATAGTCTAGTTAGATAGCTTACCTTTAAGGTACTCTAGGGAACTTTCATCCACCTAATGTTTTTTTGGATTTCTCTACCACACACTACTCAATTTAATTAAGGAAGGTGGGCCTATAGTATGTTCTTCACCACTATGTTGTATTATTTCACTAAGAATTAATATCCATTTAATCCCTTGTGGATCGAAATTGGGACGAGAGTGAACATGATCATGGAAAATTTGAGAAATTTTGAACTATTCATAAGAGTTTTCAACATAGTAACCTCTTCACTAGAATCTTGTGCACCCATTTCCTCTCTAGTTTCATCATCTGTATAATAATGTCTAACCAAATGTTCCATTTCTTCATTAAGAAAAACTTTGTCATTGGAAGTTGACTTGTTGTTGGAATTGATATGGAATCTACTAAAATATTTCACTTTACCTATCATGATGGAGTGTAAAGAACAATGGCACCTATTGTGCTAGAATTTGGAATGGCCTCTACTTAAATCCTACATTTTCCATACCTAACCTTTCCTTTACTATTTCTTTAATGACTTTTTCACAATGTTCCACTCTCTTAGAATACTTTCTTAATTGATTATGAACTTGCTCCATTTTAAAAAAGATCGAGAAGAAGAAATAAACAATGGCCTCCAAATCATGTTAAAAAACAAAAAAATGTTTCTAACAGTGTTTTCTTCCTAGAAGATGCCTCTTCATTTGTAGAGTTTTGTTGGGCCCCAACAACTCCCCCTAAATTTTTTACAAAATTTAAAGGCCCCCCCTATTAGAATATTGATAATTATAATGAGCTACAGAATCAACCTTTTCAAATAGTTCCATGCATTGGCTTTCTTTGAGACAAACTTAAGACATTCACTATAGTATGAAACATTTATTACAAGAGTATATGTCAAAAGTTAGAAACGAGCATAAAAATCTCAATTTAAACAAAAACATTAATTTTTATCAAACTTTTACTTTTGTTTAAATTATGATTATGTGTTCATTATTTTTCTCATTAGCAAGTTTGACTATTTTGAATAATGTGTTCAATACTTTATCAAATAATATCTTGGTTGGTTTCTCATTTTCATGAAATCATTTGGTGATATTAAT
>ML779023.1:839704-851061 GCA_009831015.1 Picea engelmannii | reverse complement strand
CCTTAAATGCATTCTCCAATGATTTGGGTTCCCAAAGGCGAACCTCATGTTGAATGTTATCCTTTAAAGTTCCTATGAATACATCAATCAAGTGCTCATTTGGAATATCAGTTACCTTTATATTCAATCTTTGGAAGTTCTCAGTGTGCTCGGTAACTGAACCCTTTTGCTTGAGATTTATCAATAGGATAAAGAAGGTATTGCTCATTGTATCCTCATAGTGTGCTATCATTTCTTCCGTGAAAATTGTCCAAGTGATGAGTGATTTGTGAGAACAAAGACATCGATACCATACAAATTGATTAGGTTCTAAATATAAAGAAGAAATGTGTACCTTTTGTGTATGTGGCACATTATGGAGATCAAAGAATTGCTCCATCTGAAGTATCCATGTGATTGGGTCCTTGCCATCAAACTTCCTCATATCGATCTAAGGAATGTGGTTGGTCTTCAAACCAAAGTTGGAGTTTCTCAATTCTTGATTCACCTTCCTTATGTCCTCATCATGAATTTCATGGGATGTATTTTCACTTTTAGGTGTCGTCTCTATTACGAAATTTTTCAATACTTCCATGATCTCCCCTTTTAAACCCTCCATCATCTCTTGTAGTTCATCTTTTGTTACTATATTCTTTTGTAAATCATTTATGTCCCTACGCATTTCTTCACCTTCATCAAGAGTCCAAGTAGGATTGTCTGGAGGCTTATTTGGTGTAGAAGTTCCCTTTTTGGGTGGCATGTTGGCCAAGTATCACTTTTGAACCTTGATTTTGAGGTGGTTCTACTAGACAATCTTTCTTATGTTGTATCTCCCAAGTTTAGGCCCTTATGGGTATGAAACTTTCTTTTATGTAGTTCTCTAATATTTCTTCTTTGCTATTCCATAGGTCTGATCAAAATTGGATGTGCCAAGTGGAATTTATGGTAACTTCCCCATAGCTTGCTGATTTTTGACCTTTCCAGGATATCTCACTTGTATAACGTGCCCCGCACAAAATGATTTATATAAAATTATGAAACTCACAGTAGAAATACTACATACTATCCACAATCCAATGAAACTAGTCCCACTCAATTTGGATACTCTAGGAAGAAGTTATGATTATTTTACCTGGAACATCTTCTTGAGACTAGTCAATAGGACTAGTCAGATACCCTATCTTACACAGGGTGTATATACAAATTTAAGATGACCCAGAAGATAAAAATTTTACCAAAGATACCTAACTAATTTATGTGAATATCCTCTAGAGTTTAGGGTCTGAAAAATTATAGAAAATTGTTTATAGCGAAAATTTCGCAATGACACAGTTCAGGATGATTCCAGAACCCTATCTTGTACAGGCTGTATCTCCGAAAGTATAAGGCCTCAGGAGCGGAATTTTGAACCCAACGTACCTTGATCCATATACTAAATATCCTCCAAGCCATTCCTTCTTAAACGTTGTATAAAAAACGTTATAGAGAAAATTTCAAGGTGTCTCATATGTAGAAGCGAAACCCCAAGACCTCGAGCTCTGATACCATATGTTAAGAACCAAATATCAATATAGCATAGAAAAACCTCAGAAAAAGTACTCAACGCCTTGAAAAAGAGATAATTTCAAATAATAATCCTCTTCGAGGGGGAAACCTCATTTTACCCAACTTAAATGTTCAAGTACAAGATGATTCAAAATGAAAATGTCTCCTTGGTATATATAGGAGACTAGGAGGTATAATTCCAACTAATGGCCTAAATCCGACATAAATAAAATAACATTACTAATATAATATGCCCCAATTAAGGGGTAATGAGACAATATTAGGGCTTAACAGTTAGTTGGTATACTTTTATATTTGGCTCATACCCATCCTAATATTTACTTTATTGGTCTTGTTCCCCGGTATATGTAATCACCCATTAGATCCATTGAAAGAAGAAAAAAGGATACTTCAATATATCCAGGGTACAATTTAGTTTGGGATACATTATAGTTTAGTGGGGGCTCCTTTGTCGGTTGGTTTCACTGATTTCAATTGGGTTGGCGACCCTAATGATTATTGGAATTCTACTACATGTTATTTTTTTAGCCTTGGTTCTAGACCTGTCACTTAAGATTGTAAGAAACAACAAGATATATCTATTTCTTCAACAGGATCACATGATCAACCAGCAATTGATGCAAGTCAAGAAGCCTTGTGGCTTCTATGGGTCCTTTTAGAGTTTGGATTCCAATAGAAGCATCCAACCACACTCTGGTGTGACAATCAAAGTGTCATCAAGGTCACAAAAGATACAATTCAACATTATCACATCAAACACAATGATCTACACATGCACTTCATCAAAAATATTGTTAGAGATCACATTCTCAAAGTGTTATTTTTCCATATAGATGATCAAGTTGTATACATTTTCAAAAAGTATCTTATAGAAGAAAAGTTCTCCAAAATTCAATGTATATTAAGATTTCATGAAGTTGTCATTAAAGGGGGATAGGCTCTAATGCCACCTTCCTTCTCCTATTGTGTCACCTTTGTAAACCCTTCATCCTATCCCAAGTTTTTCTTACAAGGGGGTGTTAGGATATTTAGACACTTAGGATTTATTTAAGATCAACTTGGTATAATGTGTCTTTAGCTAAAGTTTGTTTCTTTAATGTGTTTCCTTGGTATGCATTAGAATGCATTTGTAGTTATGTAATCTCATGGTAATGATATTTATAGAAATAAAGTGATATGAAGGATAATATTCTCCTCAATTCAAATGGCTATATTTATCCATTGATTAACACTTGATTGGTCCATTATTTGTATTTAAAAAGCATGGAGGATTATTTTTTTATGATCGATTGTGAGAAAGTCTTATGTAAATGTTTTTCCTTTTGCATTAATATATTTCCCCAAGTGGTCGTGTTGGCTAGGGCCATGGATTATTTTTGTCTCTGAGGGTTTTAATCACATAATACACATGTTTACTAATCTTTGATCTATTTGTGTGAGTGGTTGTTTAAGGTGTTCAAACTATGTGGAGATACCATGTTTTTTCAAATACTATATAACTTACCAATCTCGATCTAACCTACATAACCTACCCCACTAAACACCAACTTAACCTAAACCACCCTTTGAACTCAACTAAACTTCAAGATAGATGAAAATTAGAAAATATTTAACTCAACATGGATTATTGTCCAAGTAATTCAAGAATTATGGAATTTCAATAAGTTGAGAATTCAATGATTCAAGGAATTTGGAAACTTGATAATTCGGAGGATTGGAGAATTGGTGCAATGGGGAGAGACCCCCTTGCATGTCAAAGTCACACAAAAAATGCAGACATATACACAATTGCAACAATAGTAATTCCATAACATTCACTCATACATATACACAAGTATTTAACATGGAAACCTGAAGATAAAAAAACACCATTTAAGCACTCAGGTTGTCTTTCTCTTTCATTCATTATTCTATAGAAATATTACAATGGATCAATGGCCTCTTTATCAATTTAAAAATTTTGTTGGGTTTCCAAGAACAAGACCATGGAAACCTAAAATATTCACCTATATATTGATCAATGTCTCTCATCATCATGCATGTTTTATTTATATCCATCTTCATCAAACCAATTCATCTTCAACTACCCAATAACCCTCATAATTGTTCACCTTCTATTTTTCCAATGTGATATCATGCTAGAACATTGATATTATATCTCCCATGGTGATTCTATTTCCATCTTCCCATTTTTCTCCTCACCTTCTACATCATTTCTCAGATTTACATGGATCATTTTAGTTCATTTCAACATGCTAACACATTGGTGCACTAATCTAGTTGATGCATGATCTAGCTAGAAAAACCTAAACTAGATAGTTCATTGATTTGGAAGATGCATGTGTATACTCAAATAACAACCTAAGGGGTATGTTCATTGATCCAGTGGGATATAAGAAATACTCACAGAGGTCCCAGGGGATCCATAAATGCTAAAATTTTATTGTCTCAAATCTTCATGAAAATAGTATCATTGTGTAGAGCTCGTCATCATCTTTCCAATGACACAAACGAAAAGTCAAACAGATTTCGTATGCAAAAGTTATAAGCAATCAAAGTTAGGGTCAAAGTCAAAAGTCAAAGGGGTAAAAGTACACATGTCATGTATTTACAATGACACATGGAATGACCATACAAGTGACATGGCCACACCCCAAGGTGCCACATGGACTGATCGTATAGTGACTGGGAAGCTAATTTGGAATATGGTAGACGAGTTATAGGTTGACAAGTGGACCAATGGTTCATTGACACGTGGCATTGGATAGAAAATAAGAGGCTGCCACGTGGTAGCCCCCCCTCATTAGCCAATATTGCTTAATGTTGTGTAAAATTATGGAGTTGACGGGGGTCGAACCCATGACCTCCATACTCCTCCAAGCCTTAACATACCTACCACAACCAACAAGCCACACAATACAACTTAATATATGAGTGGCATATATTTTATTTAAAGTTACATTTAAAGTCATTTGGACGACTAAAGGGCTGAGGGCCTAATCCCTCGACCCTTAGCCCCTGGTATGTTGAACTATCATGTAACCATAGAATAGTTCACATGAGGAGATTAACATGCAATGGGTTCAAACCATAATAAAAATGTTGACGGGTATATAATATATGGTATATATTATATACCATATGCCATGTAACAAACTATATGCCAACATATATGGTTTATAACCATATCTATACTATATATAGTATACAAAACTATATATTAAACCAATAAACAATGCATATGTAACATGGAAGGGGAATCGAACCCAAAACTCTGCTATATTAGTGGATGGTTTTAACCACTAAGCCAACACCCCCACATTTAGCAAGATTCTTGCCTAATTTAGTAATAAGTTACAGCTAATTCGGATGGGGGGTTAGGACCGTGGCCTATTTAATGGGCATGGATCCCTATGTACACAAATTTTGAGACAACATGGATCTCAAGGAAATGAATGCATATATTTCGATACAAGGCATGATTTTTGAGACTATACGGATGCACTTAAGTATGTGCAAAGTACAAGCTTAGTTTGTGTTGCACTGTAAAGTGTCTCGAATGGTACCTTGATGAAATCTCAAGTATGTTATATCAAATTTTCACAATTTTTCACAAGGATCGTGAATATGAGGTATTTTTTGTGATTTGAGCCCATTTGTAAAACTTTTTTCTCAATTTTTCATTAATGAGTATTTAATGCATTGTTTTCTGTGCCAAAGAGCGTGAAATTGAGCTAGTTTGGAAATTGGTCGAATTTATAGTCAAAATTCTCAAAATTTCACAATAATTTCTATGGTGAAGTTATTTGCTTGTTTTTAGTAATGGAATTTAAGAACATCCATTAAATTGGCATATGTGAGTCATTTTACATGTGATTTTTTATACTTGAGATGAAGAAAGAAATTTTCATTGGATAGAATGGAACTTAAAGATGAAGCAAAAGTATATAATTTGAGTTATTTTATTTTTTGTTGTGTCATATCACCATCATCAAGCAATATAATCTTCAATTTATGAGTTTTTTGAGTAAAAAGCACATCATAAAAATTCTACAAACCATCCCAATACAGTCAGTAAATTATTCGGGAACAAGTTAGATATTACATGTATATATGTAAAGCAATAAGTGGTTTCTAAGTATTTCTAGATCAAGTGGTATCATAGTTGGTTGTCTGATCCACTTCTTTGAGAGAAGTGGTATCAAAGCTAGTTTTTTCATGTGTTGCAAGCTATTATTGTGATGAGATCCAAGAGTTCAGTTGGTGAAGATCTTGAAGACTCTTATCAAGAAGAAAGAAAGATGAGTAAAGTTCTCATGAAATTGAGGTTGCAAAAAAAAATTAATCGGCAAATCCAAAAGGAGAAATCTGAGTTAAGAATGGAGTTTCAAGCTCTTGAGGAAGAGAAGCAAACGTTGCAAGATCAAATTTTATGTCATGAAGATTTCCACATGAGTTATTTTCATGAGTTAGAGAGAAAGTTGCATATGGCACCATCAATCAGTAAATTTGGACAAGAAGAGAATGAGATAGTCTCTCTTGAACTATCTCCCTCAAATAACATGATCGAGAAAGAAGACTCTTCATATTATTATTTGTCCCATCAATATGGAGAGTGCTCAAGGGTAGCTGAAGCAAAGATAAATTTAGATAAAGAATTCCTACATTAGCAATTGGCCTTACCTTCCAGTTCAGAGAAGAGTAACATGTGTAAGGAATCTTCAGGGAAAGATGCGCATGCTACAAAAGAAGGAATGAAGACTTTTTCTACTAGTGAATGGTCTAGTTATCCATGTGATTCATGTGGAACTAGAAACCATTATGTGGAGAAGTATTCAAGAAGACATTTTGTGCAAATAAATCCCTCCAAGAAGAAGGCATATCATTTCTCGATTCAGAGGAAAAGGAGGAATGATAAGAAGGGATCATGGAACAAGATGCTATGCTCTTATTGTGGTAAGAGTGGACACCAGATTGAGAAGTGTCAGACATTTTTCCTGCACTTATGTCTGAAGTAGAACCTAAAGGATGTGAAGACACTTGCGAGAAGACAAGCAGTAACTCTAGATAAAGTCAATGATCTTACTGAAAGTATTAGGAAAGAATACTTCCTGATGGCTGGTCTTCGAAAAGTAATTTATGAAGACATCGAAGAATGGTTCATGGAAAGTGGCTCATATTGCCACATGACCGGGATGAGATCATAATTTTTTACTTTCTCATAATCTGACAAAGATTGCTTTGTGGGATCTCGAACCAATACCAGACAAGCAATAAAGGGGTATGGATATGCAATATTGCAGCTCGATTCGGGAGGATTTATGGGAATCGAACATATGTTGTATGTTCTAGAATTAAAGGTAAACATGCTCTTAGTTGTCACATTTGAGGATGTTGTTTGTGCAGTCACATTCTAGAATGGTAGAGTACTTGTGTAGTCAAGGGAAGGTACTCCAGACACATCCATATTACTTGGTATTCATAAAGAGAGTTTATACAAGTTATTGGGAAGACTGATAGTTTGGTCTAATGGTTACTTGGATTTGACATCAAATTATGCATCAGATTCAATGTTAGATTTAGCATCGGTGTCAAACACAGAGGTTGAAAGTTGTGAGACTCCTCCCAATACACTAGGGAGAATGAGTCCATAAGTAAACCATATTAAAACTTTGTAAGTATGTATATTTGTAAATATAATATGCATATGCGTAAATATCTTGAAGTCTATTACAAGGATTGTAAGCCAATCATTGTAAATTATGAGAGTGAGAGAGACTCTATAAATTTCTATATTTCCAACTTGTATGAGTGAGAGGAATTGTGTAAAGAAAGTTTCTATATTATTGCCTTATATGTTGTAAAGAGTGAGAGGAATGGAATTAGAGAGATTCCTAGATAGTCACCTTACACTTTGTTATAGAGTGAGAGGATTCTTGTTAGATATATTTCTATATATCTACCTATATGTGTATTGTTGAGATTACTAATACAACTGAGGGGGGGGGGTGAATCAGTTGTTATTGTGCTTAAAAAATTTTAAGTCTATTAATACATTCTTAATATTTCTTCAAGTGATCATCAACATTATACAGCATATGGACAATAAAAGCAATGAGCATCAGTAACACATAAGGTATACACAGAGACAAATTTTCACGAGGAAACCCATAAAGGGAGAAAACCTCTTCTTCTTCGAAATGATAGGCAATCTTTTAAGTTTTGTACATCATCTATAATTGAGCAACAACTCAATGTGAGGCTGCTACCTCTATTTTACAAGCTGCAACTTGTTTGAGAGCACCAACTCTCTTGTTTCTCTAGCACCTACTAGAAGGAAGCACCAACTCCCCTAATGTTCCAGCACCAACTGGATGGAAGCACCAACTTCTAGTTACACAGGCTCCAACCTGTATGACAAAGAACACTTGTTCTCCCTTGCACCACCCTGCCACCCTGGTTTCTCTGGCTGCAACCAGATGGAAGCTACAACTCCCTGTGTTCAAGATCCCACTTGAACCTCTGAGGACAACAGTCCTCCCTAGCACCTCCCAACCACCCTAGAATATAAATGAATAATTAAACAATCAACTACACAAATAAATCGATTCTTACCACTTCTTCTTTGTTCTGTAAATTTGGTCTTCTTCTAACTATTCTGCAATTCTTCTCTTCCTTTGTCTATTCTAAAATTATTCTCTGCTTCAACTTGTTCTGTCATTCTGCTCTGCTTCAACTTATTCTGTCATTCTACTCTGCTTCAACTTGTTCTTTCATTCTGCTCTGCTTCAAGTCTATACCTCATCCATTACTCTTCTCTAACTTTTATCTCACACTGCGCATATTTTCAGTCTCACACTGCACATCCTATGATTTTCCCTTTCTTACAGTTTAATTCATTTTCTGTCCAAAACAACCAACCACACACAGTCTGTATCTTTTTCTTTTATGCACCACGCCCACAGTAGTTACACTTTGCATCTTCTTAGGCAAAAGAAAAACCATCTGAGCAACTGAAACGCCAACCGATCAGAAATCATGAATCAGTTTTGCTAACTGATTCATAACTGATGAATTAACTGTGAGAGAGAACAGTATTCCTCCGATCATATTCAAGTTTATCTGCACCATTGGATGAACTTTATTAATCTTGCCTTTAAATTGGGTTTCGTCATTTCGGCATTCCTGTGGCCAAGTGTCTCGACACTTCATGTCACGATCTCTGAAACTCCGATACAGAGCTTTTTTGCACTAGCTTCGTCCTCTATATGACCATGGCCATGACCAAGTTCTTATGCATAAAGTGCTTTTCGCAAATTCGCATTTCATGAATCTGGAGATGAGGCATCTTGACTCTCCAAGTCACGATCCCCGAAACCCCGAAATGGAGCTTATCTGAACCGACTCCTTCCCTTCTCGTGACCACCGGCGGTGACCATAGGCTGTGCCAAAAGGTGCTTCATATTTTGTGAGTTTATAAAATTCATCGAGTCTGATCGACGGTTGAAATCTCCATAGATCCGACGGTCCAGATCTTATCGTGATCTCGCATCTCACGAGTTTCCACACCATGCTCCATTGACTCCAAGTCAGCGACTTGTCCTATGATTCGATGGTCCAGATCTAATCTTAATTCAATGGCTCAGATCATATCGTGATTTCGGCGTTCTTGTGGTTATGTTTCTTGCCTCTCCAAGTCACGATTCATGAAACTCTGAAACGGAGTCAGATCAATGATCCAGATCACACCTTGATATGACGGCTTCGATTAAATCGTGATTTCGCATATCGCGGTTTCGGTGGTTATGTTTCTTGCCTCTCCAAGTCGCGATAGGCGAAGCTCCGAGATGGAGCTCAGATCAATAGTCCACGTTCTTGGTGATCCAACAGTCCTGATCTTTCCGCAATCTTACATCTTGTTATTCCTTAGATGGAGGTTCTCGTCACTCCAAGTCATGATAGGCGAGACTCTGAGATGGAGCTGGATCAATGGTCCAGAACAAACCTCGATCTAACGGCTAAGATAGTTTCACTATTTTGCATATCGCAAATTCAAGAGGATAGGGAACCCCGTTCCTTTGACTTTCAAGTTAGCGACATGATGATCCTTTGCCACATGTCCTACCTGAAGATGGACGATCCTCCTTCTTTTGGGATTTTGTGAGCCCACTTCTCCTTGCACTTTAATGAATGTGCAGGTTCTCCCTGATCCAACGATGGTCAGAACTTATGCTCAGATCTGACACCTAAGATATGTCCTCCTATTTTGCACGTTCTTCTTGTCTACAATCATATCTAACAGTACTCCTTCTTTCAAGAATTAAAATGGGATCCAACAATCATAAATGTTGCTTCTCCTCTCGAGCTTACTTTGTTCCGCTTACTCTGATTTTTCCATTGATGATCTGCCAGTAATCCTCTGCACTATCTCTTCTGAGGTTATTCGAATCTTCTCTGCAGCGTATTCTCATAATTCCCATCCTCATTGTTGTACTTTCCATCAATGACAAGCATACAAGCATGCGATGTCTGTTAAATATTTGCCAACATTCTCCCCCTTTGGCATTGATGGCAACCACTGTAACTTTCCTGTAGAATCCTTGAAATCGCATCCTGAAATAAATTACCACACTTTCTCCCCCTTTGACATCAATTTCAAAGAAGAAACATGCTCCCCCTGAGCTGTTGCAGTACATACTCCTCCTATCAACTAGAAGCATCTTAGAAATACACCAGATATGCAATAAGTATTCCCCCTGACCAGGTGAACAAATTAGACAAAAGAAATTATAACCCCCAACTTTTGATGAAGATATCCAAAAGGGGTTGTTGCTAATGGTTTTGTAAATATATCTGCAATCTGTTCTATAGAAGGTATATAATTCAGTTGAACAATTCTATTTGTAACTTGTTCTCTGAGAAAATGGTACATTATTGGAATATGCTTAGTATTGGAATGAAGAACAGGATTCTTGGAGACACTAATGGCACTGGTTTTATCACACTGAATTGGAATGGGATCAGTGTAAGTTACCTTCAAATCTGCAAGAGTTTGTGTCATCCATAAAATTTGTGTGCAGCAAGTAGTAGCAGCAATGTATTCTACCTCTATAGTTGATAATGAAATGGATCCTTTCTTTTTACTAAGCCATGCTACTAATGAGTCACCCAGAAAGAATGCTCCTCCACTGGTGTTTTTTATCTCATCAACAAAGTTTGCCCAATCTACATCTGAATAAGCAGTTAACTGAAAATTCTGATTTCTGGGATACCACAGACCATAATTCATTGTTCCCTTCAAGTACTTGAATATCCTTGTGACAACTACCAAATGAATTTGTTTAGGTGTTGACTGATAACGACCTACCATTCCAACAACTTGCATTATATCAGGTCGTGATGCTGTGATGTACAAAAGACTTCCTATCATAGAGTGATATGACCTTTGATCAACATCAGGTGAGATATCATCTTTACTCGGCTTGCAACCAACCACCATAGGTGTACTAACAGGAGAGGAATCCTCCATCTGAAATTTCTTTAACATTTCTTTCAAATATTTTTCTTGAGAGATAAATATTCCTACAAAAATCTGTTTTACTTGTAAGCCAAGATAATATGATAGTTCTCCTATCATGGACATCTCAAACTCTGTTTACATAGAGTTATAAAACCACTGGACAGATGATTCATTAGTACAACTAAAAATAATATCATCTACATAAACCAAAACAACTAGTAAATTATCACCTTCAGACTTAATGTAGAGATTGTTGTCAACAATACCTTTCTTGAACCCTTTGTCTTGTAAA
>ML779023.1:821461-838219 GCA_009831015.1 Picea engelmannii | reverse complement strand
TCTGAGTTTGATTATGTGATCAAAATTTAGGTGACCAAGTCTCCTATGCCACAACCAACTTTCATCATATTTTATTAAGTGACATTCTTCTTTTTCTTCTTTTAATACATAGACATTGTTTTTTGTTCTTATACCTTTTGCAACTAGTTGTCTTGAATCCACAGATTTTATTCTACAGTCTTTAGAGGTAAAAAGAAATTCACACCCTCGGTCACATACTTGACTAACACTAAGTAGATTATGTTTCAAACCTTCTACAAACAACACATCTTGAGCTTTCCTTTTGCCATTACTCAAACTTACAATTCCTTTACCTTTTATCTTTCCTAGTGCATCATTTCCAAAAGTTACATTCCTTGATTTGCTATCACTTAGAGTTAGAAACTTACTTTTGTCTCCAGTCATGTGTTTGGAGCATCCACTGTCAATATACCAGGGATTCTTTTTCCTTTGGGATGATAGCACTAGTCCACACTTGTCATCTACTTTCTTCTTCCAAACTTTGACATTTTCAGTAGTGGGGATCAAATCTGACTTGTAATTCCTTAAGTGACAGTCTGCAACTTTATGTCCATAATTGTGGCAGTTGTAACATTATGGTTCACTGAATAATAGATCATAACGATTGTTATGCTTATAATTGTTGTTGTGTTTCACCTGTGTCCTTCTCCCAGTCATCACATGATTTATAGTCTGTGATTGTTTGTTGCTTGGTTGTCTCAATCTTTGTTGTGGAAGATAGTTATTCATTGAATATCTTGATTGTTCATATCTAAATCTTAAAGAGCAGTTTATAGCTTTGTGACCAAAATTAGAGCAGAAAAAACAATAACCATAGAAAAAATCTTTGTACCTTGAAAAAATTTGTCTTCTTTGAGGAGGTCGATTTCTTTCATGTTGATAATCTTTCTGATCTACAAATTCGGTTGTGGTGCTTTTTCTGTCATTCCTTCTTGGTGGATGATTTTCCTTCTTTGTTTCTGCAGAGTGATTGTTGTCAATGTTTGAGGATTTGAAAAACTTGATAGATTCTGTATTACTTGGATGATCACTACTTGATCCTTCTTCATATTCCAATCCATCTTTCAATTTTGAATTTCTTTGTTGATTTATAATGGAGGTTAATCCTTCTGAGGCTTTAATACTTGGTAGATTTTGATGATACAATCCCTTAAACTTCTCCATTTCATTTCTTATTTTTACTATCTCTTCTTCTAAGGCTTCACAACTGGCTTTCTTCTCTGACAATTGTTGTTTTAGTATGTCTTCTATTTTCTTTGTCTCTTCTAATTTCACTTTCAGCAGGGAAAATTCTTCATCAGGCTATTTACTGTCTTTCTCGAACTATATCAGCAATTGTTTTTGCTTTCTGTTCTTAATTCTGTGTCTGTCAATTTCTTCCAGTGCACTGATCAGCTCTCCTTCCATATCAACCACATCTTATTCATCATTATCATCACTACCTATGATTTTATTATCATAATCCTCTTTGGCCATAAGCATGAAGTCATTTGCCTTATCTTCACAGGAAGAGTCCCTATCAGTGTCTTGTGAGGAATTGTCATTATTTGCAACCAAACTTTTCTTCTTATTATATTTCTTGTATTTGAACTTCTTTTCATCATCAGAGTTCTGGTCCTTTTTTTGATGGGGACACTTAGATACAAAGTGACCTGTCTTACCACAGTTAAAGCATTTAAAGGGCAACTTCCCTTGATATTTTCTTGATCCTTTCTTTAACCTTCTCACAAATTTTGCCTCAATATGATCTAAATCTGAATCAGTATTCTTGTCTGCTTTAAAAGATGCTTCTCTAGTACTGGATTTATCTTTGTTAATTCTCATTTCATATGCAGTTAGAGTTCCTAAGAGTTGATCAATGGACAAAGTTTTAAGATCACTTAGTTCTTCTATTGCAGAGACTTTTGAATTAAATTTATCAAGCAGAGATCTTAAAATCTTCTGAACTAAAAATGGTTCTTCAATATTCTCACCAAGACCCTTCATGGCATTTACAAGTTATTCAACTCTTAAAAAATTCTTGCTAATTGTTTCATCTTCATTCATCTTTAGTTGTTCAAATTTCAATCTGTATGTTTGAAGTTTGGCATCTTTTACTTTCTCATTTCCTTCATAACTGCTAATAAATTTATCCCACATTGCTTTGGCAGTTTCAAGATGCATCACCTTTACAAACTCAACTTTAGCAAGTCCATTCAAGATAGCATTCATTCCCTTAGGATTAAAACTAAACTCTAACTTATCGTCTTTGGAGGCTAGCACAACAGGCTTTATATATCCAGTCTCTACTACATCTCAAACATCAGCACCCAAGTCCATTAAGTATGTTCTCATTCTAATCTTCCAGAAGGCAAAATTTGTTCCATCAAACAGAGGGGCTTAGAGGTTGAAGTCCCTTCATGACTTGTCATGTTTAAGCTTACAGATCTACCTTTGAATAAAAGGAACCCGCTCTGATACCAATTGTTGAGATTACTAAGACAACTAAGAGGGGGGGATGAATCAGTTGTTATTGTGCTTAAACAATTTTAAGTCTATTAATACATTCTTAATCTTTCTTCAAGTGATCATCAACATTATACAACATATGGAAAATAAAAGCAATGAGCATCAGTAACACATAAGGTATACACAGAGACAAATTTTCACAAGGAAACCCATAAAGGGAGAAAACCTCTTCTTCTTCAAAATGATAGGCAGTCTTTTAAGTTCTGTACATCATCTATAATTGAGCACCAACTCAATGTGAGGCTGCTACCTCTATTTTATAAGCTGCAACTTGTTTGAGAGCACCAACTCTCTTGTTTCTATAGCACCCACTAGAAGGAAGCACCAACTCCCCTAATGTTCCAGCACCAACTTCCAGTTACACAGGCTCCAACCTGTATGACAGAGAACACTTGTTCTCCCTTGCACCACCCTACCACCCTGGTTTCTCTAGCTGCAACCAGATGGAAGCTACAACTCCCTGTGTTCAAGCTCCCATTTGAATCTCTGAGGACAACATTCCTCCCTAGAACCTCCCAACCACCCTGGAATATAAATGAATAATTAAACAACCAACTACACAAATAAATCGATTCTTACCACTTCTTCTCTGTTCTGTAAATCTGGTCTTCTTCTAACTATTCTGCAATTCTTCTCTTCCTTTGTATGTTCTGCAATTCTGCTCTGCTTCAACTTGTTCTGCCATTCTGCTCTGCTTCAACTTGTTCTGTCATTCTACTTTGCTTCAAGTCTATACCTCATCTGTTACTCTTATCTAAGTTTTATCTCACACTGCGCATATTTTTAGTCTCACACTGCACATCCTGTGATTTTCCCTTTCTTACAGTTTAATTCATTTTCTGTCCAAAAAAACCAACCATGCACAGTCTGTATCTTTTTCTTTTATGCACCACGCCTACAGCAGTTACACTTCGCATCTTCTTAGGAAAAATAAAAACTATCTAAGCAACTGAAACGCCAACCGATCAGGAATCATGAATCAGTTTTGCTAACTGATTCGTAACTGATGAATTAACTATGAGAGAGAATAGTAGACCTCCGATCATATTCAAGTTTATCTTCACCATTGGATGAAATTTATTAATCTTTCCTTTAAATTGGGTTTCGGCATTTCGGCATTCTTGTGGCCAAGTGTCTCAACACTTCATGTCGCGATCTTCGAAACTCCGATATAGAGCTTTTCTGCACTAGCTCCGTCCTCTATATGACCATGGCCATGACCAAGTGCTTATGCATAAAGTGCTTTTCATGAATTCACATTTCAAGAATCTGGAGATGAGGCATCTTGACTCTCCAAGTCACGATCCCCGAAACCCCGAAATGGAGCTTATCTGAATTGACTCCTTCCCTTCTCGTGACCACCAATGGTGACCATAGGCTGTGCCAAAAGGTGCTTCATATTTCGTGAGTTTATAAACTTCATCGAGTCTGATCGACGGTTGAAATATCCATAGATCCGACGGTCCATATCTTATCGCAATCTCACATCTCGCAAGTTTCCACACCATGCTCCATTGACTCCAATTCAGCGACTCGTCCTATGATTCGATGGTCCAGATCTGATATTAATTCAATGGTTCAGATCATATCGTGATTTCAGCGTTCTTGTGCTTATGTTTCTTGCCTCTCCAAGTCGCGATTCACAAAACTCTGAAATGGAGTCGGATCAATGGTCCAGATCACACCTTGATCTGACGGTTGCAATTAAATCATGATCTTTCATATCGTGATTTCGGTGGTTATGTTTCTTGCCTCTCCAAGTCGTGATAGGTGAAGCTCCAAGATGGAGCTTAGATCAACGATCCACATTCTTGGTGATCCAATAGTCCTAATCTTTTCATGATCTCGCATCTCGTTGTTCCTTAGATGGAGGTTCTTGTCACTCCAAGTCGCGATAGGCGAGACTCCTAGATGGAGCTGGATCAACAATCTAGAACAAACCTCGATCTGATGGCTAAGATAGTTTCACGATTTTGCATATCACGAATTCAAGAGGTTAGGGAACACCGTTCCTTTGACTTTCAAATCAGTGACATGATGATATTTCACCACGTTTCCTGCCTGAAGATGGATGGTCCTCCTTCTTTCGGGATTTTGTGAGCCCGCTTCTCCTTGCACTTTAATGAACGTGCAGGTTCTCCCTGATCCAACGATGGTCGGAACTTATGCTCAGATCTGACACCTGAGATTTGTCCTCCTCTTTTGTGCATTCTTCTTGTCTACAATCAGATCTGACGGTCCTCCTTCTTTCGGGACTTAAAATGGGATCCAATGATCATAAATGTTGCTTCTCCTCTCGAGCTTACTTTGTTCCGCTTACTCTGATTTTTCCATCAATGATCTGCCAACAATCCTCTGCACTATCTCTTCTGAGCTTATTTGAATCTTCTCTGTAGCGTCTTCTCATAATTCCCATCTTCATTGTTGCACTTTCCATCAATGACAAGCATACAAGCATGCGGTGTCTGTTAAATATTTTCCAACACATATTGTTTTACAGTGAGAGGAATCTCGTTGTAAAGATTGTAAATCCTTAATACAACAATGTAGACAATTGTATTGTCTTGTAATCAGCTAAAATGATACATATGGATTGAATTTTCTAACACAACATTCTTGATTCTGAAGAACCATAGGTGAAGGAACAAAAGGATGCAAGCAACTAGAACATGCAGATCAGAAGAGGAAAGAGCATCAAAGTAATTCAAAACTTTCTAGAGTTGGTAAAGGAGCAGTAATCCTCTTCAGAAATAAGAGGCATATAGGTGCATTCTATAAGCACCTTTAAATACTATGTCATGTTCATATGGATATATACTTTGAACAAAGGCAATCAGGTACAAATGATAACATTACAAGAAAAATATTTCTTCAAGGCAGGAGAGACAATGGACAGAGTATTCATTCAGGTACTCCTGCAGATACATCAACAATATAATAACAAAGATTCCAAATGGGAAAGGCATAGATCAACATTCGACTTCGTTTCATATTGTCCAAGATGGACTATCTTTAGTAGAAAGAGATGGGAGTGGATGTTGAAATATAGATACATGTATTGCAAAGATTCAATGAACAAGACTTTGTTGTCAGGAAATCTATGAGCTAGAACTGAAGTTATATATCATATTAGCTACAGTGTCAGAGGCCAAAGTTAGATCCATATTCCAGAAAATAAGACAAAAGTGCAATGATATAGTACCTAATATCGATCACCCAAGATGAAGACTTATTTCCAAAAGAATTAGCAAGATGGAAGAGTGAAGAAGATTCATCACTAAGTTATTGGATATGATCATTTCAATAATATGGAAGAGTGAGTTAGAGTTATCATCACTAATTTGTTGAATATCTATACTTTTGGAGGTCCAAATTTCTTCAATGGGAAGGTGTGATCCAGGAGGATCTAAGGAATTCTCACAGAGGTCTAGGAGAATCTGGAACACTCACAAAGGTCTTAGGGGATCCATAAATGATAAAAAATTTACCATCTGAAATAGTCTCGAAGACAGAATTATTGTGTATAGCTCATCATCAGCTTTCCAACGGTGCAAACGGTAAGTCAGACAGAGTTCGTATGCAAATGTTATAAGTGGTCAAAGTTCATGTAAATGGATAATTGTATGATCCAATCTAAGGGATTAAGTATAAAGTATTGGGAGGAAGCCATCAACTGTGAAAATTACATAGTAAATCGCACTCCCACAAAGGCTCTTAAAAATATAACACTGGAAGAATATTGGACTAAAATTAAACCAGATGTAAGTCACTTTCATGTATTTGGCAGTATAGCATGGGCTCACATTCCTGATGAGAAAATGAAAGCATTGCAACCTAAAAGTGAGAAGTGTATATTTGTGGGTTATTTTGAATATGTCAAAGGTTATAGACTTCTTCAACCACATTGTAATGAAACTGTTGTTAGAAGAGATGTTAAATTTGATGAAAATATCTTGGCATGCAAGCCTAATTTGGTGATTGTGCCTTCTTCAGCCTGCAATCCATATTCGGCATGTGTGCCTTATTCTGATCATATTATGGTTTCTTCTTCAGATGATGATAGTGAGGATGAAAATCCACCTCCGCCTGCTCACCTTCCTCCAGATGAGTTCATTGAACCTAAACTAGCACTAGCACCATCGCTTCCTAGATGGGTCTATTCAACACGAGAATCAGATGGTGATATTTTCGGTGATCCTTCAGATCAAAGTCGAACATGTTCTCAATTCTAGTGAGCCTCTTCTCTTTGGTATCAAGTTTCATAGAATCATGATCTAGAGACATTTGCAGAAGCTTCAGGTCATCCAGATTGAGATACAACAATGAATGAATAGTATCGTTATTTAATGGAAAACGATACTTGGGATCTTGTACCTCTTCCAAAAGGAAGAAAACGTGTCATATGTAAATGGGTCTAAAGAACTAAGTATGTATCAGATGGAAGTGTTGAAAGACACAAGGCTTGGTTAGTTGCCAAAGGATTTTCCGAAGTTGAAGGAATTGACTATAATGAAACCTTTTCCCCTATAGACAAAATGAATTCCACCTGCCTTGTTCTTCCCCTTGCTACCTCACATAAATGGGAGGTCCATCAGATGGATGTTAAATTTTCCTTCTTGCATGCATATTTGCAAGAATAAATCTACATGGAACATCCTCCTAGCTATTTCCAGAATGACTCTAGCCTTGTTTGTCTCCTTAAGAAACCTTTTTATGGTCTTAAGCAAGCTCCCCAAGCTTGGTATGCCAAAATGGAAATTTTTCTTATTGACACTGGATTTTCTAGATGTCATTCTGATCCTAATGTCTATACCAAGAAAGTAGGAAGCCATATCATACTCCTTGTCCTTTATGTTGATGACCTTATCCTTACTGGTAGTGAATCAAAACTTTTAAACCATGTGAAAACCAGCCTTAAGAAGAAATTTGAAATGACAGACTTAGCTTTTTTGCACTATTTCCTTAGCCTCCAAGTTTTGCAAATCTTTCCTTTGTTGTTGGTATTGTTTCTCAGTATATGCAAAAACCCCATGAAATCCATTGGAAATCAACTAAAAGGATACTTTGTTATGTCTGGGGTACAGTTCAGTGTGGAATCCATTATAGTTCAGAGGGGACTCCTTTATTGGTTTGTTTCACTGATTCAGATTGGGCCGACGACCCTAATGATCAAAAGTCTACTGCAGGTTATGTTTTCAACCTTGGTTCAGGACCTATCACTTGGGCTTGTAAGAAAAAACAGGCTATTGCACTTTCTTTAGCAAAAGAAGAGTATCGAGCAACAGTAATTCAAGTCAAGAAGCCTTGTGGCTTCAACAGATTCTTTCAGAGTTTGGAGTCTAGTAGCAACATCTGACCAGCCTTTGGCATGACAATCAGAGTGTCATCAAGCTCACCAAATACCTATTTCAACATCAACGCAGCAAACACATCTATCTACACATGCCCTTCATGAGAAATCTCATTCATGATCAAGTTATTGAAGTGTTATTTTCCCTATAGAAGATCAAGTTCCATACATTTTCACAAAGTCTCTTACAGAAGCAAAGTTTTCCAAACTTTGATCTATGTTACGAGTTCAATAAGTTGTCATTAAGGGGGGATAGGCTCTAATGCCTCCTTCTTTCTCCTATTTTGTCACTATTTTAACTCCTTCAATCCTATCCCAAATTGTTCTTAAGGGGGAATGTTAGGATATTTAGACACTTAGGAGTAAGTTAAGATATACTTGGTCTAATGTGTCATTAGGTAAAAGTGTGTTTCTTAGTGTGTTTCTTTACTATCCATTAGCATGCATTTGTAGTTAGGAAATATGATGGTCACGATATGTTCCCGACATAGAGTGATCTGACGGTTCATATTCTCCTCGATCTTAATGGCTACATTGGTCTGTGGCTTAACACTCGATTGGTCCATGATCTCTATTTAAAGATCATGGAGGGTCATTTTCCAATGATCGATTGTGAGAAACTCTCTTGTAAAATCTCTTTGTAATATTTTTTTTTGCACTAATAAACTACTCCAAGTGATCGTGTTGGTTGGGGTCATGGATGTTTCCCCATAGGGGTTTTACCACATCAAAACATCGGTGTGTTGATATTTGATCTGGTTGTGTGAGTGGTTACTGAAGGTGTTCGTCCTCTATTGGAATACATATGTTGTCGAACAATAACTACATTAGACTCCCTAGATTAATAAAAAGAAGACTCGCATGCTTATGATGTCAAAAGCATTTATGTATTCATTACCTCTAGCTTCAATTATTGATATCTTCTTTCTTAAACTCTTCTCACATTCATTGTTTCATATTCGCTGGCAACAGTACATCAACATACTTATCATAGAAATATAATGTTTCCATATACAAATTTATTTATGTTTCAATTTATCTTTTGATATTATTACCATTTGTGTCTCTCTTTCTTCATCACCATCTCATTATCATTTATAATCATTACCACATGTGCTTATCAGAGTCTCAGTTACCAACTCAAACCATGTCTCCCCAAATATAGTGTAACTAAATTCCCTCATAGCCTACATTGATGCCTATAGTTTATCCATCCTCTCTAGATTAAAACTACACAACATGGAGTCTTCTCTACCCCCCGATGTTATATCTCTCCCTAACTCAAGAAATTAGGCAGCCGCCCTCTACCTTCAACATCAAAACTTTTCAAAAACATACCTTTAGTAGTCTTCCTCTTCACACAAAATATTTACACTCAACCTATGACACATTATCTTATAGGATTCTTCATCTTTTCCAAGATTGTAAATAAATCCTCATTTTCAACTCAACAACTTCTCCAATCCTCTTAATCTTCACAAGAATTTTATTCACCATCAACATGTTGGGTTATGCTCTTCTTCTTCCATTATCATTTATTTTAATGTTGTAGCTCACTCTAATACCACATGATGTTGTGGGGAGAGAACCCCCCCCAACACATGTCATATTTAAACAACAAAATCACACATATACACAACTACAACAACACATCCATGCATATACACAAGTATTTAATATGGAAAATTGAAGGTAAAAAACACCTTTTAAGTGCTCGACCTCTCTTCTCTTTCATTCATTATTTATGTAGAAATATTAGAATGGCTTGATGACATCTTCATCAATATACAAATTTCATTGGGTTACGAATCCCAAGGCCATTACAACCTCAACCATTCACCTCTATCCTAAGCCATGTCTCTCATCATCCTAGATGTTGCATTTATATATATCTTCATCAAACTAGTTCATCTTCAACTTCCCAACCACCCTCATTACTATTCACCTTCTACTATTTTGTTGTGATAATATTCCATCTCTCGTGGTGATTCCACTTCCACATGCTCATTCTTCCCTCACCTAATCCATCGATTCTTGGAATTATATGGCTTGATGTGGTTTTCTTCAACATGCTTACATGTTAGCATACAAATCCGGTGGGTGTGTGCACATACTCACATCGTCGTCTAAAGGGTATTTTGAAATTTCATGGGATGCCATTTCATTAGGAATTCTACCCTTCATTATGAGGGTGATGAGAAAACTTGATGGAGTAGTTCCATTATTATGAAACTATGGAGGAGTGAAGATATTTAAGGAGAATGTTTCATTTTATGTTTTGTTGTAAGTTAGAATTGTAGCTAGTATTGTAGCATTAAGAAGGGGTATTGGAGTTTTAACACTACAATACAAATATCATGTAATAAAATACTTTTGTTAGGAATAATTTGTTAAAAATTTAGTTGAAAATTATTATTTAGAGGTATTTAGGTATGTGGGAAATGCAAGTACCCAAAACATGACATAAAAGGGAAGCACTGCCATTGTAATAGATGATTCATTTGTTATAAATCCATATATTTTACTTGAGTTTTTTTCTATCATATCGTCGATATTTTGTTGGACACACTGACCACACTAAGAGAGGGGGGTGAATGAGTGTAGGGCTCTTTTTACTCCTTTTCAAAAACACCTTAGTTAGAAATCACCATTTACTTATCATTCATTACTTTCATTTATAACAAGTTGTATGTAAACATATATCAGCAACAAATATCATCAATAATCCATCACCACAAGGAACACTAGGAACATAAGATATATGTATAAGTTTATTTTATATTACGGACTAGAATCCTTGGGGGGTTTTTCAGCAACAACTGAATAGAGAAACAACTCCATAAGAGCACCAACTCTCAATGCAAGACTCATCCTGCAAATATCAGCGTCAACTGAGAAGAGGAATCAATCCTCAACAGATACCAATCTGTCAACAAGTATGCAACCTATTTATACTACATCCTGCGTATGTACGTGTCCTACCTATACTACAACACGCGTATGTACATGCCATGGCCCACTGTCAACCTGCATACACCTTCATAAACTAGGGTTTCTGAAACTTCACAACTTCTTCCCTTCAAACCCTTACTACCTCAATCACATCCACTTCTGATCTTTCACTACACTTTTCCTTTCACTACCCAATCTGTACTATAACCAATCAAAATATATATATTCCATCCAACAACCTATGCATAATCATCAACCATACACCATCACAGATTATAGATATTTCTTAATCAAAACATATATGAACTACTCAACCAACCAACTACCATATTTAGACATCAATACAACCATAGAAAGAATGCCTCAAGCATTCACCATACCATGAGAAAATCTAAGCATGAAGACAACATATAACCATACCATATCTTCTCTGACATATTTGAATTAGTAGACCATTGCTCTATGGATTTGCTTCAGACTTCAAGGACCTGGAACCAACACTTGCTCAAGCTTCTATGGATTTGTCTTCATGTACGCTCCTTATTATATTTCCAGACCGTGTATGTATGCGCCCTATTATACTGATAGTCTGTGTACGTATGCACCCTATTAGACTGATAGCCCACGTACATCTCATAAACTAAGGTTTTTCAATATTTCTGAAAGTCTGAAACTTTCACCGTCAATACCTCAAACTTATAGAACTTTTGATGCGTCCATGAGTACCTACAATGAATCTTTCACCAAGAATAGATCTTCAATATTCTCAAGAGATACTCTCACAAAAGTGACCTTTTCTCTCTTATTTATACTTCTCCAAGTAGCTTCCTCATCTAACCAACTCTAACCAACTTCCAGGGATAATTTTAAGGATGAAAACTTATATTAAAATGTAGAAACTTGGGCTAATCTTACTAGTCCTTAATATGAAAAATGTAAAATGTTTGACGATACTTTTGTAAAAATATTCAAATATCTAAGAATTTTATATAGTTTCTATAAAATTTTGGCGATTTTTAAGGTAAAATAATTTTATTCTATAGAATTTGGGCGAATCATTTTTAGAAAAAATGGAAATTGGTGAATCTTTTTTTGGGAAAAAACATGGAAAAATATCCCATTTGCGAAATTCAGCCCCTAAAATCATCTATGCGAACTTCCTTCTTTTAGGGGCTAACCCACTTCTGACCTCTTGTCCACTTCTAACCCACTTTGCTACAAATAGTGAATTCTCCACTTCTAGTTGCAACTAATTTATTTTTAATTGTTTTCTTGTTGCAACCACTTAACCCATGACTAACCACTTTGACTTGTCAACATCTTCTATGATCTTCTAGAATAATTTGACTTCTTTGACCTTCTAGGGGCTTCTAGAAAACACATGAGGGTTCTCCAACTTCACAAGGCCATAACTCTCTAAACGTGAGGAGTTATGTGACATTCCACATATCACCAGAAATGGCATGAAGAGCACTATACATCTAGAGTAGTCTCACTTACAAATTCATGGATATTCATTATAATATTCCACAATCAATCCTTGGGTTCCTTAACCACACATCTAGGATGACTCAACCACTTAACCATTTGGACTTCACAAAGTGTCTTCTTGTGAGGGATTTCACCATAATGGGACCACTTTGGAGTTCATCCATTTGGTACTTCCTATCAGCCATGACAAGACAACAATGACCATCATTTACATCATCATGTTTATACTTCCTATCATCCATGACAATACATTTGGTACTTCCTATCATGTTTATCCATTTGGTACTTCCTATCATCCATGACAATACATCACTATGACACCACTTGACATATTTGACATCAATTACATATATGGCAACATAGGCCATAAATCAATACATCAATGATATTATGACAAGACATCAACACTTTGACATCAATCTTTTGACATCAATGACAACATAATGCAACAATCTCCCTCTTTGGCATTGATGTCAACACCAATCATTTATTGAAACATGTAGACATGGCACTACTCTTTATCAATAGTCATATTAATCACATCAATGTGACTATCTCTCCCCCTTTGACATCAATGGAAAGGGGTAGTTATCTCCTTGGGGTTTCTCCCCCTGCCTGAACTTTCCTTGGGGTTTCTCCCCCTGTTTGGATGCCTTTGAGCTTCCTCTAAATAATCTATCCCCTTTTGAACAAGGTATATCATTCTGATGCAATTTTGAAGACATATCTCTCATGCTCCCCATGTGACCATCACTCCCCCTGAAAACATGCCTCTCTAAGAATGTAACTCTCCAAGCATATATTTCTCTATCATGCATTTGATGAATCTCTCCTCCTTGAATCATGGGAAGAATAATAACTCCCCTTGTGGGTATGTATACCCCTATATTCTATGCAAGATGAGCAATATGTTTCTACTACAATTTTTTTTTGCTACAAATTCTACTCCTCAACTGAAACATAGATCAATTGCTTAAGAATGATATGCTCTTCTTATGAAGATCCTTAGACCTATCCATGCATTAGACTCGTGCCATACCATACTTCATGAAGAAAAAACATATGTCAACAATGAATAGAGAATCATGAACAAAACATTAACCATGTACATCCTGTTCCATACCATGTTCCAACCATGCACATCAACACCATACACTGAAATATATGTGCCAATAATATGTGCCAAAAAATGTACCAAGCATATATCAGGATCATCAACAAGTGCCTCTATCAATGTACCAAAAACATCGTCAAATGTTAGCCATATGCCTCAACCAAGTGTCATATCACATATGATATGCCTATATCATAAACCAAGTGCCACAAACCATGTGTCAAGATATGTATCTTAACCATCAAGCATCAAATAATGTACCAACCAAGTACCATAGCAAGTGTCTCAACTATCACATACATCATGTATCAAAGTGCATGCTAAAAAAGTAATACCAATGATGTACTTTAACCAAGTACTATCACCCACAATCATCTGTCATCTACAAGTGCATCAATCATGCACCAAACATGTATTACTACATGTACCATAGAAAGTGCATAAACAATGCACCAAACTTCAACAAGATGAACCACATTCAAGATTTGTTCCCATATATGTATGACATATCAACCATAAATCATGTGCCAATCATACTGATAGCAACTGCCTTAACCAATGTACCAAGTATGTATGACTCGTCAATGGTGTACAACATAATCACCTCATCAACTACATGTCCCAATATGTAGCTCAATCACACACCAAATGTATGCACCAAAAACATCCAACAAATATGCCTCTAACAATACATCATAAGATATCAATGGAGCTCACATATGTACCAGCCATGTACCATAACATATCTGCCTAAACCACCAATCACTATAGCAAATACTAAGCATCCAATAATACCTCTAAACATGTACCAGAAGTGTGCCTCAATAGATCAATGATATCTCTAGCTAGCA
The DNA here is from genome assembly GCA_009831015.1 of Picea engelmannii. Classification (NCBI taxonomy): domain Eukaryota; kingdom Viridiplantae; phylum Streptophyta; class Pinopsida; order Pinales; family Pinaceae; genus Picea; species Picea engelmannii. Next base: position 823,932 of record ML779023.1, on the reverse strand, counting down.
TCACATCATCATGATATATCTCATAACCAAAGTGTCATAACTTCATTGTCTTAACCAACATTGTTCCTCAATAGAAAATGCCTCAATCCATACTCTAGAATTAGTATCATGCATCCAGGATAGGCATCAAGAATATGCTTCAACACTCAACCATATGTCATCACCATACATACATTAAACATGCATGCAACCATATAATCATGAAAACCTACAACAAACCATGTCATACCCTGCAAGACAGAGTTATATCATCAAATCATGTTGCACCTTATCTGCATAGCCTTATTTTTTAGATTTTACCACATAAACGAGGCATGTTACACAAACATCTCGTGTATGTATGTGACCTATCTATAGTTCAACTCACGTATGTACGTGAATTCTTCCATAGGAGCCCACGTATTCCTCTAAAAATGTCAAGCTTGAGCTTACCTCATGGTTGTCTTTCTTTTCTGGTTGTTTAGTCTTCTTTACCCACTTCTGAGTGTGTATCAGTTTCTCAGAACTTGAGCTCTGAGCTTCCATATTTTCAACATTGTATTCCTTCCTAGCTTCATGTGTTCTTCTTGTAATTCCATATGAAGCACTCTTCATGGACTATCTTCTTGTGTTCCAAAAATCCTGGTATTTGTGGCCAAACCCATAGCATCTCAAGGTGTGACAATGAGCAACAATGTGTCCCACTTGATTACATATCCAACACCTTAGGGTGTTATGAAACCTTTCATTATATTTCCTTTCATAATGTCTGCAATCCAAAGCTTTGTGACCATATTCATTACATGAGTAATAGTGACCATGAAAAATGTTTTCATACCTTTGCATTGGTGTCCTATTGAAGGTGTCTCTCTTCTGAATTTGCTTTGAGGTGTAAAGATGGATTCTTGTTGTCTTCCTTCATTTGTTCTTTTGAAAGTCTCCTTTATTTGTGTAGATGGTTGACTTGCATCATTTATTCCACCCTTTGAGAGTGAAGGACTTACCTCATACTTCTTAGAAGTGTTAGCTTCAAGATGTATAGATTCATTTTTGTATCCAAGACCTAATTTATCATTTTGAGATCTTTGGCTATCTAGGATCTCATCCAATATTGTTGAGATATTTATGAACTTGATGTGAGTGTTTGACTTCTCTACTTTCTTTCTAAGATCAACAACTTCAGCTTCCAATTTATGACATGACTCTTCCCTTTCATTTATTTGATTTTTCATTAGTTCATCTATCCTTTTGGATTCTTCAATTTGTGTCTTTACATTGACATTAACTTCAACACTTTTGCTAAGCTCATCATCTACCTTCTTCCTTTCTTATGCTTGATTAATTATTTCATTCTTTAGTCTTTTTCTCTCTTCTTCTAATTGAGTCTTTTTACTTTCATTTTGTTCTTTGAGCATTTGCTTTAGTGCCATGGTATATCTTGGGTACTTTTCTAGGACTTCCTTGGTCTATTTTTAAAGATACTCAAAAGCAATTGAGTAATGTCCTATTTCACTGCTAACATCATCTAACTCAAATAAAATTTTATTTTTGAGATTCAACAAATCTTCCTCTTCATCTATAGGATAACTGTCATCTGATTCTACTCAAACTTCTTCTAGATTTTCTTCTTCACTTGTAGAGGAACATTCAACATCATCACACTTAGAATTATTGCAATCAGAGGATTTTGGAGAGTCTTTACCTTCATTTTCCTTGATGGAATTGTCTTCGGTGTCTTCCTTTTTGCCTTGATACGTCTTCTCTAGCTTCATCCATAGATCCTTGGTGGAAGTACATTATCCCATGATTTCTTTGACAAAATTTGAGATTCCATTGAAAATGGTTTTGAGAGCTAATGCATCATTCTTCTTTGCTTCCTTTTGTGTTACAAACTTTGACTTTTTCTTCAAGGGAAATGATCCACCAATAGCTTCTTTCGAAACACTTTCTCCTTTTTCCTTCAAATACCCTTTCATTTCTATTCTCCATGTTGAGTAATCTATCTCATCAAAGAGGGGAACACCATCTGCATGTTCATCCATTTATGTGTCCATGGATATCCTTCAAGCTTGTAAGGCTTATGATGAAGGCCTTCTCTGATACCAATTGTTGGACACACCAACCACACTGAGAGGGGGGGGTGAATCAGTGTAGGGATATTTTTACTCTTTTTCAAAAACACCTTAGTTAGCAATCACCATTTACTCATCATTCATTAGTTTCATTTATAACAAGTTGTATGTAAACATATATTAGCAACAAATATCATCAATAATCCATCACCACAAGGAACACTAGTGTTAAGCCCTAATATTGGCTCATTACCACTTAATTGGGGCATATTAGATCAGTAATGTTATTTTATTTATGTCAGCTTTAGGCCATTAGTTGTGATTTAGATTAGTAATGTTATTTTATTTATGTCGGCTTTAGGCCATTAAAACCTCCTAGTCTCCTATATATACCAAGGAGACATTTTCATTTTGAATCAT
>ML779023.1:808769-821411 GCA_009831015.1 Picea engelmannii | reverse complement strand
CATCTTGTACTTGAACATTTAAGTGGGGTAAAAGGAGGTTGCCCCCTCGAAGAGGCTTATTATCTGAAATTATCTCTTTCTCAAGGCGTTGAGTACCTTTCCTGAAGTTTTTCTATGCTATATTGATGTTTGGTTCTTAACAACTAGAAACATAGGATATATGTGTAAGTTTCTTTTATATTACGGACTACAATTCTTGGGGTTTTTTTAGCAACAACTAAATACAGAAACAACTCCACAAGAGAACCAACTCTCAATGCAAGACTCATCCTACAAATCTCATCATCAACTGAGAAGATGAATCAATCCTCAATAGATATTACTCTATCAATAGGTATGTGACCTATTTCTACTACATACCACATATGTACATGGCTTGCCTATACTGCAGCATGTGTATGTATGCGCCTTGGCCCACTATCAGCCTACATACACCTTCATAAACTAGTGTTTATGAAACTTCATAGCTTCTTCTCTTCAGACCCTTACTGCCTCAATCACATCCACTTTTGATTTGTCACTGCACTCTGCCTTTCACTGCCCAGTATGTACCATAACCAATCACAAACATGTCTATGCCACAACCTATGCATGATCCTCAACCATACACCATCACAGATTATAGATATTTCTCAATCAGAATAGATTTGAACTACTCAACCAACTAGCTACCATATTTAGACATCAATACAACCATACAAAGAATGCTCAAGCATTCACCATACCATGAGAAAATCTAAGAATGAAGACAACATATAACCATACCATATCTTCTCTTGCAGATCTGAATCAGTAGACCACTATTTTGTGGACTTGCTTCAGACTTTAGGGACCTGGCACTAGCACTTGCTCAAGATTTTATGGTTTTTTCTTCATGTACGCTCCATTTTATACTGACAGCATGCATATGTATGCACCATATTATATCGATATCCCTTGTACGTATGCACCCTATTACACTAATAGCCCACGTACATCTCAAAAACTAGGGTTTTTTAGTATTCCTGAAACTCTGAAACTTTCACCATCAATACCTCAAACTTACAGAACTTTTGATGCGTCCATGAGTACCTGCAATGAATCTTTCACCAAGAATAGATCTTCAATATTCTCAAGAGATACGCTCACACAAGTGACCCTTTCTCTCTTATTTATACTTCTCCCAGTATCTTCCTCATCTAACCAACTCTAACCAACTTCCTTATTTTAGGGGCTAACCCACTTCTGACCTATTGTCCACTTCTAACCCACTTTTTCCACTTCTAACCCACTTTGCTACAAATAGTGAATTATCCACTTCTAGTTGCAACTAATTTATTTTTAATTTTTTTCTTGTTGCAACCACTTAACCCATGACTAACCACTTTGAATTTTCAACATTTTATAGGAGCTTCTAGAATAATTTGACTTCTTTGATCTTCTAGGGGCTTCTAGACAACACATGAGGGTTCTCCAACTTCACAAGGCCATAACTCTCTAAGCGCGAGGAGTTATGTGACGTTCCACATATCACCGGAAATTACATGATGAGCACTATTCATCTAGAGTAGTATCACTTACAAATTCATGGATATTCATTACAATATTACACAATCAATCCTTGGGCTCCTTAACCACACATCTAGGATGACTCAACCACTTAACCATTTGGGATTCACGAAACGTCTTCTCATCGACGTTTCGAATCCGAATCGGGATTCATCATTATCCGGAAATTAACCTCGAAACGTCTTCTCGTGAGGTATTTCACCATAATGGGACCACTTTGGAATTCATCCATTTGGTACTTCCTATAAGCCATGACAAGACAACAATTACCAACCTCTAAATCATCCTGTCTATACTTCATTCCATGACAATACATCACTATGACACCACTTGACATCTTTGACATCAATTACATCTATGAAAACATAGGCCATCAATCAATGCATCAATGATACTATGACAAGACAACAACTCTTTTATATCAATCATTTGACATCAATGACAACATAATGCAACATATTTCATGTGTACTCAAAATTTGAACATATTTTCCCTCTGATTCAATTTTTTCTTAAATTGGATATCTATATCTATTGATTTTAATGGAAATTTTTTATAACAAATAGGGTGAAAACAAAAGGGAGGGGGGAAATGAAGAAATGAAAATTACATCCCTAATATTTTCCCTTTTGATGGATGTTAAGGCTTTCTCCCATTATTCCATTTGTGATCACCTCTTTGAGATAAATGGGAGAGGAGGGTAAGGGGGAACAAAGGATCCAAAGTTGGTAGATAATAATATTTTATTGTAACCTAAAGTACCTTACCTTAGCTTATGCAAAAGGAAAAATAAACCTTGGGATGTGTGCCAAGGTAGCTAGATGGAGTTATTTGAGTGCCAAGTGGCTATATAGTAACATGAAATTATAACATTGTATTTTGTGGAATTGGAAATTCATTACACCTCATTCAAATTGTCATCTACAAGGAGCTTCCTATTGCTTAACCCTGTAATAGAAGGCTGATATTTTGGTTGCAAATTCATGCTATAAAATTAGGTTATTGGTGCCAATATGTAACTCCTGGAAAAGATATTTCCTAGATGCTATGCATCGAAACCAAGGAAATAGGTGAGATAGCATGAGGAAATACATTGTAGAGAAGGGGATCCACTTCTCTAGATTATGCAGGATAAAGATGAAAGAGATCTGGTGAGTTGGAATGACTATGAGAGTGAGCAAACCATAACAGAATGAATATTGGACTAAGTGAGGGAACTATAGCTATCCATAGGATCTCATTTGTTCTTGTGGATTCATAACCTCAAATTGGGTGTGGCATATTGTAGATAGATATAGTGCAACAAAGCCTATGGTTGGGAGAAACATCCCTCGTATGCATCCAGTTGGTGATTCTTTTTTATAAAGATAAGTATTTTGGATTATGTGTTATAATTTTGTTATTTTGTGTATTTTGTTGTTTAAAATACTGTGAATCATATTTAATAAATATGATCTTATATTTATTTGTATTTTTATGAGTTTTGCATGAACTTGCATGTCATTTTTCATACGTAATTGTATCATTTGGCGGAGCAAAAATTATATGGTATCATATTTGGTTATTAATGATGAATTCAATGGGCCCGCAAGGGTGTAGACCGATTGGCAAGTGTCATGTAAATGGAAGGAAATATGTAAAAAGAGGTCTCAAGGTCGATTCTCACCCCGATTTACTCAGAGGGCGTGCTTGTGGGCTGTACGTTTCTCCCTAGGGGTTATAAGGTAGCCGGCAGGATTCGACCCCGTGTCACGTGAGTATGATACTGTCGTTGTTACCAATTCCCCTAGTTACAAAAAAAAAATGATGAATTCAATGTGGAAATTAAAGAAATTTATCAGTGCCCCACCATCCTAGTGGGAATAGGGGTGGTTTGGTATGTTACAAGTGGTATCAAAGTGTATCTACATCACTTGGGATATATGGGCCAAACATCTGAACATAGACCAGAAAATTACAGAGGTGAATTTTCAATATCTCTACAAAGTGCTTCACATAAATTTCTTTAAAGAAAATTGGGAAAAAACTCTTTGTCATAAGTAATTGAGGAAAAGGATGTTTTTTTCCCTAAAAATTGGTTATCTACCAAGTGTCTAGAAGCCAATTTATTCTTAAATTGATAGTTGCATAGTAGGCCATGTGATAATTGAATGAAATTGGGTGAAATGGAGTAAAAGCCCCAATTTTTTATTGGAATTCAATGAAAATATGGTATGTGGATGTTTGAATTGTAGGTGTAGGTGTCAAATTGATTATTTCAAGGTAATTTTTCACTAAATTTAGGGAGTTACAAAGCCGACCATGGGAAAATTGAGTAAACTTTTGGGAAAATTGGGAAAACCCCCAAATTTCATAGCAAGTTCAAGTCAAATTACACCCAAAATCATTGAATGGATGATTAATTGTTATAATTGGGTGAACTTGGAATGAAATTCAAACCAAGGGAGATAAATTACTAAATTTCATGGTATCCCATGTAGATGGAATTTTGGAAATTTTTGGGAAAAACTTGAAATTTTGAATATTGGGAATTTTCACATATTGATGACGTCATTGATGATGTGGCAGATGATGTGGAAGCCATGTGATAAGTGAAATGGATTTCCATGGTGGAATTTTTAGGGGGAATGGTGGTAGATAGTGGGGGCCATGGTGCTTAGGTGGTGGCCCACGAGTGACGTGAGAGGCCACAATGGCAAAGGAGGTTTACAAGACATTACGAAAGCTATTTTGGAGTTTTTCCTCAAAGTCCCATAACCAATAGAACGATATTGTGTGGAATCAAGGCTACAAGTGGTTATAGGATGTACGGGAAAAATTAAAATTTGTGCTACTCAAACTTCTAAAGATTCACAATTGTTGATCTTTGTTCATTCCTAGTCATTTGAACAAGTGCATGATCAGGAAGAAGTGTGCAAGGAGAAAGGTGCAAGATGGGACTCACCCATCGCCACTACCAATGGATGAGCACTAGGTGGATGGATTTCAGTGGGGGTAGGACCCTCCTGTCCCACTAAAGGTATTAACATGTTAGGTGGGAAGCTAGGAACAGGTGGGGCCCACAAATAAAATAAAGAAAGAAAAAGAGAAAGGAAAGAAAGAAGGAAGAAGAGAGAGGATGGAAGGTGATGGAGAGGTGTCAAGGTAGGGATAGGGTGGATGCAGGGTGACATGGCATCGCCTCAGTGTGTCAGGTGTACCCAAGGTATCACATCAGTAGATAATTGTTTAAAATTTAAAAAGAAAAACATGGAGCCAAAATCGTATTTTGCCCACAATAAAAGCATATTAACTCAAAATGAGATGAAATTTATGTGTACATTTGCAGTGTCAATGCCTACATAAATCTAGTGGTGGGAACTGGTCAATTGTGAACTAGTTTTCAATAAATTGCAAATTAAAGGTTTTTGAAGAGTAGGGTGGTGCTCAGTGATAGTGGCCTTGTTACTAATGATATTTGTATAGGGTGTCAGGAAAGAAGACATGAAAATACCCAGTGAAGGAATTGGTTAGATTCCAAAGAGGTTGGAGTGGAGGTGCTAAAAACATGGGGAAATCCACTATTGCAAGCCACTTTTTGGAGATTTTTGGAATTTTTAGAGGAAAAGGCACCCCAAATCACAAAAGTGGAAAATTTTATTTACTGAGCATTTTACCTCATCATAAATATGAACTAGTTTTCTTTAGGTGAGTTTTTCTAGAACTACTTAGTTTGGAAGATAGCATTTTTAGCTAAAAAGGGTGAAACAAGACAAAGTTTTCATGTTATGAACCAATGCCCTGAAAATGATAAAAAGTCAATTAATAACAATATACTTTGAGGGGGGGGGTGTCCTTTTACAATATATTCAATGTACAAGATGAGATAATATTATTCTAAGACTAAGTCTCCTTGGTGTGTGTGTGTGTGTATAAGACAAGGGTACAATTGTATTGAAATGGTGCAATGAAGGGTTTCAGAAAACCTACCAATATAAAACTAGAAATGTAATAATTCAATACCTAAGGCTTAATAAGGGGTTTTAACATGGGGCTTTGTCTAGGGATTAACATGCCCCTCTCCTTTGAAAAAGTGTTGTCATCAACACTTGACTAACCACGGGTGTTTCTGCATGAAGAACTCATATTCCCATATCGCCTCTTCCACTGGTAGGTTCTTCCATTTGATGAGGTACTCAATAATTGCTCGATTTTGTGGCTACTTAATCCTTGTTTCAAGGATTGTTTTTGGTTCAATATGATTTTCCCTTCTCCATTAATCTTTGGTAAAATAGTTGGACCGGGATCTTGTCATCAATTACCTTCTTTAAGAAAGAAACATGAAAGATTATATGTACTCGTGAAGATGGGGGTGTTGAAATACCTACTCTGACACTTGGTATCTTGTTATCTAGAGATTTCCTTACTAAAAATAAGATTAGCTTCTCACAAAACAAAAATACATTGTTGGAATATTCAACTCAAAAAAAGATAGTGGAAACAATACTGGAAACCAAAATATCAAACACATTACACAAAGATATTATTCCCATCAACTAAGCTTATCATTCAAATAATTGTTGGCACCCAAAGTTTTGGGTTCATTTCATGTGTGTGCACAAACAAAGTTGTGTGCACTCATTCTGAGTTTTGTGTGCACTTAAGCTAATGAACTAAGAATGACAAGAAGTGTGTGCCAAACCAAGTTTTGATATTGTGTGCCAAGCTTGAAGTCTACCAAGCACACGTCAATCTGGGTTTTTATAGTTGCGACGAAAATCAAGAAGATGCATGCTAAAATCAATAAAGGAATCATCAAGAAATATTCTCCAATGATTAATGCCAACAGCACAAGGGAACATGGAGATGAAAAAGCGTGAACTAGTGAGGCAGTTAAGATTGCCCTGATTCCATAAGGCTATGTGGCTGAAGGAAGGTACTAGAAGCATGTGAGGTAGTTTGTCATACAAGCAAGTGGAGAAGAGCAGAAAGAGGTAGATCTCTCGAGAAATGAAAGTTATAAAAGGAAGCAGTGACATCATAGATAGAGATAGATGGTTAGATGATGAAAGAGTTAGACACTTGCATAGAGGATTCAGTCATTCATAGTGTGTTGAGCTCACTCTGAACCTTTGTAATGTTGTAATGCTTCTGGATATAAATTTGAGTTTGTCATATGTTTGAGATCTAAGAGGATGTGCCTTGTGTATTTTTTTGTATTTCTAAGGAACTATATAAAGAAGATATGAAGCAATGTTGTTGTTTAATATAGTCTGCTTAATGTATACTATGTGTTATGGAATGAAAGGAATAATAAAGTTGTGATAGTTCTGATCTATTGTGTGTCTATCATGTGTTATTTGGATATGTGTGTGTATTGTTTCACTTATTAATAACAATAATATGTTGGATATGGAATGTGTGAATGCCATCCCTGACACAAGACTATATGGTCTATGTGATACCCTCTGCATCTCGGGTGAGACCTTCCTTGGCCTTGGCCGAGGATTTATATGTCGATGCTATGGGGTTTTTTTTGGTCAACTATATATGAACCATGGGTATAAACTCCCCAGTGTTAAGAAGGATGCGTGCAAGTGTGAAAAACAAAATGTCAATAAATGGTTCATTGTCGAGATATAAAAGTCTTGTAGGGAACGGTGAAGGAAAGAGATGATGTGGTATCCATCTCGGAAGGAAATTCAATACTCGATAATTACAAAAGAGCATGAGTTATCCCTGCGTGAAACTCAAGGGATAAGAGTGAATGTGAAGAGATCCAAATATGACTATTTTTACACTGATATGCATGAGCTTTTATTTGTTGAATTTCCTTGTTTGTTGTATGAATGGTTGAAAAGGAAAATTGCTACAATTTACATTGTTTATCCTTTAGAACCCTTAGTTTCGGATCAAGCCACACTTGATAGATTGAAGGTGTTGGAAAATAAGTGGACTCGGGCCATTCAATTTTGGTTTTCTTGAGTAGAGGGATAAATTATTGAGTTTGTTGTCGAGTACATTGATTCTTTCAGTGAGGATGAAAGAAATTGCATGGAAGGACCGAGGAAATGAATGTTAGAAGAGATTCCACTTTGGATAAAAATGTTATTCGTGGAGAAAGGGATGATGCACATGGATCCTGATATAATGGTTGATTAACCCCCCCCCCCCCTAGCACTTGGCGAGGGGTTGCAAGGACAGGGGAAAGTGAGAGAGGAAATGGATCCATTGAGGAGGATCTAGAAATTGTTGGTATGAGGTGAGGAATGGAATGGACCCAGATGAGTAGAGGAGAAAAAGAGTCAAGAGAGAAGAGTTGAGATAAGAAGTAAAGAAGAGTATAAAAGTGGAAAAAATTTATCCAATGGCACACGACGAAGGTTTGGGCCCAAGATGAAGAGAAAATAAATCACACCAAGTGATAGTGCGGAAGAGTATGTTGTGCAAGAGAGTAACACAGATGAGGATAGGCCTGCAAAGACGCATGGAATTGAAGATAGGTTTTCCAGTGGGGATACTAGGAGCAGCAGTAGTGGTGGTGGTGGTGGTAGTAAGAGCCTAGGTGATGAATTCCAAACCCCTTAGTTGTTGTGGAGTGTCGTAACCTTAGAGGAAGATGAAGCGAAGAGTAGTGGTGCATTGATAGGAGAGGAATATGGAGCACATAATAGTGATTCTTAGATAGTAGAGGAAGATGGAGTCTCCCTTAGTGGTGGGGGGAATGAATTATCAATAGTATATGGTCTTGCATGACTGCAAGTAGGAAACTGTCTAGGTCCCCTCACAAGAAATGTCTGAAGGATATGTACTTACCCCCCTTTGAACCACCCCCTTCACATTTTTAATCAAGAATAAAGAACAACATATAGTGAATCGATTGGTGTAGGGGGAGTAGAAGAAGAGAGAAGAGAAGAGACAAGTGAAGAAGAAGGTGAAGCCAGTGCCACTTCACCTAGAAGAGTATAAGTAGAAAGAAGTTTGGCAACCAAAATTTTGATTAGAATAGTTGGTCGAAGAGTGACAATGGCGAATCAAGATAGCTCCCTGAGGATACCCGTGTTCCACAGAATAGGTAAGGATGATGCGAAACAACATTGGTTCATGTGAAAAGCAATATGATCTATGAAAATGATCATAGATAAAGAAAAAAATATTGTGCATCTAGAGACCAGGTTCAAGGACAGATCCTTGACATGGTACATGAAGTACAATGCCACTATTCTGGTAGGAAAGACAAGGTCCCTGATGGAGATTAAGCAATATCTTCTCAGGGAATCCCAAAAACCTAAGTAAGAGTCTCAATATTTTATCACAGTGATAAAGGAGATCAAATAGAAGGAAGGAGAGACCATCTGGGATCATGACCAATGGTTTAAGATTTTATTGGATAGGCTGATGTTTTGAATCCAGGACATGCAACATAGAGAGTGGTTTATTTCAGGGTTGTTTCCCCATATATGAGTCCTACTCACCCAGCAAAAGATGACGACTCAATCAGAGGAGGTAGAAATTGCAATTCATCTTGAAGCTACACTAGGAGGGGTAGATACAATGGTGGAATTATCACAGGAGAAATCACAATTGGCCAACCTGAAAATTTAGTTGCAATATATGAAGAAGAAGAAGGTTGTGCATGAGCACGTTCAGTGTACCACATCCCTCACTAAGTGGCATTGATGAAACAAGTTCCCTGTACATCGAAATTATGTGACGATGTGTGTGTTGAGTCCATTTCCATATGGACAGATGGATTTTTGTGAGATATGTAAATAGTGGGGCCATGTACCACCCCACTACCCAACTTTCCAGAAGTATCAAATGAAAAACCATACTTTGTTCTGTGAATTATGTAAATATGTGGGGAATGATGTCAATAATTTTCGGTCACTCCAGCTGATGTAATAAAATACTTATGATACATTCTAGTACAAGATGAGTGGAAGGGTGGTTATCGTGGCAGTGTTTAAAGAGGCATATACCAAGGATGTCCCATAGGTGATTATGGTAGGTGATTATGGTCACGTTCAAAGTTGAGGATATGGAAAAGCCCCCTACTTGTTTCAATTGTGGAGAAATAGGTCATGTATCAATATTTGTGCAAAACTGCACATACTATGTTCATACTACTACATTCCTAAACATGTAACAAAGGACTGTCATGAATTACTTAAGAAGTGGGAAGAAAAGAAGATGCATTGCAATATGGTACATGCGGAGCTGCATAAGAACAAGAAGAAATATCAATAAGTCGATGCCCGGGTAGTAACCCAAGGAAGATCTAAGAAAATAGAAAACTTTGAGCATGGTGAGGGATTAGGTTAGAACTCATAGGGGAAGATAAGGAAGGAAGCACCCCCCCCCGCCAAGTTTGATGTTGCCCAACAAAAATAGTTCCTGTGCAATGCATAGTGAGTGTTGGTAGAATAAAAAGCACGCAAGGAGTTGCAGTGTGTGACTCAGAGTTCACTTGAGGAGGCTTGGATCTAATAAGAATTGTAGAGGGAGACACAAAGGTCACTAGAGGAAGCTTGGATCTGTAAAGAGATACAACGGGTGATGCAGAGGTCGCTAGAGGAGGCTTGTGCCCATGAAGAATTACATCGCACAACGCAATGATATTTGGAGGAAGCTCATGTGCATGAAGAAATACATCACATGACGTAATGGTCATTAGAATAAGCTCACAGAAAGAATGAGCTACGACGTGTTGAGAAGAAATCACATGAAGAATAGCACCTATAGGAATTGTAATGTACACAGAAGCCTTGCAAAACTTGGGTCGCAAGGAAGAACCTGAAGGCCAAGTAAGTTTTTTTATGCATTGTTGTTTGCAATTATTGAATGATACAGAGGCTAAAAGTAAGTTGACATAGATGTTAGCTACTTGCATGAGGGAAAAAGGAGTGGCGGTAACCATATCATCCCCTCTATCAGAAAGAGATGTATGTTAGGCCAGCAAGCAAAATTGCATTGACCGAGAGTTCAAGATGACAGTGAAGCTTGGTGTCTATGGCATGGATGGTGTCATGTTGGATGTGGTTTCTGACATGAACATTTTGCACAAGAAATCTTGGGAGGTGATGGGTAAGCCAAAATTGGTATGGTCGCCCATCTAGCTACGGTTGAAAAATAAATACAAGATCTACCTAATAGGCCAACTAGATAAAGTGGAAGTGAAAATAGAAGGATTCAAAATAAAGGATGACTTTGAGGTAATAGAAATTATGGATGAATCTGATCCATATCCTACATCACTTTGCATTGACTAGGAATTTGATAATAATGCAGTGTTGAATTTAAAGAAGAGGCAGATGTCATTTGAAACAAACACCATGTGTGTGGTTTCACCTCTGAATCCATAGGAAGTATACAGATACAATGAACTAGTGGATGGGGATGCATATATTTCAGCTATTGAAAACATCTATAAGATCACGAGGTGCGGGGAGGATTATATCAACCCCACCACGGATGGAGAATTAAGCTGGATAATTTTCAATTCTTATGATAGGGATTATGAGGATTCCATGGATAGGTGGTAAAACAAGCTCCATGAACTCTCCACTTGTAGATGTGCGAGGATAATGAAAGTGGCGAGCTAGATAAGATTGGAGCTTTGTGATGCCCCATAGTTTGATGGGACAAGGCCGGTAGAGACATTCCTCATAAATATGGAGAAAATTATCCTCTCAGAGTAGAGGCTTCTGGCCATGGATGCAGTGGTTCAAGGGACACCTGTGTGGTGGTGGGTGACGCATCACTCGAATATTCAAAGCTAGGCGAAGGTAGAAGAGTTGATAAAGGTTTGGTTCCAGCCCATCATTAATTTTGAACTAGCCAATTGGTACAAGGGTACTGAGGATCCTCAAGAACACATTTCTTTTTTTGAAGGGCATTGGACTTATAAAAATATCCCTTGAGCCCAATGGGTCCATTGATTCATCCACACAATTGATTTGATATGGTCCCTAGAATCTAGTACATTCATGAGGAATTCAGGAGATAAACGGACGATTGGACCCACATAAGCTCCCAATTTTGTTTAATATTTATCTTCATCACAGAATATCCAGCCCAAAGAGAGGTTCGGATTAAATATTTTATTTTCCATCAACAGCCAAAGGAAGACACACTAAGGTATTCTGGTTATATCATCATTCGGTGTCCAAACTAAAGGATGCGGTACATTGTTAGAATATTGATGTTGATAGTATTGATGATGATGACCCATGCAACATCTGTTGGATTACTGAGAGGGGGGGTGAATCAGTAATAGAGCAATTTAATCCCTTTTAACCATATAATCCAAGTGTTATATCAATGAAGCATTATCATCCAATAACTACAGAGTAAATAAGCAATGAACAAATGAACAATCATACACATACAAAGTACACCAGTCTTTTACGTGGAAATCCAAATCGGGAGAAAACCACGGAATGTTTTTTCTTATATGTCTTGAAGAATTACATTCATTGGAAGCACCAACTTCCTTTGTTTTCCAACTACAACTGGAAGGAGGCTCCAACCCCCTAATCTCTCAGGATACAACCTGAGGGAAGCTCCAACTCCCCAATTCTCTGGCTACAACCATAAGGGGGCTACAACCCCCTATGTACTCCGGCTACAACCAACTATCCTTGCCCTGTCCTGCCACCCTGAAGTAGAAGTAGAATGATGGAACCACTACCACACTATCACTGTGAGATATATCGATGTAAACCTGTACCAATGAATTTGAACCATGCATCAACCTGTACCTCAACCTGTAATCAACCTGTACCATAAACAACTGCATCAACCATGCACCAACCTATAATCAACATGTACCATAAACAAGTGCATCAAACATGCACCAACCTGTAATCAACTTGTACCATAAACAAGTGCATCAACCATGCACCAACCTGTAATCAATCTGTAGCATAAACAAGTGCAGCATCCATGCACCAACCTGTAATCAACCTGCACCATAAACAAGTGCATCAACCATGCACCAACCTGTAATCAACCTATACCATAAACAAGTGCATCAACCATGCACCAACCTGTAATCAACCTATACCATAAACAAGTGCATCCAACCATGTACCAAGTATGTACCAATCATGT
>ML779023.1:773114-807903 GCA_009831015.1 Picea engelmannii | reverse complement strand
AAACATCTTCTAGGTCACTTGGCCCACTTTCCTTATTTTAGGGTTGGGTCCACTTCTAATTTCTCCATTAAATTTATTATTGAAATAATTTATTTTGTATTCACTTTGAATTATAATACACTCATCACTTCACTTATTATTTATCTTTTAAAATCTCTTAAACCACTTTGACTACTTTGACCTTTTGGGGCTTCTAGATGATACATGAGGGTCCTCCAACTTCGTAAGGCCATAACTCTCAAACCGTGAGGAGTTATGTGACGTTCTACATACCACCAGAAATGGCATGACATGTACTATCCATATAGAATAGTATTATCTAAAAATATATCATAACTCATACCATTACCCATCAAACAAACTTGGGTCCATTACCCAAACCTAGGGTGTCCAACTTCTCATGGCCATAACTCTCTAACCGTGAGGAATTATGTGACGTTCCACATACCACCGGAAATGAAATGACAAGAACTATCCATCTAGGATATTTTCCCTGACAAAATCACTTTCCTTCATCTCATTATTCCACAATTAAGCATGGATTCTCTTACTCCACAAAGCGTCTTCCCGTGAGGGCTTTTACCATAAGGGGACCACTTTGGAGTTCATCCATATTTACTTCTTATCAACCATGAAAAAACATTAATGAGTCATATTTACATCAAACAATATCGGGTCCATTACCCAAGCCTTTGTGCTACGGGGCTTTCTTCTAGGATTGACATCAATGATAACCAACCTTAATCAACAACTCTCAATCCAGATCAAGGAATCCAAAAGAGATCACACGCTAAAGGGAAAGGTGTCTAAGAGGGCCACCATAGACTATAATGGCCTGATTAAAATTGTTGGTTTATATCTCTCACTTCTACTTCTTGGGCTGACCCGGGTTTGGATCTCAAAAGGTTTCCAACAAAAACCTCTAAAACTGTCGGCCCTCCTGGTAAAATAGAAGGCAACACAGCACATAGAGTGCATTATCCAGTCTCACCTGAGATAGATTTATGGGTGACTGCAATGCTCAAGTGCTTGCAGTCTAGGAATGAGTGGGGATCTGGGAATGTATTTTATCTTCTTCATGCATTAATCTTTGTTATTCATTCAAGTATTCCTAGGATTCATTCATCTTTAGCCTCATGCATGCATTCTAATACATCTAGTGAATCATTCATTTATAAAATAACCATTGATAGAAAGTAAACATGCAAGAAGTATCACATAGGACACAATTTTTACCATGGTTCAACCCCCCCTAGGATACGTCCACAAAGATTAGTCTTCTCTACTTTTTTATTCAGTTTGCTGCAAAATATGGCATTGTGCGCATTACATCTTACATCATACAATCATGAAGAGGTTTAATAACTTATGTGAGGAAGACTAGATCACACCAGGCTCCTCAACCTATGATATAACCCTAAAAATCTACCTTACTTGACTCGTTTACATCCTTATTACCACAATATTTGAACTACCACCAATCGAACCCCTAACCTAGACCTCCTAGGTCTTTATTTATACTACTTTTCAGGCTTATAGTCATTACAATATTTTTCACAAACCCTAACCCTATCATAGTTAGGCTTGTTTGCCTTCTTTCCTTGCATGTTTCTCCTCTTGCATGTCACTTTTCCTTATGCATGTTGTTTTTCCACATGCGTGTCGTTTTTCCTCATGCATGCTACTTTTCCTCATGTGTGTTTTTTTTCCGTATGCATGTTGCTTTTCCTGTCAGTTGTTCTTCTCCAAAATTAGGCATGTGATCAAAATAACATTTCTTATTAAAATAGGCCTACACCCAACAGGCCCCCAACATGGACATGTGGCTTGTCCCAAGCCACTCAGGTGGTGCACGTTCCCTGAACAACCTCTGTCAAGCTGTGGAATTTCCCTTCTATCTCTTCCCCTTTTGTTATGTCTTACGCAACTTTCTCTGTGAGCTCTTCTACCCTCTATGTTCTAATGTGATCCTTAAGAGATTCTACGCTCTCAACATGATCCTGATCCATTCTCATATTTTCCTTTTCCAGTTTCACAATAATTTGCATTGCTTTCTCTTGGAGTGGTTCTAACTAGGCTAGCCTTGCATGCTTGCTATTTTGCATAGTCTTCATTTCTTCCTGCAGGGTCTTCATCTCCTGTGGACCCTTCACTCACTCTATGATGCTCATGGAATTTATCCTCTTCTTCAGCTCCTGGATTTTCGATCTGATTACTTCCTCTTGTTGATCTAGTTGCTAGAACCTATCATATTCTTCCAGCGTTGTCCATAGTTGTGCGGTCTTGTCAAACAGTTGTGTGACCTTTTCATCTTCTTTCTGCATCACTTCCACTTGTAGGGATGCTTGTTGTTCCCTTTCAGCCTGAACTTCCTAAGGAGTAGTTGGGGTTAATTTTACTTTGAGATCCTCGATCTCCTTCTTGTAGTTCTCAAGCATCTGCGCGATGATTTGGATTTTTTCTTCCGCATTGTTCATGGTTTCCTATGTGTTGTCTAGAATCCTTGTAAAGACTTCCTTCATCTTCTGCTCTATATTATTTGTGTGTTGTTTATCCTCTTTTGTCTCGAGCTTTACCTACTCGACTACTAGTTCAATGGAATCCTTGTCATTCCTAGTTTCCTGCAATTATGTCGCATATGTCCTTGCATGCGAATGCACTTCCTGCGCGACAATGACTTAAAGTTTGTACAATGCCTTTGTTGGTATATTTGCTAGTACCAAATTTACCTATGCCAGATATTTAAGTGGTGTCTTGTCTAAAGCCTCGTCCATCTGCAACATGTCTGATGTTACTTGGAAGCTTAGAAGCACCTGTGCTATGGTATATATGGTGTGTTCTTCGCTCAGCGTGGTCCTTTCCTCTACTTTTTTCGCTAAGGGGAAAGGTTTTGTTCCCATTCCATGCCTTTTTTATTCTTATATTTGTTCCAGGACCTGCCTGATGTCAACCAACTCATTATGTATCCTTCCTCTTTGGTGCTCAGCCTCTTCAAACACCTCGGTTGCGGGATCATGTACACTCTCTGCGACAAGATCAACATTGTCCTCAGTGATTTGGTACTCAGGTATCTGCTTATGAGCCTTGGCCTTCTTGCGTAGCCCCCTTGTATGTATAATTGACCACTTGGGTGGCCCTGTTTTTGTGGAGTGGTTGTCTAAGGGGTTTCTTGTGTAGTTGTGTCCCCCCTTCCTTTTTCTTCCTATGTTGGGGCAATGTCCTTATTCCCTGACTTTGAATCCTTCTTTGGAGCACTTCCCTTCTTCTGCTACACTAGCTTCTGATTGGGCTTCCCCTACTATGTTATATTTTTTGGTACAGCGTTGTCTCCTGCAGGTGTCTTGGAAGATCTTGCTTCTACTTCCTTTCCCTTTGGCATTTCCTTGGTAATGACTGGGATCTTCTAGTCATCTTGCCAGTCTCGCATTGCCATATCAACTTCCTCTTCCTTGATGCATAAATGAAGTTGCATCCATTCTTTTTTTGGGTCCCTGTGTGCTTGGATTGACATATTATGGCACGTATCCTTGAATTTGGTTATACCTTGATACTACGTGACCACTTCCAAAGTGATCCTCCAAGTGTTGGCTATGTTGTCTTGGATGTCGATGAGGTATCGTGCAAAGGTACTCGCATTGCCACTTCTTCTCTTTAGGTTCGACGTGCTTCCCATGGATGTGTACCATGTTGTGTGGCAGTGTCCTACTTTATCACTAAAATAAGAGTAGGGAGGCTCTTTCCACCCAATTAGTGCTATCAGAATCATCATCCAGGAATAGTGGAACTATGTTCCCAAGTCCTGTGCATCCTTGCAGTCACTGAGGAAAAGGTTCAACAGATATGGGGCCTAGTTGAGCAAGGTGTCATTTGCGCACTGATCTATAGCTACAACAACCCCTGCAGGGACCTCCTCCTTGCAGCACTTTCGTAGCAATTTGCACAACATTATTTTTGTGGCCATCCTGGTGGTTGTATCATTGATTCATTTGATGGTAATCTCACGTGGGCCTCTCTTTTTCTCATATGTCTTCTTCATTTATTTGGCAAGATCCTTTTCTTTTGTCTTGTTGTCCAGGTACTGCACGAGACTCTCACCCATTGACGACAGACCTATGATGAACGTGATGAGTTCTACATCGATGGAGACAGGTTCTTCCATCCATAAAAAGCCTCCATGTAGAAATGCCATCAACTTCTTGACACAGTTATTCACTTCTTTCCCCCTTCCGAAGTGGGGAATATCTACAAGGTTCAGAATCTCTATGTTTACCAGGCCTGTCGCTCATTTCTTTGGTTGCATCATGGGGTCTCCAAAAGGATTGTGCCTATTCTCTCCATGTATTCTGGGAATTTTCTGATGTCAGCCATGTCGTGGTCCAAGTATCTTAGCCTTTCCACACACCCCAGTAGGATTGGTGTGGCATGCACCCCCTCTGGAATGTGTGGTAGCACAATTGATGCATCAGGATGCTTGCGTGGGGACCGCATGATGGGTTTTTTTCCCTTTCTTTGTATTGGCACAGTAGAGGTCCTAGCCTTTGGCTCTCTCTCGTCCCTGCCTGAATCTGGATTCCCTATAATATCTTCAATTTTTCCTTCCTCCTACTGCACGAACCCTTCCCCAAGTTCTCGTCTCACCACGTCAGACTCTGTCCGCTCACTGTATCCCCCACTTGTTTTATGGGCTGCTTCGGCCCTCGCAAGTTGCTATGGGTTTCCTGTGGAAATTGTTTTGTGCCTCTATGCATTTTCATGCGAATCAATATCCATCCTGACTATAGTCGGGGCCTTTTCTTCTTCTTCTACCAGTGTGTTAGTCACTGGTTCGATCTGTGGTGATGGAATTGCCTCGACATCGACAATTCCCTCTCTATGTGTCATTTCTTGCTCCACCTCTATAGTTTCTTGTGGTGACTTGAGACTGCTTTGGGTTTTGCATGTTGTTTGGCTTGGTGCACCAACCTTTGGAGGTTCCATCATGGACACTTCTTTCTTTTTGGATTGAGCTTCGAAAGCTTTGAATCTTTGTACTCACTTGTTCGCCTCTCGTCTTTAGCTTCGTGGGTTTTCAATTTCACAAAGATTCTTGTTTGGCTCGTGTTTCTCCTTTATATAGAGGGTGTCATTATTTCCTTGAATCTTATCTGATAAGCTTCTTTGCCTGTGATTAATGCATTGAATCTTGTTGAGTACGCTTCATTCAATTCCATAAATTCCCTAATTCATGCCTTTTTCCCCTAACGACCATTTTTTCACTTTTCGACCATTGGTCCCTTTTTCGGTGCGTTGTACTTATCCTTAGTGTGTCGTGACTTTTCCTTAGTATGCGGTGTTTTTCTTTCTATCATCCATATGCTACATGCGGTCATGTTTTTCTTTTTGTCGCGCTGATTCCACTGTTTCTGAGCACGATGTTTCCCAGTATTTTCATATTTTCTTTCTTTTCTATTTTTGTATTTATTTTTCCCTCTTTTTCTCCTTTTTATTTATTTTTCTCATTTTTCTATCCTAATATTTGTTATAGTACACTTATATACATGTCTTTCTCACTGTGCTGTGACTTTTAAGAGTTAGTAGGTTGACTGTCCCTATATAGATTCACTCGACTACCGTTGATCATTCATTTAAGTTTTGTTCCTCCCAAATATTTTAATTGTATAGATCCCACATCTATGACAATATTTACTTCATATGGCCTTAGCTAATGCATTATAAACTTTTTTTTTCCAAAAAAAAATCCTCAAATTTATATAGCGTATAAATTCATTTACAAATAAAAACTGCAGCAAGTTTTGAGGTCAGAATGCACTATCATTAATGACCCATACAATCTATATTCAGCAAGATCGAAAGAACTAGGTTGGCCATGCTTGAGTAAGACTGATTCGATATCGAGAGACGAAGACTTCCCCAGTACTAAGTGCTGCTGCAAAGGCAGGCAGGCAACATCATTCAAAGACGTTTATAGAGGAAATGGGGCTATCGATCCCTCTATCACAGTGGTAGACCGAGAGCCTCCCTACCACTTCAGTTAGGGCCCTTTTTGAGAGAGCATCAGTTGCCCTATTGTGAGAGCGAGGAACATGGAGAAAGTTGATGTCGGTGAAGCGCAAAGAAATTTCTCTTGTTTTTTGCATCCAGCCTTCTAAATGGATGGAGTGAAGCTTGCACTTTTTAGATATCCAGTCAATAATAACTCTCGAGTCACCCTGGACGTGTAAGTCGTCGATAGACCATAAGGCAGTGAGAGTGAGCGTGGCCCATAAACCCATGAGCTCTGCTTTTGTATTTGTACCGACTCCATAGTTGATGAACCAATTAGTGGTTCTTGACGGATGGGTTTTGAAGGTGCCTCCAGCCCCGCAACAAGAGCCACTTGACTGAGCAGCATGGTCGAAAAAAGCAATGGTGTGTCCCTCGGCCAAATCAAAATCAATAGCTCGATGTGGGAAGCATCGGACCGTGGTCGGTTGCCAGTTGAAAGAGACCAGAATCTTATGGAAAACCGTCGGCAAAGAAGGCTGGTCGTCCTCAAAGATCACTCTATTTCTCTCTAACCAAATTTGCCAGCTGATGTGTACCACCAGACTAGGCGGGGCTGATTTATGAGAGGACCAAATGGAGAAGCATTATGTGATGGAGGAGCCACACCAGGCAATAGCAATAGAAAAGTGCTTTAACGATCGGTACCAGACCTCTTTAGAAAACGGACAGTGAATCAAGAGGTGATGCAGGTCCTCGGGGGCATTTTTGCAAAGTGACCAGATCCCCGGCCCCTCCCAGCCTCTCCTTTGTAGAGCTTCCCAAGTAAGAATTTTTTCTTTACCAACAAGCCAGGTAAATAATTTTAGTTTGAGGGGCACTTTCCAATTCCATAGTTGTTGGATCCATGACAAATCAACTTCAGAGAAAAGTTGATGTTGTAAGGCGGCATAAATATTTTTCACAGTTATAGAACCCATAGCATCACCTCCGACCCACAATAAAACATCTGGATCGGCAGTTAGAGAAATCCTGACACTTTTTAGAGCAGAGGTGTATCGATTCCACTCTAAGGCAAGAGGTTCTCTAAGGGAGAGATCACTGCTTGTCATCCAAGCATCCGGCAGAGGGGACGCACCTGTCAAAATTCTGACCTGAGCGAGAGCAGAAATGTTAATGGACTGAAGGTGGAGTCTCATCGAGGGCGAGAGAATAGAATGGTCCCCCAGCCCAAGAATCAAATCCCTATCGATTTGAATATCTTTAGCCTCGCCAGACCTCCATCTGAGCCAGTGGAGAATAACCTAAGAAGATGCCACCAGACCTTTCCAGAAAGGTGAGGCCCTCTTCAGTTGAAAAGAAGGCTTGCGAAGCCAAAGGATGAGCGGCTTGGAGTCCAGATACTTATCAATGATGATTTGATGCCAAATACTGTCATGAGAGACAGCTCTCCAGAAAGTGCTGGCCAGGAGGGCCACATTGAAAGTGGAGAGATTTTTGAGGCCCCATCCAACTGCCCTTCGAGGTTGTGACAGGGACTGCCAGCTACAAATATGGATATGATGTTTGTCAGCTTGTCCACTCCACAGGAAGTTAAAAGCTAACCTACGGAGAGTAGTAATAATCTTTGTAGGGATCCGCTCCAGCATCATCCAGTAAACAGCCAGGCTTTCGAGAACTGATTTAACCAGGATAAGTCGTCCGCCCAATGACAGCCATTTGTTGCACCAGAAGCCGATTTTTCTTTCAAAAGTAGCCACCAGCCAACGCCAGTCACCAGGGGATGTGGCTCCCATTTTCATCTAGAATCCCAAATAAATGAAGCCTTCACTCAGATTCTTAAAAGTGAGAGGGAGGGAATCTTTAAGAGTAAGAAGTTCGGTATCTGATAGACCCCAGTAGTGGACTGAGGATTTGGAGAGGTTGATGGATAAACCAGAAACCGAGCAAAAATGCTGGAGCACCTCTAGGATAATTAGCCATTCCTCAGGATCAGCTTTAGACATTAGAAGAACATCATCGACAAACATCAGATGGACAATCTTAATGAGGTTTGATACCTTAATGCCCAATATTTGATGCTCAGTGAAGCTTTTGGAGAGTAGAATACTAAGGCCTTCCATTATCAAGATGAAGAGATAAGGGGAGAGTGGACATCCCTGTCGTAGTCCCCTCTCGCTTCTGAAGAAGTTAGTAGGTTCACCATTGATCATCACTGCGAAATTGGCGTTTGTAACACAAGAAAGAGTCCAATTAATAAACTTGTCTCTGAATCCCACAGCGTGAAGGATTAGTCTCAAAAAATCCCAATCAATGCAGTCAAAAGCTTTTTTGAGGTCCAGTTTCATGACCAGCACCTTTAGATTTTTCTGTTTGATGTTGTGTAAGCATTCATGGGCTGCTCCAATAGCATCCTGGATTCTTCTTCCTTTCAAGAATCCCAATTGTTCCGCAGAGAGACTCCTTCCAAGAAATGGTTTAATTCTGTTAGAGATTACCCTGGAGATAATCTTATAAATGAGATTGCACAGGGATATCGATCGGTAGTCGTTGAAGGAGGTTGGACTGATATCTTTCGGAATCAAGACCAGGAAAGTTGAATTAATACCTCCAGCAATATTACCTTTGATATGGGTGTCCTCCACCATCTGTAGGAGCTCCTCACCTGCCAGATCAAAGAAGAAACAAAAGAATTTTGAAGTCCAGCCGTCTGGCCCTGGGCTTCTCTCAGTTTTAAAATGTGAAAGTATATCTTTAATCTCAGCAAGTGTGACAAGCTTGAAAAGGGCCTCTGCTTCATCTCCAGAGACTAACTGAGGGAAGAGACAGGCAGTAGAAACTTTTTCCACCGGGATGTTGAGAATATTTACTTTCATATAGCAGGACTAGGTCTCCCTCCTTAAAACTATTCTTCTTAATATGTTTTCCATTCCAGGTTTTTCTCTTGCTTTATGTACTTCATGTTGAAATCCTACCAGAATCATTTCCTCTTCCATCTCCATTAGTTTATTTAACCTTTCCTTTACTACACCTCTTTCTATCATGGTGGTAATTGCTACTACGCACAGACTAGGTACCATAAATTATAATGGCACCACTGCTTCCTTCCCATACACCAATTTGAATGGTGTTTGTCTTGTCAAATTCTTACATGTGGTCCTATATGACCATAGTACTGCTAGTATTTTCAAGTCCCAATCATCCCTGTTGACATTACAGATCTCTGTTAGATCATTTTCCAAGATCTTATTGAAGGCATCTATTGTTCCATTTGCCTAAGGATGGTATGGTGTACTCTTCTAGTGATAAACTTCAAAATCTTCAGTCATAGCCCTGATGGTATTGTTGATAAAGAGAGCGACTTGGTCACTCATCAAAATCCTTGGACATCCAAATCTAGTGATCACTTTCTCAAACAAGAAATGTGTTGTTGTCTCTGCGCTTGAGTCTTTTACTCGTGTTGCTTCTGCCCATCTTGTTAAGAATTTTTTCGTAGTAATGATATATCTAGCTCCTGACCTTTTTGTTGGTAGATGGCTTGGTATCACAAAGTCTATTTCCCATTTGTCAAATACTTGCAAGGTTACTTGTGGTCTTAGAGGCATCTCATCCCTTTTGTTGGGTTTTCCAACCCTCTGAAAAAAATCACATTTCTGGAAATATTCCTTGGCATCTTTATGGACTGTTGGCCACCATAATCTTGTGTGCAATACCTTCCGTGTGGTAGATCTTCCTGCATAGTTTCCTCCAACTATACCTTCATGAGCTTATGCAAAACTTCAAGGCCTTTCATGTTCTAATACACACCTTCTCAAAATTTTGTCTATGCCCATCTTGTACAAATGTCCTACAATAAGTTGATAGTATGCAGCTCTGACTACCAGATTTTTCTTCTGTGCAGTGCTAAGATCTTATGGTGCAACCCCTATACTTAAGTATTCAATAATATCAGTGAAATATTCATAAGCTATATGTACTAAAAACAACTGTGCATCAAGGAATTTGTCTTCCAAGTTGATAGGTTCTTCTCCATCAGTTACCCTTGACAGGTGATCAAGTCCTGCATTTAGCTTTCCTGGTTTGACTATCACTTCAAAATCAAATTCTTGGAATAACAATAGCCATATACAGATCCTCCCCCCCCAACACTGGCTTGTTGACTAAATATTTGAGGTCAGAATGGTCTGTGAACATTTTAAAGTGTTTCCCCGGTAAGTAGTGCATGAACTTTTGAAGTGAATATACCATGGATAGACCTTCTCTTTATGTGGTGTTGTAATTATTCTATGATTCTGACAATTTTCTGCTTGCAAAGGCTATAGGGTGGTCTAATTCCCTTACTCTTGGTTGCGCCTGAATTGCTCCAAGTGATATGGCTGATGCATCTACATGCACATGAAATGTCTTTTCCCGATTTGGGAATACTAGGATAGGTGTTGTGACAACATTTTCTTTTAATGTGTCCAATCCTTGTTGATAATCCTCATTTCACTAAAATCTGATATCCTTCTTTAACATTTTTTCCATGAGTGTAGTAATTTGTGCATACCCCTTTATAAATTTCCTATAATAGTTTGTATGTCCCAATGTTTCTCTCAATTGGCACACTGACTTTGGTGGTGGTAGGTTTAAAATGACTGCAATCTTGGCAAGATCTACTAGTAATCATTGTTTACACACTATATATCCCAAAAATATTCCAAAAGGTGTCCCAAAAATGCATTTCTTGATGTTCAATGATATCTAACATTGTCTGCATCTTTCCAACATTAATATTAACACTTCTACATGATATTTTAACATACTATATACAGTCCAGTCATCTAGGTATACTTCTAGAAACTGATGTATGAATTCCTTAAAAGTAGTTATGACTACTCTTGAAAATATGGCAGGTGCATTGTTCAGCCCAAATGGCATGATTGTATATTGGTAGGATCCCCATTCTATATCAAAAGTAGTCTTATACCTGTCCTCTAGAGATATTTTGATCTGATGGTAGCCTGAGAATCCATCTGTAAATGAATATGTTCCTGGCCTCCCACATTCTCTAATAATTCATCTGTTAAAGGGGTAGGAAAAGGGTCATGTAATCATGCATCATTAATTTTCCTCAGATTTACACAAATCCTTATCCCCCTTGTTTCTTTTCTTAGACTACCATATGACTTATCCATTCATATTCCTCTATTGGTTCTATGATACCAGCTTCTAACATTCTGTCAATTTACGCTTTCACTTTTTTCTTATACATTGGATTCATTCTGTAAGGTATCTGTCTGACAGGTCTTACCTCAGGTTTGAGAGGTATCTTCATCTCTCCTATCTCTCATGTTATTCCTTTCATTTCTATAAAGGTCATTGGGAATGGGTCATTGTATTCACGCAGTAACTCAGTTATTCTTTCTATTGTTTGTTCATCCCAAAAGTCTCCAATACTTGCCATTTTAGGATTGTCAGTTGTCTCAATGTTGACTTTATTCACTTTGATTGGTGCAGCAAATACTTATGACTCCATAGATGGACCTTCCACCTCTCTTTATCCTTCAATTTTTGTAATTTGAATTTTGCATGGATCATCTTCATCTGGTGCTTCCTCTTCAACATGATAGCATGAAAGTACTTCTTTGATTGTCTATCTATTTTTTTGTTGATACTCTGTCATGATTTCAACCTTTGGTTCATCAATAAATATCACACCTCTTATCTACTTCAGCATTGAGTCAATGTTGGGGTTCTCATGTTCAAATGAGAAAGTTACTACAAATTTTTGTTGTAATATTGTCCATTTTGTAGTGCCTCTGCGCATCTCTTGGTCTACATACCAATTCTCTGGGATTCCTTATAATGTATGGATAAAGTGATGAATCCATTCTTCTAGTGGTGTCATCCTCCATTGTGTTATGTACTTTTCCAAATGTTTTGTTGGTGTTCCTTTCCCATCATACCTCTTCATTTTACTTCTCCCATGGTCTACAACAAATCTAATGTGCAGTAGTCATTTACAGTTATATCAGTCCCGAATTGTTTCTTTATGTGCACCCCACCATCATGCAAGTGTAGCCTTGAGTGCAACATCTAGGGCTAATATCATATGATTTTCTAATACTTCCTCTTCATATTTTGTCAGAAATTCCTCTAGGTCATTTACCCCATGAAAACTGGGAGGTTCTCTTATCTTTGTACCAACCCATCTTACTTCGTGGTCTATTATTGCACACCTTCTTGTGGAAACTTCATGTAATCTTTGTTTCCAATTCTCCAAACATGTATCTGAGTCAGAAGAACATGACATGATGCTTCTCCAGTTGAGTACCCCATATGAAATTGGGTTGACATAATCTTCTTCATGTGTGGTGGTTCTATACAACTGGTTTATGTATTCCAAATCCAAACAAGTGGGTTATACAAACCTTTCTCCTTCTGAAGGATCTAATGGTGTAATGAATCTATATTCCCCTAATTCAAATGTCATTTTCCTTTTCTTCAAGTTGATTATGGCCTGGTTATCAAATGCCCAATCCAATCTAAGCAATGTTGGATAAGGTTTTGTGCCATCTACTATCTCTATTACTTCAAAATCTGTCATAGTGCACACTCCATCCAAATCTATTGTCACACCTTTAAGTCTTCCAATTGGTAGCACTCTGTGTGGATTTGATAATTTCAAATGGTGTTGGCCCTCGACCAAGTTTTGAGGAAACCTTGGTCAGGTTTGACCACTTTTTGGACTTTGACACATTGGTCGAGAAAGGAGGGCCCAGGCGGAGCTGAGATCGCAAATCTCACTGATTTTTTGGAATATGTGTACCCAGTAAGGGGCCCCTAGGGTTTTTGTAATGGGTTTTGGGATGTCGACCCATGGGGTTTACCCATGATTAGGCCTTTTTGTAAGGGATTGTAAAAGTATAAATAAGAAATAATGCATTGTAGAAGAGAGTGGATAGTGGTAGTAGCTAAGTGCAAGCAGTTCTTATTTTCTGTGTGCAACAGAATGTGTATGTAAGGCTTTGTGCTCGGTAGAGAAGTTGGCTCTGTACCTTGACCTAGTTTTGGGAAGGAGGATCTGGTGCTCGGTGCACAAATCTCCTGTCTAGTGCGAAGCTCGACTCTGTGGCTTAGTGCACAGGAGCAACTGAATGTAAGATATTGAAGAATAATAAAGAAGATGAAGCAGTTGGTGGACGTAGCCCCACACAAGGGTGAACCATGTATATCTTGTGTCTTTGGTTTTCTTTGTGTTGTGTTGTTGATGTCATGAATCTTCTCTATGCTTTTCTTATTTTGTTTGATATATAGTTATGTTGATGCTTAGTGCTTACTTGTGTTAATGATGAATGAATGCTAGATCTAACCTAATGATATGTGCTAAGTGGTTGAAATCCTTAATATTTTTTGTTACTATGCCAATCTCTATTAGGGTATGTTCTATGATGTTATTAAAGATAATGAACTAATGCATATCACCTTCTAAGTGTTAATAGAGTACTCTACAAAGTGTTATTATCACAGATATGTGTCCTAGCTTAGTTACAGACACCTGCATCATGTAACCCCCCCTGTTTCTACCTCGGGTGAGACTTCGCCTGCTTCGTAGGTGTTGCAGAAAGGGCTGGTAGTTAGGGTTTTGTTGGTGCATTGTTGAAGCGTTGAACTCTGGGTCTGCCCTTGTGCCAACAAATGGTTCCATTGTTGGGACCTAAGACTCTAATTGCTGGGAACTAAAATAAAGAAAAGAGAAGCTTTGTGCATAGATCTGTTGCTGAAGTGAACAATACTTTACTTGAATTATGAATCCCTGTGCTAAGAAAGAAGTCTGATCTGAAGAAAAGAGGTAAGATAATTAAAAGAAGTAAATTTTTGTGCTTTGATAAGAGTAAGATAAGTGAAAATGTTTGTTTCAGAAGAATGAATTTAAGTATATTTAATATATTTTGTCCTAGCCTGAAAGCTAGGGCGTAGTTGGAAGAAAGAGTTGATCTAAGAAAATATAATATAAATGAATAAAGATATGTTATTCCTATGCATGGAAAGAATTTTTGGAATAATAAGTGGATGCAGGAACCTAGAAAGAATTTTTGCAAATTGCAGGTCCAACATTGTGATCCTAGTGTGCAATACAGAAGAAGTTGGGGAACATACAAGAAAAAAAGAGGATTGACATTGTGTTATAACTGCAGAAGGCCTGGACATATTGCTAAGGAATGCCCTAGTACATGTCCTATTTGTATTTGTTGTAAGATTGTTGGTCGTGAGGTTGAGGATTGTCCAAGGATGATTGCTAAAGTTGAAAGAATGAACATGAGACAAGAAAACTATGAAGGAAATCAAGAGACTAAGAGCATGTTAGAGAATCATAAAGAGAAAGAATCATAGAAAGCTCAAACTATATTATTACAATTTAAAGAAACAATGAATGAGCACAAAGATCTCAGTTTACCAGAAATCCTGAAAGTAAAACAACGCATAAGTACAAGAGTAGAAGACTTCGACATAGACTATGTCTTGGATGAAGAAACACAAGTGAATATTATGACAAAGGACACTTGGAAAATATTAGGAAAGACCATTGTGATACCTTCATTGGGAAGGATAGGCTTGTTTAAGGGTAAGATGATAACTTTATGCGGAAAAGTTACTAATGTACCTATTATTATCCATGAAACATCGATTGAAGAGGAATTTGAAGTCATTAAGTTTGTTGAGAACAACGCCCTTTTCCCACTTCTGCTAGGTAGGACTTGGATTGAGAAGGATCATGTCAGAATAAAAGCAGAGGAAGAAGCTACAGAAAATAAAAAGCAAGAACTAAGGGATTTCATAGCTAGAAAAATAACTCAACTAATAGAAGAACGAGAGGATAAGTTGAAGAAACAGAAGGAAAGAGAATTAGTTGTCAAGGTTTAAATAATGCAAGAAGGTTGGAAGGACCTATCCATGCAAGAAAGAAGTACACCCAACCAGGAATTAGTAAGATAAGGAATATTAACTTCGAACCCTTTGAGAGCACATCAGCAATGCGAAGTCACTACACTAAGAGAAGATAAGAATAAGAATGGAAAGAGGAATCCAGAAATAGTTAGAGAGACTCAGATCATAGGAAAGAAGGCAAGGAAGCTCAATAAAACTAAATCTAAGATGGAAAAGCTACAGAATTCTATAGAGACCAGATGGAAGACTTCATAGACTGGAACCTCGCAGAAGGCAGGTTCGCAGGATTTGAACCTCGTCGGAACAGTAGGACTGTGCAGAATGGGACTTCTCCCTGGCGAAGCTATATGACCATTGGAGGCACCCCAACCGTTAGAAAGACCCTCTAGAATGGATAGAAAACACATTTACGGGTGAATGGACTGCTTTTGGGATGTTGAGACCGTGTCACAACAGACAGATTCACATCGATGGAAGCATTCCTTCCCATTGGAAGAATCTGTTACGAGGCCCCACTTATTTAACTTGTCCATTGTCACGTCGGGATCACTTTTTGCCACCCGTGGTTCACTAAGCTAACAGAGAATTGATTGTGTGATGAGCTATGTTTTCATAAACTAGACGTCGATGTCCATCTGTCTACCCCACTTATTTGTTCACCTACCCCGACCTATCTATTAAAATTGAGAATGTCGGGAGAACCTAATGAATTAGAGAAGTTTGTCGAGGAGTTCCTCAAGATGCAAATGGGCGATAGGCCATTATCTGAAAGTGTCTAGGCATCATCGACTAGGGGATTGTAGGCTTCCCCTTCGATGGGACGACGTTATGGCCATGCTAACCCCGCAATCGAGCAGCGAAGTAAGCATCGTGACGATCTGGCTAATGCGAAGCTGACCCCATCAATCCTACAAGAATACATTCCAAATTTGACTTGCACAGTTAACCGCAACAACATTCCACAAGACTACAAGTACACTCTATTCACCATGTACATTTCGAAAGGAATACGCATAGTAGGAAGACAACTAGGAAAGATCTTGTTGTTGAAGAACAACAACTTCAACCTAGGCGACAGAAAGAACTATGTTATGCTAGAAGCCCACCGGTACTTTGAAAATTCCATTGGGAAGAAGCCTCACCTCATTTCCCAACCATAGATTAAGGGACTAGCGCAATCCATTGTGTTGAAAGTGATGAAGATTCCCCATTTTGGTCATCACTAGGAGGTTAATGCTTGTGTTAAACTCCTCTTGTCATGTTATCATGGAGGATACATGTGGCTCAATTGGCGAATTACTCTGGATCTGGCGTTGATCCACCAGATTACAGGGTTAAGCATGTAGGGACCTGACCCTCAGCAGTTTTATCCAGGGAAGGCCTTAGACCACTCCCTGGCACAATGCATCAAGGAAGCATACGGAGAAGTTGAAAAAGGAAAGCAAGGCTACAAGGTATCCTCTATACAGGATGGCACAATGCGCCTCACTTGCCAACTCATAGATGGAAAGCTCGTAAGGAAGAACCACCCCACATAGGTCACTAGGTTCATGGTGGACCTCACAAGAAAATGTGTGGAGGGAATATAGATGAATTGGGCGAGTTACCTCGTCAACGAATTAGAGAAATACTGTTGCGAAGCTCAAGATTTGGGATATGAATTCCACTTCAGTTGGTTGATTGTGTTGATCACATTTGTCTCTTAGAAAATACCTGAAGGAACCACCTTTCTAGAGATTGAACTGTCAGAGTCATTGACCGCGAGGTTTTCCACCTTGTGGTACACCAACGACATGACAAAATAGTGGCAGTCGAACATTGTGTTTCATGCCTATTATTAGCAACTGAAGGTTGCCATCAAGTCATTCCCGTGCATGACACCACGCACCTTGCACCAGTACAGATTGATAGCAAATTTCTATGCAGATCCACATTTTATCTAAATCATTGCGTGCAAAGACGAGAACAAGGAAGAGTTACAGTCTTACTACAAATTAACATATGAAGAAATGGAGCAGATTACCAAGGAATGGTCGGAGGAGTTCCTCATACCCGTCGTTGATGAAGAAATCTTTGACACTGACACCATAGGAAGCCCCATGGTCACCTGAGTTGAGCATGTCGGATAGTCCAGTGGGACAAAGAAGAAGAATAAGCAGGAAGAAGTCTAGAATATAGAGATCGATGAGGAGGACAACGCCTCTGAAGAAAATGTCTCTAGCTCGCTAGGAGGAGGAGTAAACAGAGAATATGTACAAGGACAAGGGGATGAGAAAGGAGAAGGTGAAGCTACACTGCCTCAAGATCCCCCTGCTAAAATAGTAACACCACAAAAGAGGAAGGTTTCTTCACAGAAATCTTCAGCAAGAAAGAATACACACGCCAGTAAGCCCCAATTAGAGGCCATGCTCACGGAGGAAAACATCAGTTTGATCTGTGGAACCATGGAGGATGCTTATGAGGAAATATTGCAGAGATATGGAGCAAAGAAGGAGGAGTTGTATGGAAGGATAGAGAAGGAACTGAAGAAAATAGAGAAAGTTATTTGTTTGGTCTGCGTAGTACCTACTGTGCCCCCCTTGTCACAAATTGCAGAATTGGGGGATGATTTGGCCCAATTGAGAAGACTTGCAGATGTGATAGCAGCTCAACTTCAAAAAGTCCAAGAAGAGAAGGATAAGGCTACATAAGCATTGAAACAAGAAAAAGAGGAAGTCTTGAGAAATTACAAGTCGCGTGGTACTGTGTAATCACTTATGAAAATGAGAAAGAAGAGTTTCGGGTGATGCTCCAGGAGGACAAAGAGAAGATACAGAGAGAAAAGGACCATCTTCTCACAGAGAAGACTAGAGTAAAATAAGCGGTGAATAAGGCATGTTGCTCTATGCCAGGCTTGGCACGGGATGAACAGGAGTCAATTGAGTTTCAAGTGGCGAAGCTCGCTAAGACCATCCAACAGCTTCAAGTGAGGATAACAGAGTTGGAGATCCAAGCTGTACTGAGCACCCCATAGGAAATGCATGATCAGAGGGAGGAAGCCTCTAAGAACACAGTAATAAGGATAAGGGCCCTCACCTCAGAGTGAAAACAGTTGAGCGATAGAAGCGCATAGACTTACGAACGCCTCGCAGAAGATCCAGAGCTAAGGAAACTAGAAGCGTAGTTACAAGAGGCACAGTAGCAGGCATTCTCCATGCAAGCACAAATGAAGCTACCCATTGCAGTTGAAAGAATGAAGAGATCTCATGAAAAATATGTAGTGCAGCAGAAAATTACTGCCATCCAGGGCAGGGTAATGGAAGTCACGCAGAACCTACAACCAGTGTAGGATGAATCTTGCAAAGTGTTCGAAGAAATTGAGGGACAAGGCTCGCAATTGAACCAAGTTGTTGCATCAATAGAACAATGCCTGGAAGGGCCTGTTATAGAGCAGATGATCCAGGAACTCATTGAGCAGAAGGCTCAGGAGAAGAAACAAGTTGTGGAATATCTAGTGAATATCGAGGCCTTCTAAGCAACATTACCTAGACCTAAGTGACTCGGGATGAGTCACAGGTGAGTGTTTGGGGCATGTTGGCCCTCAACCAAGTTTTGAGGAAAACTTGGTCAGGTTTGACCACTTTTAGACTTTGACACATTGGTCAAGAAAAGAGCACCCAGGTGGAGCTGAGATCGTGGATCTCACTTATTTTGTGGGCTATGTGGACCCAGTAAGGGGCCCCTAGGGTTGTTTTAATGAGTTTTTGGATTTCGGACCATGGGGTTTACCCATGATTAGGCCATTTTGTAAGGGATTGTAAAAGTATAAATAAGAAAGAATGCATTGTAGAAGAGAGTGGATAGTCACAGTAGCTAAGTGCAAGTAGTTCTAAGTTGCTTTGTGCAACAAAATGTGTGTGTAAGGCTCTGTGCTTGGTAGAGAATTTGGCTATGTACCTTGACCTAGTTTTGGGAAGGAGGATTTGGTGCTCGGTGCACAGATCTCTTGTCTAGTGTGAATGTCAGCTCTGTGGCTTAGTGCACAGAAGCATTTGAATTTAAGAGATTGAAGAATAATAAAGAAGACAAAGTGATTGGTGGACGTAGCCCCCACACTGGGGTGAACCACGTATATCTTGTGTCTTTGGTTTGCTTTGTGTTGTGTTGTTGATGTTATGAATCTACTCTATGCTTTGCTTATTATGTATGATAGATAGATCTATTGATGCTTAGTGCTTACTTGTGTTAATGATGAATGAATGCTAGATATAACCTAATGATATGTGTTAAGTGTTTGAATTTCTTAATCTTTGATCTTACTGCACTGATCTCTATTAGGGTATGTTCTGTGATGTTATTAAATCTAATGAACTAATACATATCACCTTCTAAGTGTTAATAGAGCACTCTGTGAAGTGTTATTATCACAGATCTGTGTCCCAGCTTGGTTACATACACCTGCATCCTGTAACCCCCCTACTTCTACCTCGGGTGAGACTTCACCTACTTCACAGGTGTTTCTGAAAGGTCCAGTAGTTAGGGTTTTGATGGTGCATTGTTGAAGCGTTGAACCCTGGGTCTACCCCTGTGGCAACAAATGGACAAGTGAATATCTTAGTGTGGGTTCTCCCATGCACTGCCATGTCTTCATAGGTAATACATTTACTTCAGAGCCCAAGTATAGTATAATATCACCCATATTGAAATCCCCAATATTAGCATTTAGTCTGAATTCCTTGCTTGTCCTTGTTCTTATATGGAGATGATTTACTATTTTCCTCTCTAATTTCCCTGATGCCTCTGTGTTACATCTTTCTAGTATATTTTGTAAGATGTTGACATATGATGGATCCTTTAATAACTTAACACACAATTGCAGAAAAGTTGTTATGTTACTTTCTCTAAAGGTTGTGCTTCACTGGTGTGGTCCATTGAGGAGGGAATTTCGTACATTGGTATGTTTGTGATTATGTTGTGTGAATGTTGTAGACGCAATTTTTTTCTTGAGAAACTCTTGCCTTTCCTCCTTGAATATTTCCTTTTCTTTTTGTGCATCAAATTTTTTTTGCGGTCTAGTATTATGTTGGATTACTAAGAGGGGGGGTGAATTAGTAATAGAGCAATTATAATCCTTTTTAACCTAATAATCCAAATGTTATATCAATGTAGAATTATCATCCAATAATGAATAACCATACACATACATAGTACACCAGTGTTTTACATGGAAACCAAAAGTGGGAGAAAACCACAGAATGATTTTTCTTATATGTCTTGAAGAATTACATTCATTGGAAGCACCAACTTCCTTTGTTTTTCAACTGAAACTGGAAGGAGGCTCCAACCCCCTAGTTTCTCAGGCTACAACCTAAGGGAAGCTCCAACTCCCCAATTCTTTGGCTACAGCCCCCTATGTTCTCCAACTACAATTGGAAGGTGGCTCCAACCACCTTTCCTTTCCCCTTCCAACCGCCCTGAAGTAGAAGTAGAATGATGGAACCACTGTCACACTATCACTGTGAGATATACCACTGTAAACATGTACCAATAAACCTGAACCATGCATCAACCATGCATCAACCTGTACCTCAACCTATAATCAACCTGTACCATTAAAAAGTGCATTCAACCATGTACCAAGTATGTACCAATCATGTGTCAACTACTCATCAACTATGACTCATCAATATGTACCAACATCATCAACTATACACCTCATGTATTTTCCAACTCATCAACTACTTGTCTCAACCATGTACCCAACATGTACCTCAACCAAAAGCCATCATCAATTCCATCATCCAAATATGATTTGTAACTCTGTAATAGACCTGGTGTATATGATCACATACCTACAAACCTTCCTTAACTTTAACAACAAGAGACTAGAATTTTCATCAAACTTTTCTTTAGTCTCACATGACTAATTTTGGATTAGTCAACAACCCTAACTTGAAATAATCATAACTATGTACCTATAATGAATAAATATCTGAAAATGATACACAATGTCCTTCAGTGTGTTTTATGCAATTCCTCCATGTTTCACTACCTGGAACCTATCAGAAAAGGAGTTATAGAAAAAATGGCATACCTTGTTCAATTCTGGCTTATTCTAGAGAGCGACCTTGTAGAGCATGCCCCACATGGAATATTTGTTGAATGGATGTGAAAATGTTACATAGAATAATACAGACTATACTCTAACCAAAGCATGTGGTCTTACTGAATTTGTATCTGGTATAAATAATTTATGATGTTGTTACCCAAAACACATGTTTTAGACTAGTTTCAGGACTAGCCACAAACCCTATTTTCCACGGAGTGTAACTCCAAAAATACAATGACCCACAAGTTGAATTGTCTACCACAAATACTTGGATATGTTTCCTCAATGAAATATAAATTTCATGGTCTGAATCATTCTATAAAAAACGTTATTGTGAAAATGGTGAGATGACCTATAAATAACATACCTTAGAAAGCATCATCAAAAGAATTTATCCTCCCTTGAATTCCATCCTTATTTTCTTCACCTTCCCTCTGAAATTCGGATTAGATATCCTTTGGTTACCTCAGAAACCTATAGATATTCAATATGCTCAAGTGTGATCTAAAATGAGAGATCCTTGCCTCTTATTTATACTCTCCAAATAGCTTCCTTAAAAACGTCTTCTAGGTCACTTTGCCCACTTTCCTTATTTTAGAGTTAACTCACTTCTAATTTCTCCATTAAATTTATTATTTAAATAATTTATTTTGAATTCACTTTGAATTATAGTACACTCATCACTTCACTTTATTATTTACCTTCTAAAATCTCTTAAACCACTTTGACTACTTTGACCTTTTGGGGCTTCTAGATGACATATGAGGGTCCTCCAGCTTCATAAGGCCATAACTCTCAAACTGTGAGGAGTTATGTGATGTTTCACATACCACCAGAAATGGAATGAAATGTATTATCCATATAGAATAGTATTACCTAAAAATATATCAAAACTCATACCATTATCTATCAAACAAACTTGTGTCCATTACCCAAACCTGGGTTCTCCAACTTCTCATGGCCATAACTCTGTAACCGTGAGGAGTTATGTGACGTTCCACATAACACTAGAAATGGAATGAAAATAACTATCCATATAGGATAGTTTCACTAAAACATTCATTGAAATTCATCTCATTATTCCACAAATAAGTATGGGTTCTCTAACCATACTTCTAGGATAACTCAATCCGCAAAGCATCTTCCGGTGAGGGATTTCATCATAAGGGGACCACTTTGGAGTTCATCCATTTGTACTTATTATCAACCATGACAAGACAATAATGAGTCATCTTTAGATCAAACAAACTTGGGTCCATTACCCAAACCTTTGTGCTACCGGGATTTCTTCAAGGGTTGACATCAATGACAACCAACCTTAATCATTATATTCTTCTTCACCTATTGGTGTTGCATTGGATATTGTCTTAATACATCGGATTTTGTCCTAGCTCATCCTCATGTGACTATATTGATGTTTCTTTCATCATCCCTGGCTTCTACAGAAATACATTGTACATTCTGGTTGTTTTGGTTCCTCTTTTCTTGGATCTTTCCCAAGAGTGTTTTACAGTCTTCTATGTAATAGTCTGTTGCGCGACAGTACATACATGTTGTTGGTGGAAGTGGACATTGTAAATGTGTTGAACCACCACATAATATCTCTAGCTAAAAAATGATACACACATTTGCAGAGTGAATTTGAGAAAGAAGAAGAAGGACAAAAAGAATGAAAGAATTCTCATTAACCATTTTGAATAATGAATAATTTACACATGATATACACTATATAAATCAATGAGTGCGCACTGGAGGAGAACCAATGCACCATAGTGGTGGTATAAAGTGAGTTGGACACACACCAGTATTTATGGGAGTGAACTGCCACCTACTCTAGTCTCTCTGGCAGTTACGAGAGTGAACTGCCACCTATTCTAGTCTCTCCGACAGTTATGGGAGTGAACTACCACCTAGTTGAGTTAACTAGTCAACTAGTCTTCAGTTAACTAACTGAAAAAAGAGTAGTGAGGAGTTAACTCAGGGAATCAAGAGTAATACGACAATATGGTGATGATTCCAAGGAAAGTGCACATTATCTGGTGATGATCCCAATGTTGCATGGTGACAAAACCAATGCAGCATCTAACTCAACTCAACTAGTCAAACTGAAGTGTCAACTAAAAGAGAATATTCTCTAGGTGGAATATTCTCCCCTAAAATATAGGAGACTGGATAATGACTAAATATGACTAATAAACAAGAAAAAACCTTAGGAAAAATAAATCCTAGGTGTGTGTGAATAACTCCAACAGACACTCTCTTGCATAATGTCTTGGTTATTGAAAGTTGTGGCACACTATTGGGCCTCTGCCTTGTCCAAATCCTCCTCTACCTCATCCTCCACCTCTGTATCCACCTCAATCTCCTTGCACTGTGCAGGGTTATACTGTGGTTGCGCATTGTTGTATTATGTCTATGTATTATTATACTGATGTTGTGCATTTTTATATGGTGGTGGTACCGGGTTAAAATGAGGTGCAGCTTGTCCTGTCATCATTTCTTCTTGCACCCTATAAGTATCTGAAGTTATTTCTCTCATCAGCTCCATCATCCTACAATCTTTGTCATCATGACCCACTGACTTGCAAAAATTACAGTATGAAATTTTGGGTACTATCTTATACTTCTACATCATTGGACAATGATATGGATCATGCTCATGTGTTTTACAAATCTTGCACCATGGTCATCCCATTGGCAAAGGGTTTGGTACTCCTATTTCCATGTACTGCACAAAAGTTGGACATTCATTCTTAAGGTGTCATTATGTCCTACATGTGGTACACCAAACAAATTTTGGTTTCTCTTTGCCCTTATTCTAGTTAAGTTGAAATTTTAGGTTCTTCAGATCCTCCTTCATCTCCTCTATTGTTGGATCTTTCTTCTGATACTGGCTCTCTTCCAGTTGTAAGGCTGCATGCAGAGCCTCTGCTTGAGTTTGAAACTTTTTTTGTCTTAAGGGTTATTTCAAATGTGGTAATAGTGAGTTCACAAATAAGTGCCTATGTTGCATCTCAATAATTGCATACTTCAACTTACCTTTCAAGTGTTTAAACCTCTGATCAATATACCAAATAGACACACCTGGTTTTTGCCTGATTTCAAGCATTTCATTCATGTACTGGTCCTCTGAGTTGGGCTTCTGAAATTCATTTATAAGTAGTTTTTTCACGTCTGCAATCGTCCTTGTTACTCCTGGTGGATTGTTTACATCTGGGCTCATGTACTAGTCCAGTGCGTGGTCTCTTAGCATGATAGTTAACTGTGCAAGTTTTGTATCCTCATCTGTGATCTAATTTTCTTCCCAGATCTTCTCACAGATAAATAACTACTTTTTAGGGTCCTCTGATGCCTCTCCCCAAAATTCTGGTAACCTGATCATGGGATCATGTCCTGCCATTTTGAACTATGTTGAACTACTACCT
Organism: Picea engelmannii; assembly: GCA_009831015.1. Lineage (NCBI taxonomy): Eukaryota > Viridiplantae > Streptophyta > Pinopsida > Pinales > Pinaceae > Picea > Picea engelmannii. The sequence continues at coordinate 783,477 of ML779023.1, read as the reverse complement.
TCTTGCGTTGTAGATATTTTATTGTTACTTCCTAAACTGGCTCCCCCAGTTGATGCTCCTTGACTGGATCCTTGTCTTGTCATTCTTCTGCCACAAAAAATTGGCTATCTAGACACTAGTGTTCTTTCTAGTGTACTAGTTGCACATGGGGTTATAGTTTCCACACTTACATTGATCTGGATTAGAGTTATGCCTTTTGTTCCTACCCTTGGACCTCCTATTTTCCTTTCATATGTTGCGTGCAGTGTTTCCTCAATATTCTCCACAGCTTGAAGATCCTCTACCTCTTCCTCGTCGCTTGCCAAGACCTCTCTATCACCTATGGATCTCTTCTTGTTATTCATCTTATATTGGTAGGGTTCTCCACTGCGTTTATTTCCAATTGTTTCCATTATCTTCTTTATGTGGTCTTCCTCCATCATGATTAGGTCCATGGCCTCCTTATTCTTTCCCTTATCCATTTTTTCCTCCATTTCTCCACCTCTTGTCATTGCTTCCCCCCTTCCCCCATGCACGCAGGGAAGTTTAGTTGTTTGATTCCATGGTCATCACACTGTTGTTATATAATAAAATATTTATTGAAGTATACAACGATCTGATATACCTACCTCTGGTTCCTTTTAGAAAATCCTACTCTGTTGCGTTATAAGACTTTGTGGTATCTAATGCAAATTCGGTGATAAACCCTACAACAATATAGTCTAACTAGAAATCTACTACGCGCATACATTTTTTGTTAACTTGTTGTAACTGCATGATCTCCACAGGATTCCACTCCAGCTGTTTGATTCAATTTGTAGGGTGGTTTTATTTTAACATCAATAGCCACTCCTGCAAAAAATGCAAGAAATCGTAGAAAATACCTCATGCATGTCGCTAAACACATATTTGTCAATATATTTACATGGTGTTAACTTAGGGGTTTTTTTATCCTTTTGTGCAAACTCAAGTTCCTTTTTTTTCAACCATCTTTCAATCTCCTCCTTCATTGGATTCCATGGTCTGAACATTCCCTTCTATACTTTCATTTTCTGCGTGATTCTTCCATGGATATCGTCCACTCAATCCTATGCAATTATGGCCGACAACGGAACCATTTGTTGGTTTATATATCTCACTTCTACTTCTTGGGTTGACCCGGGTTCATATCTCAACAGATTTCCAAAAAAAACCTCTAAAACTATCGGCCTTCCTGGTAAACCAAAAGGCAACATAGCACACAGAGTGCACTGTGCAGTCTCACCCGAGATAGCTTTGTGGGTGACTTCAATGTTCAAGTGCTTGCAGTCTAGGAATGAGTGGGGATCTGGGAATGTATGTTATCTTATTCATGCATTAATATTTGTTATTCATTCAAGTATTCCTAGGATTCATTCATCTTTAGTCTCATGCATGCATTATAATACATTTATTGAATCATTCATTTATAAAATAAACATTGCCAGAAATTAAACATGCAATAAATGTCACATAGGACACATTTTTTACCATGGTTCACCCCCTCCTAGGCTACATCCACAAAGATTAGGCTTCTCTACTCTTTTATTTAGTTTGTTGCAAAATATGGTGTTGCGCGCATTACATCTTCCATCATACAATCATGAAGAGGTTTAAGAACTTTTGTGAGGAATACTAGATAACACTAGGATCCTCAGCCTATGATCTAACCCTCAAAATATACCTTACTTGAATCGTTTACAGCCTTATTACCACGTTATCTGAACTACCACCAATTGAACCCCTAACATAGACCTCCTAGGTCTTTATTTATACTATTTTTTCAGGCTTATAATCGTTACAATCTTTTTCACAAACCCTAACCCTATCATAGTTAGGCTTGCATGCCTTCTTTCCTTGCATGGTTCTCCTCTTGCATGCTTATTTTCCTCATGCATGATTCTTTTCCGCATGTGTGCTTTTTTTCCTCATGCATGTTGCTTTTCCTCATGTGTGTTTCTTTTCCACATGCATGTTGCTCTTCCTGCCAACTGTTCTTCTCCAAAATTAGGCATGCACTCAAAATAGGCCTGCACCCAACAAAAACCAAGAAACATAATATTGGCACTCAGAAAGCACCCAAGATGGCCATCATTGGATATTATTGGGATAAAGAGACAATCAATCAGGTTGTGGACCTCCTCAAGGAATATGAAGATTTGTTTCCTCGAAGCTTTTCTGAAATGAAAGGAATTGCAGGATCCCTTGGGGTTGTTGGTCTTGATATTAAACTTAAGGCTCAAAGAGTAATGTCAAGCATCAGGAAAGTTTAAAGAGAGTGTTTTTTAAAAGTACTTTTCTACCTTAGTTATATGAGAAAATTCCTTAAATGAAATTAACAGTATGGCAGTGCAGAGGTCGTATTTTGTGTCTGAGTCAAAATTGTAATATCAAACGGTGTGAGAGAAAAATAAAAAATCGTTAAACAAAGTAAGGCATCAATTGCTGAAGAGTCTCACCTTGTTGGAGTAGAAGAAAATAGATAGTGTAACCTTGAATAAAGTATAAAATACAGTAATCCACACAGCTCGCAGGTCTTGATTTACTCACAGTAAATTCAGAGGAAAAACTTCTTACTTAATAAATTACTGATGTAATGTGATTACAGTAGTTGTTGTACTAAATTGAAATCAAACATTTATCAAGGAATTTCTTAGAGAAATGTTGAGATATGGAGAAACAGAAGAAACACATAACCCAAACTAAACAAAATTTGGAATCTTTGTCTGCACTTGTATTAATACTCAATAAGGAGAGTTTTCTCTATTACATTTGGCAAGAAGCATCCCCTAATAGATCATCAATCTATGTATTTATACAAAACTGTCACAACTCAAAACGGTTGAACTTCTCATAATTAAAAATAGCAAATATTTGAAATAAGAAAATAGTGCATAGAAAATGATGAGCTTCGCTAGCAATCTCTTCGTCTGCTGGCCGAAATGCTTCCTTTCCTCATTCCTTTAGGTCAGACATATTTGTCGTCTTATCTTCCTGATAATTTGGCACAACGCCCTGGTCATTGTATTTCTGTTTCCATCTATCCCTTCAACAACGTTCAGTAATGTGATGACATTTACTCATCTTCTCACCATTATTCTTTCCTTTCCATGCTCGATGCATTGGTTGCATCTATCTAAAAATTCCACCACTATCTTCGATGGCTCAATAGTTTCATTTACCTCGAAAATGTACAATTTATTTTCCACTTGAGGTAGTCCTTCTTTGATTCTTTTCACTTCTTGATTCAAGGTCTGGAACTATGAACGTGGGTTCACTAGCCACTTATTAATATTAAGGAGGTCAATATGAATCATTTCCTGAATGGTTGCCATAGTTTCTTCTTTGTTCTTCTTAGAATTATGTTGGTTTGTTGCAATATCTATTTTCCCCAAGGCCTCCATGATATTGCTTCCCTCAAAATCAATCAATTTTTTTTCTAAGGATGATAACTCTTCTTAACAAGCGTCTTTCACCTCCCGAGCTAATCTCTTACTATTTGCTAAATTTGTTTCCCATACCTTCAGGGCCATATCGCCTCTTATTTTTTCAGAGGGGGACAACAAAGGAAAATCAGGGACATTATCCCTTTGTGCCAATATGATGGCCTCTTGAAACTTAGCTCGGGTTGGGCGAGCTTCTCCTTCTTTAATACAGATATATTTTAGAGAAAGGTCCACTGTCTGGTAACATTTCTTGATGGCATCAACCTTCATGAAAAGGTCTTGTTGGGCCATTTCTAGTCTTTCATTTACCTCCATGGCTTGAGTTTGAAAAGCTGATGTCTCTATTGATGTACCTTTGGTCAAGTCTAACCTAGCTTGCAATTTATTTATTAGCTCCTCTTGTTGAGTGAACAATCCTTTGTTGGCTTGTGAATTCTGATGGAGATCCTTGAGGTTAGCCTGTAGTTGTTGAATTTGATGCCTATCATAAGCTCCGATCTGTTCAAAATCTTGGTTCATATTATTCTTCACAGCCTGTTCCAGAGTCAGTATTTGATCTTGTAACTTCCCTACCAATTCGTTTTTCTGCTTTAGCTGCTCCGCCAAATTTTCTACAAACCACTGATTTGTAGTGGAAAAGGAAACTAATGAACCTGCCACTTCCTTCGTGAATTTTGAATCATTGCGATCATTTCCATTGTATAAAATTATTTTCCTTTTGGTTATTACCCCATCCTTCTGCTCAGTTTCTTGTTTGACGATGGACCTCTTTTTCTTGTTGAAGAAGAATTTTGAAGGAGGCATCTCTTCGGGTGAAATTGGGGTGAGATCACCTATAAAAATGACTTCGGAACTGGGATTTCCGAAACTAGACTGCAACTATGTCAATGAAGTAATAGGGGTACCGATCTTCATGGATGGTTGTTGATCAGCAGTATGAGAAGCAGATGTGGTTGGTGTCGAAGGATATGTATCCTGCCCTTGCTTTAGGAAAGCTTTGAGATGAGTTGATTCCTGAGGGCTTAATGGACTTGATAATGAAGCTTCCAATTCCTGAGTTAAAACTTCGATGCCCTTTGGGTTTTCCTCAACATCTTGTTTACCAGAGCTCCCTGGTTCAAAAACCAGAGCTACAGATGTTTGTGTAGGGGAAGTGGCTACCAATTCTCCCTATAATACTTTCGGCAAGTTGTTTCATCTGTGTCTTTGAAAAACGAGGAAACTGGCTTGTTGATCTGGGGACAAGGTTTGGAATTTGTTCAATATTTCCTCATAATCTTTGACTCCCCTGAACATTTCATCTTGTTGGGAGTGTTCATGTATATATCTCTTCATGTTGTATTGGGCCAGGTGATTTTCCATGATCTTGTGTGGGTCATGCCTTTTAAATACGATGTCAACCAACTTGACATCCTCCAAAGTTGCAACCTCCACTTTGGAGTGACCGAAGTCTAAAAGTGAAAACATACCAACCTGGAGAGGGAAGGTAGGCCATACCTTTTTCTGGGTTTCTTTCTACTCCTTCCTGATGCCCCCTGTCATTGTTTTAGAAGATACTTCTCGGCATACTAGCCGATCTGGTAAAAATCTCGGGAGAGCATGAGGAGGGACTGAGCATATGAAAACCATGATGTAAGAAAAGTTTTCTTCAATGAACCAATATGCTATTTGCCCAAATTTCCCATGATTCTATCTAAAATTTGAGGGGGTGGGAAACCATATAAGGATATATGGGCAGGCACTACTACATTGTGGAAGATTTCGTAGAATAAATCTTTGCCCTTTTCCTCCCACAACTTGGAATGGTAAAAATGGATAGGTTTTGCACTAGTCGGGGTCCAGCTCCAATTCATTAGTGGGAAAGGGGTTATGAAGCATATGGAATCCATGATATATGCAAACATGTAGAAAGGGGTAGACTGTCCCTTTGATTTAGCCAGTTTGTATTCGATGATTTCTTTGGCCAGATTATCCGACAGCATCTTGCCCCAGTTAAAAGTGTATCCCTCAGCCACCTCGTGCATAATCGACACCCATTCCACCAAGAAGTGATTAGGACTCTTCTTCGTGAAAAGTCTATAGAGCATCATATCTACATAAATCATGTGGGTATCCGACAACGATGTGGAATACATGCCATGGGCGTCGGCCCTGAACTTTTCTGGATGCCCCTTTGATTATATCTGGATAACTCTTGTCATATTGTATGCATTCATACTGCTCAAAATATAACATAAATGCAGTATTGTAAGTATATTTAGGCTCGGGAGATAACTTATACATTACTTGGAGGTGCTCTGGTCGGAACGATCCAACGGCAACTTTATGGTGGTTGGTGATGCTCTTGGTTTGGACATTGACGTTCTCCAAGGCCCGACCTATCATGTCGTTATATGACATGAGTCTTGGTCATGAAGCTATCTTGTGTAGCTCTGACTGAGCTATATACTTGATTTTAGCTTCATGAGTGTCATCCACTTCATCTCCGGAATCTTCCAGGAAATTTATAATCTCATGTTCTAGGATCTCAAACACTTGTGTCCATGATTTAACAGATTCTATAGCACGCGACGTAGTGTCTGACAGAACATCCGCATTTGGATTCGAACCTTCGCCAACTGCATCAGTATTCTTCATCGTCTTTCATGGTGTCGTGATATCGAGAGAATCAAAACGGGGTTACCTTTTGTAGAGGAATTGTGTGAGCTTCTCAATTGGACAAAACTTACTACTTTGCGAAAGGTGAAAATGAAATTCAAAAATGAAGTATTTTTATTCACATCAAGTGCATTGATTCGAGTATACCTTTACTGATAGATAATTTATGAACTTTAATGGGAAAGTATACCTGGCACTCCGCAATCTATGTTAAAAATCATTACCGTTGATTTGTGATAAATGCCATTAATATTCGGTGGTTCATGTTCGGGAGTTTTGAATGAAACAAAGTTGAAATTTCCCGAATCCCGAATCCGTGAAAGGTTAATTACGAGATAATCTCTTTTAAAATATTAATTAATCATGTTTAACTTCAAGTTCTTTGGATATTCGGTCTTTGGTATTTTTAAAAGTAGCTCGAGAAGAAATCCTTGAAACTCGAAACTACGAAATGATTAATTATCTCTTAATCGCTTTTAAGATCTTAATTAATCATATTTAACTTCAAGTGCTTCAGAAATTCAGACTTCGGATATTTTAGGATATGATGAAAGGTAAACATCCGAACCTTGGAGTGCGAAGTCATTAATTATATTTTGACCAAGATTAACTTAATTAATTAAAATTTAGTACTTTGGTAGTTTAGTGTTTCATGGATTTGCGAATTAGCTCTTTGTTATATTTCTGGAGGGTCATCTCCCGTAGTGATGTGTCGAAGATGATGTCATTCTATATGACATGTTGAGAACAGGGAGGTGCCACATGTTACTTAGAATCGTATGAATCTTCAAACAAAAATGTCAGAAAAGGGTGCCACGTGTCAACCCAGGGAAGACTCAAAAGATACACATGTACTATGACTCGTTTCCTTTAAAGGTTTATGAAAAGTGATAACGAACACTTTCGGGTTTCGAGCTTTTTATCGTTAAGACTTATCAAAATGTCTGAAGCGCGAAGCTCTGGAGCGACCTTTAGTGATTTATCTCTTTAACAATTAGGTGGCTCCAAAATTTTGGGAAAAATAGGATCGCTCTATCAAACGGAAAACTTCATCGACGATGGGTATCATGTGTGCCTTATCACCAATTAACCAGAAATGAATTTGATTTAAATTTCAAAAGTTAATTTCAGAGTTACAACTTTGGGAAGGATTATATTTTCATGACGTGGAGAATATAAAGCTCAAAGTTTAGGATTATATATGTTCCAACAAGGGTCATGAAGATTCAACTCAAAATGGATGCCAAACTGGTCAAGAGAAGGCCTTATTGATTAAATCCAAAATATAAGGAAAAAGTGCACAAAGAATTGGAACGGATGTTGGATGTTGGGATCATTGTCCCTATAGAGGAGTCTAACTAGATTAGTCCCATGGTCATGCAACACAAGAATATCGGTGATATTCAAATCTGTGTTGATCTTAGGGGTCTCAATGCATCATGCATCCATGACCCTTTCCCGACACCCTTCATAGATGAGGTGTTGGAAAATGTTGGTGGTCGAGAAGCCTACTCTTTAACAAATATTGGATTCTCAAGGTATCATCAGGTTCGGATCGCAGAGGAGGATCAAGATAAAACCACCTTTGTGACAGAATGGGGGTCCTTTACATACATGGTAATTCCCTTTGGCTTGAAGAATTCCCCTACATTATTTTTTTGGATATTGGTCTAAGCCTTCAAGGAATTCATCCTCAAGTTTCTTAAAGTATACTTGGATGATTGGACCATGTTCAATTTGTTGAAGGAAAACATGCAAGATCTTCAACTAATGCTAGATCAAGGCCTCCAGCTACAAATATCCTTGAATTTGAATAAATTCATTTTTTGTACACCCTTTCGCAAATTGTTGGGCCACTTCATGTGAAAATATGGATTACCAGTGGATCAAGCTAATATTGTCGCCATATTGGATATGGTGGCCCCAACCTTGGTTCGGGAGATGCGTGCTACATTGGATCACACAATATATTATCGGTGGTTCATTCATAATTATTCCCAGATTGCAACCTCGTTAGAAATGTCGTTGCACAATGACACTAAGTATATTTGGACACTAGAATTCCAGGAAGCCTTAGATACTCTCAAAGAGAATCTTGTCACTACACAAATTTTAGTTTTCCCTGACTAGGAAAACATCTTTCATGTCCATGTTGATGCTTCATCCAATGTGTTGGGAACAGTTCTTATGCAGCCAGGGAAAGGAAACATTGACCATCAAGTATACTTTTCCAGTTGCAAGTTTTCTGATTTTGAAAATAATTATACAACAACCGAGGGCAAGGGCCTTGCCATGGTATATGCCTTACAGAAATTTTGCCAATACTTGTTGGTGTATGATTTTAAAATTTTCACTGACCACTCTGTGCTCAAGTATTTGGTCAAAAAGCGAGTGTCGAGAAGATGAATCTATCATTGGTTTTTTCTATTTCATGATTTTGACTTTGAAGTTGTGGAAGTATAATGTTGGAACAAATCATCTATCGCAGATCGAGACTAGTGAAGCTTCTAAGAGCCTCAACGATGAATTCCTTGATGCGCAAATCTTTCATGTTAAATTCATGCCTAATCAATTGGCCAAAATCACATAATTTCTCATGATTTTCCAATCTCCCACAGGGTATACTCTGGCGCAATGTCATAAATTGGTGCCCATAGTGTCGATTATCAGTTGACTGTCGGATAGTTGTATAAGTTGGGAACAGATGGCATCCTGCGTCAGTGTACAATAGAACATGAACAGAACTCCATCATGTATGAGGCACATGAAGGTATTACTAGAAGCTACAATTTCGGCAAGGCTATAGTGTGCAAGGTTCTACACGGAGGGATTTGGTGTCCCTCCCCCTTTGCAGATGCCAAATACTACCACAAATGCTACGACGTATGACAATGGATTGGAAATCCTTGCAGGAGATATGATATTCCTTTATTTCTCATGACCATGCTAGAGCCATTCAAAAATGGGAAATATATTTTGTGGGTCCCATCAATCCCCATGTTCAACACATAGGGGCACACAACATTATTACAGTGACCGAATACCTCACTAGATGGGTCGAAGTCGCACCAATCAAATATTGTACAATAGAAATGGTGACACGCTTCATTTTTTGGAATGTCATCACCCGATTCCATTGGACAGGGGTGATAATGAGTGACTAGGGGTCACACTTTATGAATGATACCATTCAGCACCTCACTTAGGAGTTCATGATACATGACTAGCAGAGAACTCCCTATCACCCTCAATCTAATGGTACGGTTGAATCTTTTAATAAAATTTTAGAGCATGTTTTAACAAAATTTTGCAATGTGCATCGTGATTACTGGGATCAGTGGATCCAAACAATATTATGGGCTTATCAAACAACATGCAAAAGGCTAACAAAGCACATGCAATTCATATTGGTCTATGTAAAAGATGTGGTCATGTCACTCGAATTTGTTGTTCCTAACCTCTAGGTCTCCCTTGCAACCCAGATGATAGATGACTAGTCCCTCATCATATGTTAGATGAGCTCATGGAACTAGAGGAGGACTGAATGATGAAAGGATTCAACCAAGTGGTGAAAAAGGAAAGGCAGAAGGCATGCCATGATAGTAACATCCACTAGAAAATTCGTCAGCCTAGATATTTAGTATTATTATATGACAACAATTATTTACAACATCCTGTCAAGCTATGCATGTGTTGGTTGGGTCCTTTTCGTCTAGTCTACATTAGTGAAGTAGGTGTCTCCAAAATGGAAACCTTGCAAGGACAACCACTCAAGGGAATCACTAATGGCAGCAAGTTGAAGGTGTACTATGACCCATAGGGGTCAACTGGCATCTATCTCCCTCTCCCACATTTGAATATTGGTAGAGTGGGTTTAGTATAGGATGTACAACAGATAGTATATCTTATAGTCAGCATAATTTACCTTTCTGACAGCCCAAACTCCACATCATTCATGCAAGTGGACTCGATAGATTGACAAATTTTGCATATTTCCCATATTTTCAATTGAGGTTGTTGATTTGCAATAAGTACAAGGTCCTGGATCTGCCTTCTAGATTCACATAGGCCTCATAGGAGTTTCTTGATGATTCAGTTCATTGATAGGGAAAGAAATCCAATTTGGGAAGTTTTCACATGCCACAGGTGCATAGTCATTGATGCCATTACAATCCCCAATAAGAACCACCAATACGGTGGATCCAATTGATCTCCCCATGTATCACACTTCACCGCCACTTTCTACTTATTCTCCAAGAAAC